>WBNM01029821.1:3266-69755 GCA_013399055.1 Ramphastos sulfuratus
TGAAGTAGCAAGCAAGCAAGCACAGATACAATAGCAGAGCGCACACATAATGCTCCCTACTCATCTCCTTTTATCAACACAGCCGGAGACTAATGGACCTTCGGACACAGAATAGACAATCAGAATGGCAGTTAGCCAAGCTTGACTGTATAAGGTGAAGCCACACTGAGCCTGTGTACCTTGTTTACCACAGGCTGAAAAAGGCCAGGGTCCCCAGACTCAGTGACTCCAGGTTTTGTCCTCTTTCCCGCAGTTGGTTCTCCCCAAAACAGAGAGAGGGAGAGCAGAAAAACATGTCTGGTCAAGCCAGGACATGTATAAGCCTATTTTGGCCTTCTTAGGCCTACCACAACAGGGAGGTTGTGTGTTTGGGTTTTTTTTTGGTTCGGTTTTGGTTTTTTGTTTTGCTTTGTTGGGGTTTTTGTCTGAAGAGAAGCCTAGTTTTGGCAAATATTTTAAAGCTTGGACATATATAGTTCAAAGAATCATAAAATGGTAAGGTTGGAAGGGACCTCAAAGATCATCTAGTTCCAACCCCCTGCCATAGGCAGGGACACCCCCTACTAGTACAGGTCACTCAAGGCCTCGTCCAACCTGGCCTTGAACACCTTCAGGGAGGGAGCAGCCACAACCTACCTGAGCAACCTGTGCCAGTGTCTCACCACCCTCACTGGAAGGAACTTCCACCTAACCTCCAGTTTAAATCTCCCCTCTACCAGTTTAAACCCATTGCCCCTTGTCCTGTCATTGCAAGACCTTAGTCCCTCCCCAGCCTTCCTGTAGGTCCCCTTCAGATACTGGAAGGCTACTCTAAGGTCTCCTCAAAGCCTTCTCTTCTCCAGGCTGCAGAGCCCCAACTCTTGTAGCCTGTCCTTATAGCAGAGCTCCTCCCATCCTCTGATCATCCTTGTGGCCCTCCTCTGGATCCCCTCCAACAGTTCAATATCCTTCCTGTGCTGGGGGCTCCAGAGCTATCTAAACTCTCAAATTTCCTAGTTTATTTGTCAAGCTACTAAACAATAAACACATAGCTTTGTTAGTGCTTATTTCAAGAAGGTGGAATGTGTTCTGTAAATTATTTAATGAACAAAAATTATAAAATACTTTTTTAAAAAGAAAAAAAATGTACACCTATGTGGTCTGTCAAATGATTATTGTTGCCACTTGTTTCTCTTACTGCAAATTACCCTTTTCAGAATTTTAATAATGCCCTTGCAGAGTTATTCTGATTATGGCACCAATCTCCATACTGAATTAATCAAGAGCAAATCATTAAATTAACATTAATGCAAAAATGATGCAACGAAAAATTTAACCTACAGTGCAATTGTTTATATTTCACACATTCCTGTGAGGAGGAAAAGAAAAAAAACCAAAAAACTTCTTCTCACTATCTGCTAATTATTTCTCCTAATTTGCTAGAAACAAAAAACTTTAGTTTTTGTACCATATAAAAAAAATGGCAACAAAAAAAAAATCTGCTGTGAATCTTGACATTCAAGTGTCTTTTACAAACTTACATTTGATATACCTAAAGCTCATTGATTTAGAATCATAGAATCAGTCAGGATTGGAAGGGATCACAAGGATCATCGAGTTCCAACCCCCCTGCCATGGGCAGGGATACCCTACCCTAGATCAGGCTGCCCAGAGCCTCATCCAGCCTGTCCTTAAACACCTCCAGGGATGGGGCCTCAACCATCTCCCTAGGCAGCCCATTCCAGGGTCTCACCACTCCAGTCAGTCACTGCTCAGCCTGTATTTGTGCTTGGGATTGCCTCGACCGAGCTGCGGGACCTTGCACTTGGTCTTGTTGAACCTCATGAGCTTGGTTTGTGCCCACTTCTCCAGCCTGTCCAGGTCCCTCTGGATGGCATCCCTGTCCTGAGTATATGTTACAAAATTAATATAACATTAATAATGAATATTAATTTCAGTATGAATACAAAATATTATTAAAAAAAAAATCAGGAAAATCACATAAGATTTGTTTGGATTCTTGGTCAACAGTAGTTGTACACAGGTTATTTATAAACACAGAATTAAACAGTTTAAGCAATCAGAACTTGGAAAATACGAACATGAAAACAAGAAAAATTCTAACTATGCTTACGGAGCCTTAGCATTAACTCTAGCATATGTACTCATGATATGTTGATTCCCAAGTGAGTTTCCTGTACAAAGATGCTTCCGAAAACCATGCTTGTGATCCCAAGGTATGGTGGCAGGTATGGTGTGAGATAGATAGGCCACCAGAGTGGGCCATGATGTGATGTGGCTGTGATTATCTCTAAACCAAGCTAATCCTCAAATGTGAGGATCTGAGTAAGGTAGCAGGTAACATTGTTACTGAAACCAAATCACCTGTCTCTTATGTATAGCAATGAGACCTTAGCTTGGCACATGTTAGACCACAGCTGGATACTGTTTCTAGTTTTTGATCTTCACTGTAGTTCCCTGTAGTGGTAAATTGGAGGGAGTCCAGAGGACACGACCAAGTGATTGGAACACTGAGGAGGTAGGGAAGCTTGCAGTAGTTGGAACATGAGGAGGCAGGGAAGCTGGGCTTCATAAGTCAGGAACAGGATGACTTCAGGGGACTTAACAGCAGCTCCCAGTATCTATGATGATTAATCAAGAAGTTGGATCCATACTTTTCATAAAAGAAGATGGACACAGGTATAAATATGAAAGGTTCAGACTGGCTATACAGACAAACTTCTTCACCACAAAGAGTGTCAAGTCATGGCATAGGTTGTTGAGAGAGGTAATGCAGCTTCCGTACTTCGAGGTTTTCAGGACATAACTGGACATAAACTGAACCAACCTCATAGCAAAGCCTGTTATGTGCAAGAGATTGGACCAGAGATCTGAGATCCCCTCCAGTCTGAATTATACTATGAGCCTACCGAACACACAGATATCTTTTGAACACATAAAGTGCTCCGAAGTGTAGGAAAAATTATGTAAATTAAATCAGTTAGGGCAGTAATAACTACAATTAATACAAAGAAATACAAATGAAGTATATAGGGGTCTTCTGTGATTCTTCATCAAGTCCACTGCTTCTGAAATACACTTGTCTTAAAGATTTCAAAGCAAAGCACATCTCCATCTTCAAAAAGAAAGAAGAGTTAGCCTTGAAAGGAACACACTGTAACCCTATATGTGCTCCTTACTCTACTGAAATGAGTAACTCCTGGAGCTATTCCTTTGCACAAGCATTTCCTAATGTCATTAACCATTGTCTCTATGGAACTAACCAAAAGGACCTTGTTCAAAACTGATATTTCCAAACTGGTGGGGTTTTTTGTTTTGGGTTTTTTTTTGTTTGTTTGTTTGGGTTTTTTTGTTTTTGTTTTGTTTTTCCACACAGAATGCTATGGTATCAGTATTGAGTGATGTAATGTCACTTGATTATCTTTGCTGCAGAATTAAGAATTATGTGGGAATTCAGGAAAAAATAATCCTGTGCTATTGTCATTAAGTAAAGCATGAAATGGAACTGAAGAAAAATAGAGGAATTTATGCTGCTACTATCTGAAAACAATGACTTTTTATAAAGCTAACAGAATGAATAACAGGTGTTATTTGGAAGGGAGAACAGGAGGTAAAGTTTGATATAAGAATACTAATTACTCTCAATGGAGCTCAAATACATACATTTTAAGTCTCACTCCTTATTGTGAATGGGTAAGTATCTTAAATATGTTACTCAGGTAAGTTACCTATTTAGGCTTCAGTCTTTGAAGGCTGTTTTCCATTCAGCTTTCACCCTAGTGAATTTAGTTTAGAAAACACTTCACATCTGTGAGAGTCTAAATCATCTCTCCCTTGTTCAAATCAACAAAGATAAAGATTGCCTTTGTTACCTTCCCAGACTCAGACCAGGTTCCCGGCCAAAAGCTCAGGGATGCAAACGACACCTTTGTGGACTTCCTGGACTTCAGCCTGGCTTGAATGCCCAGGACGTGGACATCTTACATCAGCTACCCTGACGAGAAAAGGCTTATGTATATTTGGGGTATGGACAGGTAAGCAGCTCAGGGAGGGGGCAGAGGCCCTTCTCAGTGCTGCCACCAGACCCCTGCAGATACATGAGAATATGCAGGAAGATTTCCTGGGGAGGAGCACCTGGACACTGATCTAAAAACTGTATAAAAAGACATGAGCAATGCCTGCCAAGAGAGCACCTTCACATGAGCACCTCCACCAGAAGAATTCGAGGAACAACTCCAGAAGAAGAACTCCTGATGAACTACACAGAAGAACATCCCTGGGCCACTCACACATCTCTCTCCCCACATCTTCAGCTGATGGTAATATAATCCCTGCTCTTTTCCTTCCCTGCTCTTCTTTTTCTCTGTGGTTCCCTCTCCCTCTGTTTTGTTCAACTTTATCCTTTAATAAATAGTTGTGTGGTGCTATCTGGTCTCACTTGCACCTTAATTTCACAACACGGAAATCTAGAAGAACAAATTTTGCTCCTCTGGACAGAGGTATTGTTAATCTCTGTTCTCCAGACCTTGGCAATATCATAGACCATAGAATATCCTGAGTCACAAGGAATCTACTAGAATCATTGAGTTTATTTTCTGACTCCATATAGGGCAAACTAATTATAGCTAAAGAGCATTGTCCAAATCCTTCTTGGATACTGGCAGATGCGAGTCCATGGAAGACTTTCCTGGTGATGTTGTCCCAGTGCTAGAATCCATTCACAGAGAAGAATATTTTCCCCAATATCCAGTCCGGACTTCTAATGACATAACTTTAAACCATCCCCTCACACTTATCACTGGACACCACACACCTCACTCTGCACTCCTCTGCACAAGGAAATCATAGATAGCAATTAGATGATCAATTAGTCTCTCCATCTCTAAGCTGAACAAATCTTGTATCCTCAGCCGCTCCTCATAAGTCATGCCTTCTAGTCATTTCACCATCATCCTCACCCTCTTTTAAACACACCCTATTTTATTGATATTAATATAAGGATATCTTTACATCTTTATATGGTGGAATCCCAAACTGCACGCAGTACTTGAGGTGAGAAAGCACCAATGCCAAGCATAGTGATACAATTACCTTCTTTCCACTGGTTAGCTATGGTTAACAATGCACTCCAGGATACAGCTGGCCCTTTTTTCTGCCAAGGTGCATTACTGACTCATACTCAGCACATCATCAGCCAAATTACACGAAAGAATGTAAGGGCAGCTTCTTCTGTTATACCATTCTACAGCAAACAGAGGAATATGAGAGAGGCAGTACAGCTTCTACAGGAAGAGGCTGAAGAGTCTTGGACTATTTCATAGAATGGTAAGATTGGAAGGGACCTCAAGGATCCCCTAGTTCCAACCCCCTGCCATAGGCAGGGACACCTCCCACTAGTACAGCTTACTCAAGGCGTCGTCCAACCTGGCCTTGAACACCTCCAGGGAGGGAGCAGCCACAATCTCCCTGGGCAACCTGTTCCAGTGCCTCACCACCCTCACTGTAAAGAACTTCCTCCTGACATCTAGTCTAAATCTTCCCTCTTTCAGTTTAAACCCATTGCCCCTTGTTCTGTCATTGCAAGACCTTGTCAATAGTCCCTCCCCAGCCTTCCTGTAGGCCCCCTTCAGATACTGGAAGGCTATTTATTCAAGACAAAAAAACACAAGAGGGTAAGATGCAGGTATAAAAACTATAGGTAGACTGGCAGAAGTGTTTAAAATGTTTCTGTTTTTTCTGATGATGAAGAAGAAAGAATCACTGCACTTAGTACAGCTTCTCAAATTATGTTCTACCTTTTTTAATCCAACCAGTAACTATCAAGAAGAACAATTTCAGCAATTGAACCCAAAATCCTAGTGCCTATAAATTATTTACACATCATGATTTAAACCACATAGTGGCAGCTAACAAGAACTGGGTGGGAAAAAAAAGTAGTTTTATGCATATGGTAACATTAGACACTATTCTATATAAGGTGGTTTTATGTCATCCATTAGCTTCCTATGTCACTGAGCAATTTCAGAAAAACTCTGTAACAGACAATTAGAGGCTAATTGCCATGAAGAAAGGTCTCCTTTCTAACTCCAGTTCAATTTTAACTCCTGAAGAAGTGGGCTTCTATTCTTTTCCAAAACATTAATTACTGATATATGATTATTCTTCTAGTTCATGTACATACCTTGCCTTTGAGTCCCACTAATTTCTTGTCCTGTTGATATCCTGTAGTAATGAGCTCCACAGTCCTGCCCTAAGCAAAGACAATAATTTGTTTCATTCTGAATTTCTCTATTTTGTTGTACATTTCCTAATTTCTGCACTGCTTTATGGGGCACTTTCACAAAACAGAATCATGGAATCGCAGAAGTTGGAAGGGATCTCCAGAGACCATTAAGGCCAACCTCCCTGCCAAGGCAGGATCCCGTAGGGTAGTTTGCCCAGGAACACATCCAGGTGGGTTTTGAAAGTCTCCAGAGAAGGAAACTCCACAACTTCTCTGGGCAGACAGTTCCAGTGCTCTGTCACCCTCACTGTAGAGAAGTTTCTCCTCATGTTGAAGTGAAACCTTCTATGTTCCAATTTGTATCCATTGCTCCTTGTCTTACTGCCGCTGATTACCTGTGCTGGTTTGAGGCCAATTGGAATATTTTAATTAAAAAAAAAAATCAGATTATAGGCTGTGAAAAGCAAACAATGGTGATGTCTACTTCACTCATAGGCTTGCTAAGATGTATAAAAACAAGGACGCAAATATAGATGAGAGAGAGAGAGAGAGAGAAAGTGTGTCTCTCTCTGGGAGCTGCTGTGTCTTCTGGGCTTCTGCTGTGTAACCCAACTAATCACTCTACTTCTAACCCCCTTGGCCAATCCTCCAAACTCATTTTGCACGTAAGGCAGACCCTGGGGTAAGGTAGAGAGGTGGGGAGAAGGTTGAAGGGTGGTTGGGAGCCCCTCCTGGGGTCTCTGATTTCTGGGAGGGATATTGTGTTTCTGTATTACCTCTAACTTGCATATTTCTGTAAGTATTCCTGTATATTGTGTATATATCTGCTTGTATATTGTGCTAAGCTGTAAATAGAGCTTTAGTTCTTAACTTCCAGCTGGCTGAGTCTAGTCTAGGTGATTTTCACAGAGTTGGGGGGCAGGTAACTCCCAAACCATCACACTACCACAAAGAGATTGGCCTCATCCAGCTGACACCCACCCCTCAGATATTTGTATATATTGATCAGATCTCCTCTCGGTCTTCTCTTCTCCAGACTAAACAGCCCCAGGTTTTTCAGTCTCTCTTTATAGGGGAGATGCTCAAGTCCCCCAGTCATCCTCATGGCTCTCTGCTGGACTCTTTCCAGAAGGTCCCTGTCTCTCTTTCCATTTCTTCAACAATGTATTACTTGACATATTTGCCTCACTTTTTATAATACATTTTTTTAAAGGAAGCATCTCAAAATCTCTTGCTCTATACAGATGTTGTATGTCCTTTGCTCTAAACTTTCTGGAATAAAGAATCGATACTGTCAGAGGCAGAATTTTTTAATGCTTAGCTAAAAGTCTGGTTTAATATAATTTTTCCTATGGAAATCTGTATGTTGTGGTTGGTTATTAGAACTGTTTCCAGATATGTTTGCTTATAATTCTTTAGAACTACATTCTATAAAGATGCTAAAGGTAGAGCTAAAAATAAAACTACGGGGTTTAAGAGTGTTGCATCAGGGTATTAGAAAAAAATGGATATTCCTATTTCTGGACATATCTTTGTTTCATTATTTCCTTTTAGGAAAGAAGCTTTCATTTAGTTTTCATTTATTTTCCCATAAAAATCCCTAAAGAGCAGGATTGCTTGGGAAAAGTATAACAAAACATTTTTTAACCAGCAGTGGGTCTTAAAATTTTAAATATTTCACAGTAACAGTTGTCTTTGGGCAAAGTACCAGCAGAATTAAAATTTTATTTCTTAATTACATTTTTTTTTCTTGTGATACAGAAACTGGGTTTCCAAGTTTTCTGCATCTGGCACTTTGTCACTAAGAATTTTGAAAAAAACATAGACTTTATTGATACAAGAAAAACCCCAACCAAACACAAACAAAAGGAAAAAAAACGCAATAAGAACAACAAAAATTGAAAACAGATTTTTAAAAAAGAATATTCTACATAAAGGATGGGGTTTTTTTTGTCACCATAGTATGAGCCAGAGTATCTGCTCAGGCTCAGTGGAGTAGCCTCAGAAGGGCTAACTATATAAAAGTCTTCAGTATTCAAACTTATATATTCTTATATTCATACTTTTTGCATTCTTGGCAACAACAAGGAAACAAAGAGGGAGGTATTTTCTGTCGTAATGGATATATCTGATCAGAATAATCTCTCCATTTTTGCTGAATAAAGAACTAGAGTATTACTCTCAAATAGAACCTAATTGTTCTTATAAATCTATTGCATAATTTCATTCATTGGAGTATTACCTCACATTTTCATACAACTAAATTAGAAACTTATCAAATACTTGTTCAGGTCCTACTTCCTACTTAAGTTTTCCAGATACTTTAAAAACAGTAATTATCTGTTGCTCTGTTTTGTCCCAAATCTTCACATTCTAAAATTAAAAATCCAAGGTATTATAATCTATCACAATTTTGCTGTACTGTAACAGAAGGCATGGAGAAATCTATTATGGAGAAAAATGTGCATTTCCATGCAAAACCTTTAAGAAATAGAATGAAACAAACAAACAAAACAACAGAAAGCAATTCAAGAGAAATATGAGGGGGAAAAAAGAAGGTATGTGCTTGATGCTGATGGAGAGCTTATTTCTGCCCAATAAATTGTAAAAATTGTTCAAGAACAATTCATCTTTGAAAAAAAATATGACCTCTTGTAATACTGCCACAGTCAAATAGACCTTTAGTGAACTTCTGAGCAAATAATCATCATGTGAGTTGAAACTGCCTAAGGTCAGTTTTAACTGAAACACTCAATTTCTCTAGGATTTCAAGCAAGGTTAGAAGAATAAATTCAGAATACAAATACTGTAACTGACACACATCAGCTAGCTCCTTTCTCTCTTCTCTTGCTTCCCCCCCCCCCCCTTTTTTTTTTTCTCTCCTCTGTCTCTTTATTCTCTTCCATATTTTGAATATACATATTTAGGTTGCAGAGTGGCAGGTTTTTCAACAAAGAAGAAACTCTGAAGGGGAGAATGTAGTCATGAATTAATTGCAGTAGGAATACTACACGGTACCTCTTCTTAAATTCAAAGGCAAGAAAGTAATTATCTGTGGAGGGGAAAAAAATGAAAATAAAAATATGCTGAGCATGCCTCTCCATGTTAATTATCTTGGTTGCATCTACAACCTTGCACATTTGTATGCTCACCTTGTCATTCTGTAGAATCTGAACCCCTGATACTGAACAGCAGGTGCATGAGGAAAGTATAAAAGAACATTAAATCAAAGGTAGTATTGAAGGTCTTGCAGGGATGGCACTAAGAAAACAAGAGATCTAAAGTCAGTTCTTGATTTGGCTGTGCACTGAAAAGCAAGTCACATTTGCTTCTGCTAACCCATCTCCCTGTCCATAAAACACGGGAGATATTTTATTCAACCTATTTTTTGTCAATTTATTGTTTAGTCCATGGACTTGTTGGCTGAGAACTCTCAGGTCCATCAGAATATTGGAAAGCAATAAAGACAAAGCAGAAATGTTCTTATTTCAAAGAATAAGTGCAGATGGGTATAGTATTACTAAATTTAAATGGGCAACTGAAGGGAGAGAATAGTAATCAACAGGAAAAAAAGTAACCAGTAGCAATGAAAAGTGTAAGAAACATATAATTATTTTGATTATATGGTAGTAACTGAGACTTTGTTACTCTCTATAGCTCCCTGAAGGGAGGTTATAGTGAGGTGGGGGTTGGTCTCTTCTCCCTGGTGTCAGGTAATGGAACAAGAGGAAATGGCCTGGAGTTGTTCTGAGTGTGGGGGGGGGTCAGACACAAGGAGCAATTTCTTTGCTGCAAGAGCGATCAGGCATTGGAGTAGGCTGCCCAGGGAGGTGGTGGAGTCACCGTCCCTGGAGATGTTCAAACAATGTGTAGACATGGCACTTTGGGACATGGTTCAATGGCCATGCTGGTGTTGGGTTGAGGGCTGGACTTGGTGATCTTGGAGAGCTTTTCCAAACAGAGAAATTACGAATNCAGGGGTGTTGGACTGGATGATCTTTCAAGGTCCCTAGCATTCTATGATTCTATGGTTCATTTCCCATCATTCAGAGACCTTCAAGACAGAGAAAGTGGAAAAAAAAAAAATCTCACAGCTATTACATCTGATTTTCTTTTCTAAATCTTCAAGTTAGAAATGAAACATATTTTGTTTACATTTATGTGATGCACATCACATTTGCAAGTTCCTTGACTTTAATTTCTCATATATGTGTATTTCTGTATATATATATATGTGTATATATGTGTGTGTGCATATATATATACATGCACGCTTATAGACATATGTGTTTTTATAATATATACATACTACAAATACATACAGATTTAATGCCGAAGCATGTTTCAGAGCCTTCTGTCTAGAAGAAGAGACTTTTCCTTTTAATTTCTTAATGAGAAGTCATTAGATGTGACTGGATTAAAGTAGTTGATCTGGACAGACTGCCTGCAGTTGCTGAATGTGTTGAAGTGTCAGCAAATTCACAACAGTATTTGAGCTTTAGTTTTGAGGTCTGTTAAATAATTTCCCTGGGACAAAGTTTTAGTCTGACTCATTGTGAAACAAAACCATGGTGCATTAGGAGTAGCCTGAAAAAATTGCAGATGTAGCCTTCCTTTATAGCTGATAAAAGTTAGAAGACAGGCAAAATTATCCCATCCTTTCTTACAAAAGAAGAAAATAGGGCAGTGCAGCCCTGCTGCTGACAAATTTTTATTCAATAGGGAGTTTGAACAGGGCAGCTTCTTAGGTATTTTAGGGTTAATGTTATTTAATTTTTATGACTACAGCTGCCTTTAAATTTTGCAAGGTAACTCAAAAGTAATTGTGAAATTAAAAAAAAAATAGCTCTTATAAAAACAATCCATAAAATGTGGATAAATTTCATTTCATGTTGAACTTATTGGCACAGAACTCTAGAATTTTAAGAAGAAAAAGTGCATCTAAGCTTCTATTTTTGTCATTCAATATTTGGAAGTAGTAAAGGAATGACCCTATTAATAAAGTCAGTGATGATTTGGCAGCAATGTTCTGATTTCTTCTTATCTGAGTTATTTTTCTGCTTCTTTTCCTGGTTCTAGGAAGCTCAGGACTGTGTTTCAGCTATACCTGACACTGAACACAGAGCAGCCCCAACTAATTCTAATCTGGTCAGCACCAGTGTTGGGACTGAGTTTGCAGTTTCCAGTTGTGAACTCTGATTGATTCTGGTCAGTCACTTATGCAGGTGGTAGTACTCTCATCTTGTAAACAGTAGTCTATATGCTTAACATTGCACGTGAGAATTCATTTTTATGCCAACTTCATCCTATTCACTTCTGTGAGAATAAACACATAAATATCACATCCAGGAGAAAAATTAATAAGCCATAATGCACTGAAAGTTAATGAACACATTCAGATCTGGTTTTGTTGGCTTTGTTTTGGTTTGGTTTTTTTCCAAATATGATTACTATACCACCACATTCTGCTAAAGCTCCTATTAGGGTTTAAGCATATTTTGCAGTTTTTCTGCTGTACTTTGGTATCCAGAACAATGTATCCTGAGTATTTGAATCACTGACAGAAAATGAACCATGTCTTCCCAAAGTTCATTCTGCCTATTGCTATGTTTTTTTTGGTTTTTCTTTGTTTGTTTTAAATCCTTCTCAATTTGGCCTGTGCTTTTTGAGCAAATCTTATGAAATCCCAATGTAGACCTGTTTTTGAAGAACAATCTGCAGTACCCAGTTGTGAATAATGTATCGTGCTCTGCACAGGTGGATCCACTGAAACATACTTTGAACGAGTAAATCATTCAGGTAAAATTCCTCCTTTTTATTTTTTTTCTTTAAATACATTTTGCTTTACATAAATATAGAAGAAAAATTTTGAAACAAAGGTAATGTCCCTTTGATTTTACCTTCCCCCCCGCCCTTGATTTAAACAATCTTGCAGATGTAGACATATATTTAAATTATGTTTGTCTTGCCAAGTCACTGATTTTCACTGTGTTTTTCTTCTTCAAATTTGAAATTCTTGGTTTATTTTTAACCAGAGAGAAACATTTTTCCTTAACCAACTTGAAATTCTCCTTCTGTTTTTCTTCCCATCTGTCTTGGTGTGGTTCTAGAAGATAAAACTTTATTAGAAATACTCTATGATTAATATTATAGAGAAAATAGAAATTATATTTACACTCATAGCAATTTGGTCTTATTATTACATTATTTTCAGAACTATCTGGTTTTACGTTTTAAAGACAGTGAGAGCTAAACTCCCAGATAAACTAGGTTTTGCATCCTGACAA
Organism: Ramphastos sulfuratus; assembly: GCA_013399055.1. Taxonomy (NCBI): domain Eukaryota; kingdom Metazoa; phylum Chordata; class Aves; order Piciformes; family Ramphastidae; genus Ramphastos; species Ramphastos sulfuratus. The sequence continues at coordinate 15,777 of WBNM01029821.1, forward strand.
AACAGCAGTACACACTTCAGCTCAGGTGTTATTCTGAACTCTCCTGTTGCAGTTCCAGCTCCAAGTTCTCATCCACACCCTTTCCTCCCTTTCTCCTGAGTTATGAGACTTTAGCTCCAGCTAGCACTTTACAGAACTTTGACCTGAATAGAACATTAGCCAGCAGAGCAAGATGAAGACATATAAGATGTTCACAGAAGAGATTAAACTTATCAAAATTGTGTAATAAGCTCTCCTGGTTTTGCTGGAACAGAATTGTAAGCCAGGACAGCTGACTGGAGTTGGCTCACAGGTGTGTCCAGAACCATAAGCATCACACTTGGAATAATGAAGGAAGTTTGCTGATGAGGGGGGAGCTTTCTGCTGAAGCTCTTCCTTGTTGCCAAGGTCCAGAGAACAGAGATTAACTATCTCTGTCCAGAGGAGCAAGATTTGTTCTTCTAGATTTCCGTGTTGTGAAATTAAGGTGCAAGCGAGACCAGATAGCACCACACAAATATTTATTAAAGGATAAAGTTGAACAAAACAGAGGGAGAGAGGGAGAGGGAACAATGGAGAAAAAGAGATGAGCAGGGAAGGAAAAGAGCAGGGATTATATTACCATCAGCCAAAGATGGCAGGGGGAGAGAGAGAGAGAGACATGTATGCCTGGCCCAGGGATGTTCTTCTGTGTAGTTCATCAGGAGTTCTTCTGGAGTTATTCTGCAGGAGTTGTTCCTTGAATTCTTCTGGTGGAGGTGCCCCTGTGGAGGTGCTCGTCTGGAGGCATTGCTCATGTCTTTTTATACAGTTTTTTAGTTCAGTGTCCAGGTGCAGCTCCCCAGGAAATCTTCCTGTGTATTCTCATGTATCTGCAGGGGTCTGGTGGCAGCACTGGGGAGGGCCTCTGCCCCCTCCCTGAGCTGCTTACCTGTCCATACCCCAAATACACATAAGCCTTTTCTGTTCGGGGTAGGTGGTGTAAGGCATACACATCCTGGGCATTCAAGCCAGGCTGAAGTCCAGGAAGTCCACAAAGGTGCTGTATGTCTTTTGATTTGCATTCCTGAGCTTTTGGCCGGGAACCTGGGCTGGGTCCGGGAAGGTAACAAAGCCAATCTTTATCTTTGTTGATTTGAACAAGGGAGAGATGATTTGGACTCACACTTGTCCTGCTTCTCTTCCTTACAACAATTTCCTTCCTGGTTATTGCGACTGCTGTGCTTTTGCTGGGTTGAGTATAACTTTATATATGTTGCATTGACATTGGTACCGGTTTGGCTATTTCATTAAATTCATTTTTATTTCAATCTGTGCTTTTTAATTCCTTTTCCTGATTTCCCTTCTCTGCTGGGCAGGAGTCATCGTGTGATAGATACAAGCTAAATGTGGACATAAACTTACAGAACCAGCAGTTGACGATGCAGAAATTTTAATGAATTATGGAAACAGTGTTATCTCTTTCTGCAAGCCAGGTAGCACTTGGAAGCACAAGTGGAGCATAGTTGGTGTACCTCTATGCAGGTGTTACCTAGAAATCTCTGAGACAGCAGAACTTGGCATTTGTCACTGAAAAACAGAGGTTTTGAAATAGCAGACTCTGGCAAGAGTAAAATTTGACATCCTACTATCACGCAAATGGCTTTTTGTTCTACTCTAAGGCATGAGTTTTTTTTTTGTTTGTTTTGGGTTGGATATTTTCCACAGAATCACAGAATGTAGTGGGCTGAAGGGGACCTTGAAAGATCATCCAGTCCAACCCCTTTGCCAGAGCAGGATCACATATATCAGATCACACAGGAACACATCCAGGCTGGTCTTGAATATCTCCAGAGAGGGAGCCTCCACAACCACCTGGGCAGCCTGTTCCAGTGTTCTGTCACCTTCACAGGGAAAAATTTTTTTCTCATGTTTACATGGAACTTCTTATGCCTCAACTTCCACCCATTGCCCCTTGTCCCATCATTGGACATCACCATGAAGAGCTTGACTCCATCCTCTTACAAACATCAGTGGGGTCACCCCACAGTCTTCTCCTCTCCAAGCTAAAGAGCCCTAGCTCCCTCAGTCTCTCCTCATAAGGAAGATGTTCCAGTCAATCTTTTTTTGTGTCTCTGAGCTGGGCTCTCTCAAGCAGTTCCCTGTCCTCCTTGAACTGAGGGACCCAGTACTGGACACAATATTCCAGATGCAGCCTCACCAGGGAAGAGAGGGACAAGAACCTCTCTTAATTTACTAACCACAGCCCTTCTAATACATCCTAGAATGGCGTTGGCCTTCTTGGCCACAAGAGCATATTATTGGCTCATGGTCAGCCTTCCATCCACTAGGACCCCCAGGTCCTTTTCCCCTTCACTACTCATTTCCTTCCAAAATGTCCATCATCTCTTCCTTTCATACAAAAAAATATCGAGTTGACAAAGGATGATGGCAACTGTAAGGAGTTTGACAGTTTAACGGAAGCCTTGGAAGAAAACCACAGGATAATTTAATAGTTGTTTTCTTCAAAAGACTGTGTAGAAAATGTGTTATTTATATTATAAACTCTGAAAGAGCTTTTTTTTCTGTCTTGAAAGGCTCTGTCTCAGAGCTTCCAAAGTTGAAATATTGCAAGGAGATAAAGAATGCCACTAATAGTAAACCTTAAAACTGTAGTATCTATCAAGAATATGCTGCCTAGAAGATGAAAGAAAGGTCCACAAAATAATGTCCTCTTGAGCAGTTAAAAATCGTCAGTCCTAAAAAATAATTCAAGGAAAAATGTACAATTTTTTGTAAAATTCAGAGAAAGCCTTTGTGAATGGGCTCGGGAGGCAGGACCAAGCCAACCTCATGAAGTTCATCAAGGCCAAGCATGAGGTCTTGCACCTGGGTCAGGGCAATCCTAAGCACAAATATATTCTGTCTCAAAGAGAAGCACTTAGGGGTGTCAGCTGATGAAAAACTCAACATGAGCCAGCAATGTGTGCTTGCAGCCCAGGAGGCAACTGTCTCCTGGGCTGCATCAAAAGAAGTGTGACCAGCAGGATGAGGAAAGTAATTCCTCTGCTTGGAGTATTGAGTCCAGTTCTGGTGCCCTACCACAAGAAGGATGTTAAACTGTTGGAGTGTGTCCAAAGAAGGGCCACAAAGATGCTCAGAGGGCTGGAGCACCTTCCCTATGGGGAAAGGCTGAAAGAGTCTGTTCAGCCTGGAGAAGAAAAGGCTTCAGGGAGACCTTACAGGAGTTTTCCCATACCTGAAAAGGGCCTACCAGAAAGCTGGAGAGGGACTTTTGACAAAGACTTACAGTGATAGGATGAGAGGGAATGGATTGAAGCTTGAGGAGGGAAGATTTAGACTAGATATTAGGAATAAATGCTTTACAGTAAGGATATTGAGACACTGGAACAGGTTGCCCAGAGAGGTTGTGGATGCCCCTTCCCTGAAGCTATTCAAAGCCAGAATGAATGAAGTCTTGAGCAACCTGGTCTATTGGAAGGTGTCCCTGGCCATGGCAGGGAGGTTGGTCCCTTCCAATCCAAACCATTCTATAAATCTGTTTAAAAGGATAAATCAAAACATCCTAACTAAATTCTCTGCACATAATCACTTGACAGAGATGTTAAAATCTCAGATGTTCTGTAAATACTGGGGTGCTGAAGAACATCTGACACTGTCCTATCAATTAAAACAGGAGTAGGTAAGGGATTTTTCCATCCCTTGGAAGAGTCCAACATTTTAAAACCTTGAGTAGCATGCAGTGGGATAACCTACAGACTTCATGAAGCTTTCATAAAAAAGGAAACCTTCCAGAATAAATTTTCCAATTCCAGAATTTTACTTTTCTATGTATTTTACATGAACAGATGCATAAGCATATATGCAGATATGGATTCTAAAGAACTGTTGAGGTAAATGAAGAATGCTGAAACATTTTTTTCTTCCCATTTCTCTCCAGTCTGTAAGTTTTGTTTGCTTGCTTTTTGTGCTAATGTTGAAATCTGTCAGACTGAAACTGACAAAAAAACCCAACCAAACAAAAAAACCTCAAACTCAAACCAAATTGAGGTTCAAAAGAGCTGCACTGTAAAGCACAGAAGTTTTTCTTTGTTTTAAATCTGAGAGGAAAACTAAATGAACCAAACTGTACTTTTGTTAGGAAAGCTTAAAGCTGTAAAAGAATCCATGCTGTAAAGAGTTGATTTAGAGCATAAATCTTTCTGAAAATGGCTTAGATTGCAGGTGAAACAATTTTCTAACAACTCATATTTTGAGGGCAAACTAAGTGACCTCTGGAGTCTTAGTCAGCACCAAGTCATTTGCCATAGCAAGGACAAAGCAGCACCTGCAGTTCTTTCCTACTGTAAAATGCTTCCAGGACTGTCAGTGCTCCCTTTGGTCACTTTTAAACTGACCTGAAGGAGTAGGCTGGAGTGTCTTCTCATCCCCATAACAAAGAGACATAAGATACAACATCCATTTGACCTACATGCCTAAAATTTCCTTTATACTAAAATCACATTATGTATATAAATATCTGAGGGGTGGGTGTCAAGTAGCTGAGGCCAATCTCTTTTTGGAGGTCTGCATCAATAAGACAAGAAGCAATGGATACAAACTGGAACATAGAAGATTTCACCTCAGCGTGAGGAGAAACTTCTTTACAGTGAGGGTGACAGAGCACTGGAACAGGCTGCCCATAGAGGTTGTGGAGTCTCTTTCTCTGGAGACTTTCTAAACCTGCCTAGATGCATTCCTGTGTGAACTACCCTAGGGGATCCTGCTTTGGCAAGGGGGTTGGACTCAATCTCTGGAGGTCCCTTCCAACTCTAATATTCTGTGATTGCGTCTATGATTCTAATGATAAGGAGAAGAGAGCAAATACTGACATGGCTTTCCTGGAGCCCCAGTTTATGTACTCTTTTTGTATGCCTGGAAAGAATGATCACTAATTTCTAACTGGTGCCATCAATACAGGCAGTGAATGAACTCATGGAAAAAGATTTTGGTCCTGAATCAGATTTCTAATAATTCATCCAAAATGGTAATACTATATTGTAGCATGAAGTCTTTAGTATGATTCATAAAAAGAAGGAAAAAACAAATAAACAAAAAAAAAAACCCAAACAAAAAAAAAAAACCCAAACCACAAAAAAAACCCCAACCACCCAAACAACAAAAAAGCCCCAAACAAACCAAACAAAAACAAACAAGCAAACAAACTGTTACTGTGATGGTAGTCAAATAATAGAAAAAGTTCCCAGAGATATTCCGAAGCTCTTGTGCTTGGACACTTTCAAAACTCTACTGGGCATAGCCCTGGGCAGCCTGCACTAGGAAACCCTGCTTTGAGCAGGGGAATTAACTAGATGATTATAAGAGATGCCTTCCAGTCTCAATCTGTGATTCTGTGGTTCTCTGTCATTCCGGAGGCTGCAACCTTAACAAACATAGAGAGGTATGCAAATTAAGAAAAAATCATACACAATAATTTCAAAGGGATAAGTAATTCCCCATGATGGCTTTGTTTGACAATTGATACTTTGCATGGATTTACAGAAATCTGTCACTACATGTTTTCTCATGTCTGTATATTAGATTACTATAAGAGTTAATCATCACATCTCCTACTCAAAGCCATGATCCTGTATTTGTGATTACACAACTATTTAATGTTGTAACAAATCATACTGTTAGATACAGAGATGGCAATGTTGCTGAATGCCTTCTTTGCCTCAGTCTGTACTGCTAAGACCAGCCCTCAGGAATCTCAGTCTCTGAAAGCAAGGGAACAGAACTGAAGAGAAGAGCACACTCTACTAGTCAGTCAGGACTGAGTTAAAGATTACTTGTGCCAACCAAAGACACACAAATACATGGGCCCTGGTGGATTGCATCTATGAGTGCTGAGCAAACTGACTGATATTGCTGCTGAGCCTCTCTACATCTTTTTGAGAAGTCATGGAGAACAGGAGAGGTTCCTGACAACTGGAAGAAAGCCAATGTCACTCCAGTCTTCAAAAAAGGCAAGGAAGTCTCAGGCAACTACAGAGCAGTCAGCCTCCCCTCCATCCCTGGAAAGATGATGGAGCAGCTCATTCTGGAGGCCATCTCTAACTACGTGGAAGAAAAGTGGATTATCAGGAGTATCCAACATGGATTTCCCATGGAAAGATCTTGCTTGACTAACCTGACAGCCTTCTGTGATACAATGACCAAATGTGTAGATGAAGGCAGAGCTGTGGATGTCATATCTTGACTTCAGCAAGGCTTTTAATACTGTCTCCCACAACATCCTCATAGATAAGCTTAGGAGATGTGGCATAGGTGGTTGTCCGTGAGGTGGATTGAAAGCTGGCTCCATAACAGAGTTCAGAGGGTTGTCATCAGTGGCACAGAATCAAGTTGGAGGCCTGTAGCCAGTGGTGTTCCTCAGGGATCAGTACTGAATCCAGTTTTGTTCAATATCTTTATCAACTACTTAGATGAGGGCATTGAGTGTGCTCTCAGCAAGTTTACTGATGATACAAAACTGGGGGAGGTGTGGCTGTGCTGCCATCCAACAAGATCTGGACAGGTTAGAGAACTGGGTGAAGGTTAACCACATAAAGTTCAATAAGGACAAGTGCAAGGTCCTGCATCTGGGGACGAATAACAACAGGCATCAAGTACAGGTTTGGGGCTGCTCTTCTCAAAAGCAGCTCTGTGGAGAAAGACCTTGGAGTGCTGGTGGACAACAAGTTCTGCATGGGACAGCAATGTGCCCTTGTGGCCAAGAGAGCCAATGGTATCCTGGGGTGCATCAGGAAAAGTGTGTCCAGCAGGTCTAGGGAGGTTCTCCTCCCCCTCTACTCTGCCCTAGTGAGACCACATCCGGAATACTGTGTCCAGTTTTGGGCTTCCCAGTTCAAGAGAGACAGGGACTTGCTGGAAAGAGTCCAATGGAGAGACTGGGGAACTTGAGCATCTTCCCTATGAAGAGAGACTGAAAAACCTGGGGCTGCTTATTCTGGAGAAGAGAAGACTAAGAGGAGATCTGATCAATGTATACAAATATCTGAGAGGTGGGTGTCAAATGGCTGGGGCCAATCTCTTTTCAGCGGTCAGCAGCAATAAGACAAGAAGCAATGGATACACACTGGAACATAGAAGGTTTCACCTCAACATGAGGAGAAACTTTTTTACAATGAGGGTGACAGAGCACTGGAACAGGCTGCCCAGAAAGATTGTGGAGTCTTCTTCTCTGGAGACTTTCAAAACCCACCTGGATGCGTTCTGAGTGAACTACTCTAGGGGATCCTGTCTTGGCATGGAGGTTGAACTCGATGATCTCTGGAGGTCACTCCCAACCTGTAAAGTTCCATGAGTCTGTATTACAGTTTTACTATTCTAAGTGAGAAATAAGTGGCAAGAGATGGATTTTTTTTTAATTTTTTTTTTTTTTTAAGGCAGAAAAAGAGAATCTTTAGAGATGAGGGTCAAGGGACAAGATACATGTAGCAGAACAGACAGTATGTAGCCAGAATTGTCAGCTTTCTTCCACTAGTGACTGATTTATTTTCCTTGTGTGGTTCTCTGGAATTCACTTGTGTGTTGTGTTCTTAATCCCTCAAAAGGATGAGTTAATTACTGACTTTTCAGCTTTTACCTCTTTTCCACTGATCTGCTAGTGGCAACATCTAGTTCTGACAGAAAGAATCAGATTCTGCAGAACTGCTTCTCAGATGGTGCGGCTTTGTTTGTTTGATTGTTTTGTAGGAGATTCCTCTTTATTTTATGAATGCTTTTACTCCTGAAAGTACTTATAAACAGGGATGAGCTAATGGTCTCCCTGGAATCAGTTGTAAAACTCATTGACTTCAGTGAAGCCCTATTTTGCTGTCTTTGGATATCAGTACTTCATTCGTGGAGCTAGTTTAGCCTGAATAATCACCATGGGAGCTCAAACCTTATAGAATTAAATGGATTAGGTTAGAAGGAACCTCGAAGATCATCTAGTTCCAGCCCCCACCATAGGCAAGGACATCTAGTTCCAATTCCCCAACATAGGCAGGGATCTTTCCCTATGCCCAGAATCCAGAATCTAACCTGCTCTTATGAACAGAGAAGTCAGCAATGTCGTCTCAGAACTACTTTGTCTGGATGACTTGAAGAGCCAGAGGCTGCCCATTAACAAGCAGTGGCAGTGCTGATGGCACTTGATTGAAGCATTCCTATTTGTTCTGTGCAGGGCAGCACAGAGCTTTAGCATCATAATATCTGTACTCATATCCATTTGCCTACTCAGGTGGTCCCACAGAAGACTCTGACACTATTGTTGCCTCATAAACATAAAACTAGAAGGAAAACCAAATAATATTATTTAAGGCATGGCATACTTTGTTACCAGTTGACATAAAATGTTAGAGCTGAAATTTTAAAAAGCAAACTGTAGAGATCAATGAGAATGATTTTATTAGGGACTTTCAGTAATCTGGCACTTTTCATGTGTGTCTTTTCAGCTGTGTTGTGACTTACGGGCTTAGTGTCACATCTTTGTTGGGGCAACTAAATTCTGCAGGTCAATTATTCTCAGGGTTCTGTTTTGGTTTAGTTTTAATTTTATTTTTATGGAAGTAGCACCTTACTAAAAAGGATGATTTTGAAAAACTGATAAATCCAAGTTATTTTGTGTGCTGAATTGATAAATAACATTAAAACAAAACAAAACAAAACAAAAAACAAAACCCACAAATGTAAAATCTGCTTAAAAAGATGACAAGCTAAGTTTAGATGAGAGGGAGAAGGGGAATCAGCTCATAGTGCAACACCTGCTTCAGGCTAAAACAATTCATTTTCATATAGCATCTTTCATACAAAGCCTCTCAAAAACACTTTACAGAAAGAGATAAAATGACAAGATAACTTGTTACTGAAGAGGTTATTGCAACTCTCACATAGACAGCAAAGGAAAGACGCTGTGTGCAGAGATGGACTGAGATAGTGAAAAAAAATGATGTAAATTCAGAGGGAAAAAGTAATATCCTTGCACAGCATAACAGGAAAAAGAGATGAATAATAATTATAAGACTGAGGATAAGGATGGGCATAACAATGGGGGTGGGGATAAGAATGAGTGTAAGAATGTCTCCTCCTTTAATAAAAACTTACATTTACTACTTTTATGCAGTAATTAAATTTCATAGCCCTATGGGATAGGCAAATTCATTTTGCAGACAGAAAAACCTATGCATAAACAAATATATTAAAAGGAACAGTGACAACTTCCTACTCACAGCAGCTGGAAGGTGATAACTGAGACAGCAGTGCTTACAAAGTCACTAGTACAAAAGCTGACTCCATTACTTCAATTGAATACAGCATTTTCCCATTTTTTGGTGAAATAGTGTATGTAGTATTTTTCAACAGGACCATGAGTGCTCAAATTTCAGTCAGAGTACTTTAATTATTTATGTAAATAACATTTTTTTTTGCATCATTCTATCATCTCTGCTCTGAAGACCACAAAACAGTCAAAGGGATGTGGAAGTGCTTCAGGAGCTGTCCTCAACGCTGAGCTCGGGGTGCCAGACAGGTGGCACCAATACACAGGGAAAAGGAACAAGAATAGGGACTTGTTGGAGAAAGCCAACTCCTGTCCAGTTTTGATCGTAACACACCATACAGGATCCATTCAATGATAGGATACTAGATGGAAGAAGCATACATATTGCCTAGGAATGAAAGCAAAGGAAGGGAATGACTGTTTTAGAAGACTCTTATTTTCACAGAGAAGGGACAAAATACAGAAAACCAGAGCAGCGGTAATGAGCAGATTAGAGAACTGTGAAGAAGGAAATTAACACGAAATACAAGAAAAAAGGCATGATTACTTTTTAATTCATTGTTTATTTTTGATACAATTAGGCACACAATGCCTGTACAAACAGACAAGAGACTAGGACTGTGCTTGTGCACTGTCTGCCTTTGCAGAACTAAGGCAGTACAGATTCTTCAGCTTTAATCCGTGTACTTTCCCTGGTGTTCACCTTCCATATTTTTACTCTGTTCTTTTCCCCACTGTGTTGGAGCACTCCAAATTCCTTCCTTCTCCCCCGCCCTCCGGGTTTGAATGGGGAAAAGAAGGCGTGAAAACTGCTTTCCCCTCCTCCCTGCCCTGGGGGATTGAGGGGGGAACAGCAAAAGGCCTTGCTGTTGGATGGCTCCTACCTTTTTACACGGCTCTCAGTTTTGCACCGTCCCTGCCTTTTGATGCCTCTCCCCACTTTTGCACCACTCTGTGCAAATTTGCAGGCTTGGCAAGTCCTGGGGTCCATTTGAGAGAGCTGCTGGCGGCACCTGGACCCAGCTGCTCTCGGACCTTCCTACAGCCAACTTCCTGGATGCTATTCCGAACTGGGCAGACCCAAGCAGTTTGGCTCTCCCCTGCCGCTGCCAAAGCAGCGTTGCTGCCATGAATCCCTGTCTTGCATCAGTCGTGTTTCGAGACACTTCTGNAATGTGCTGAGCCATGTGGCAGTCCACACTGGGAATTGGGCTGGTGGTTCCCTGGGTCTTCGTGCCCAGTATAAATTGGCAAATGGACACTTTGTCTAGAAAAGCATAAATAGAGCAAGGCAGAAGGCCTGAGGTGCCCTTAAGAGCAGGCCTTGAAAGAGCTCCCGTTTGGACCTTGCTTTTGGATGGCTCCTACCTTTTTACACGGCTCTCAGTTTTGCACCGTCCCTGCCTTTTGATGCCTCTCCCCACTTTTGCACCACTCTGTGCAAATTTGCAGGCTTGGCAAGTCCTGGGGTCCATTTGAGAGAGCTGCTGGCGGCACCTGGACCCAGCTGCTCTCGGACCTTACTACAGCCAACTTCCTGGATGCTATTCCGAACTGGGCAGACCCAAGCAGTTTGGCTCTCCCCTGCCGCTGCCAAAGCAGCGTTGCTGCCATGAATCCCTGTCTTGCATCAGTCGTGTTTCGAGACACTTCTGACTCTGGCAGCTTTTCCACCTGCCTTAGACTTCTGTTGCATGGATCCAGACTATTGGATATTGCTTGCAGTGTCAGAAGGCAGCCGAGCTGCAGAGAAATCCAGCAAGGGATCATCGCCCAATACCTATCTCACTTTCATGAGTAAAGCCTGCTGCTGCTCCCTTAATTCTCTGCTCAGCCTGATTGATAGTGGGGTAAAGTTGTGTTTATAGCTTAGCCTTTTCTATTTCCTGACTTTGTAAATCTCTAAATCTGTCCATAACATCCTGTTGAAGATTTCCTGATCGAATTAGAACTTGTAAATAAATCTAAACTAGTGTTTTATATAGTTTTGGGGGTGGAGCTTTCAGGAAAGTAAAATAATTCTATTTTCATAATTCCTGTCTTGGCCACATTAATTCCCTGACTCCATGACACCTACTCATTCATCATCCTTTGTATCACAAAAAATGCATATATGATTCACTATCTACTAATTCACTGGCATCAGATATACTCTTGCAAAAGTGTTACTTTCCACATATAGGTGTGCATTTGGAGAATACGGATATTGAGATATATGGCAGTTCTGACAGTATCTGCTCAGAACACTGTACACATGGAAGGGTGCTGGATAAGGAAGTAGGCTTAGTTTCAGCACAAAGCATACCCTCCCAAACTGCTGAATTAGTATAAACCACCATTGCTGTCCTACAACTGGCAGCCCTAGGGCAGTCTGATGTCCCAACTTACAACTCAGATGCTTGTCCATATGCCATCCGTTATGTGACAGACCTATGTCAGTAGGACTGAAACTGATGGGAACAGAGATGTGTTATCATCTAAATATTGTCTTTAAATATATTAATAGTACAACAACAGTGATGGTAAAGAGTTCTTACTTCTTTAGTCACAGTGTATTAAAATCAGAAAGAAAATAGGCATAGATATATAACAGATTCGGTTTATAATTTGGTTTGGTTTATTTCTATATTCCTTAACATTATTTGTATATTCTTTTAAAATTAACAATAGATACTGTAAAATATCATATTTTATTCCATTATAATGTCAGATATTTGAGGCACTTAGTCTCATGGTCTAGTTGATTGGATAGGGCTGGGTGATAGGTTGGACTGGATAATCTTGGAGGTCTCTGCCAATCTGGTCAATTCTATTCTATGATTCTATGATATCAGAAGAGGCTACAGCTATGTAGAACATAAAAGTAACTTATTTTATACTTTTACATGTAATGCCACTACCTTGTCTGTTAGGAATGTATCATAAATTGCATAATCATCTCTTAAGAGTAGTACAAATATTTTATTACTGTACATTTTTTACAAGTATCAACTTGTAAGAATACAATTATCTAACTTGAAATGTTTTATTCTTTCTTTAGAAGGCATATTTTAGAGAGGCAGTAAATATTTTCAGCCCTGCTCTCCATAAGATACAGTAGTGATAGACCAGTGAGGATATATATTTTTTTTAACTTGGTGTTTTAACTTAATTAACTCCAAGATGGCTTTAAATACAATGATTAAAAATGAGGGTACATAATGCCTCATGATTTCATAATATTTGTATATTCAGTAGTAAGTTAGTATGATTTAATTGAATGTCCTCTAGAAATGTTCACTACACCATGTGCTCTGTGTTATTAACCTGTGGGAACATCAATAAAATAAACAACAGGTCAATGTGAATGAGAGTGACAGTAAGTATCCCTCGACACAGCTTGTCTGCAGGCCACCAACGGCAGGTATCACACAGGTAGCACTATTACAAACCCAAGAATTATAGGCTACATCATGACTAACCCCTTCACTACTCACAAAGCAACTGGGGAAAGGATGCCTTGGGCAAAGTATATCCAGATTCCCCAAACGAAAAGTCTGTGCAGAGGAAGATTTAATCTTCCCGAGCCTGTTAGCACATTTATTGCTCCTCAGACAGTTCTGTGCAATTTGCTCTTTGTGAATCACATATAAAGGACTATTTCTGCTGTATTTTTGTATGTTCTCAGACATTCTGCGCCAAGCCTGGTTCCTCAGTTGAGTCTGGACACTCCTTTTCAAATTCCCATGCAAGTTTTTTCTTCCCCTGTTGCAGAAGTGGGAATTTTCAAACAGTTAATCCACGCACTAACCTCTAGTAAGAGATTTAGCTCTTGAAAGGAAGCATGTTCATAAGCTGTTCTTCCCTCAGCAGTAGATTGTTGATGTGGCATTGACATATTTCCATGGCATCCATTGACAGTAAGTTGTAGAAATGGCATCTGAGGATGTAAAAAAGGGAAAGAGCTGAGAGGTTATACTGCTTATAAAGTTAAGACTTTTAAAACCATAACGTTCTACATTTTTCCATTTGGCAATACATTGATTGTCTGCAGTTCAGTCCATTTCTCGTTGCTTACGTATTATGCTCTCCTCCTTTGTCTGCATGTTTTGTTGTTTTTCACTGTTATTTTACCAGTGATACCTGGATGCCCTGGAACATTTGTTTTATGGCATACAAGCAAAATCATATGTCTTCTGAAAGACTCACATACACTGCTCCATCCACTGTCAACCTGCGTAGCACTTAGCTGTTCTTAATGCATGTTGGCCAGGAAAAATATCACCTTAAAATTTAAATTTAAAGACTTGTCAGCATCATTCATTGTCCTTCCAGGAGTACAACACTTGGGTACATAAAGGAATGTAGATAACATAAATGTCAGTAATTTCAACATTAATTCTATTTTCCTCTTTGTGTTAGCATAGTCCCTGTCTAACACTGACTTTAATCAGTCACCTTGCTCTGTCAGCACAAGGTGACCATTTGTGTGATATAATGCCACTTAGCTTCCTTAATCACATACATCTAATTTTTTCAGCATTGATTTTTACTCCAGATTATCCATAGAAGGGGTTATATAACACATCTCCTGTGTTTCTGCCGAAGAGATGCTAACAAAGATAATTCAACCTCATTGCAATAATAAAAAAACTATTTACATTATTAAAAATAAATGGCTAAATTTCAAAGAGTCATTTACACTTGCATTTTGAGTACAGAGTTTGACAGTCAGGCTTGCTAAACTGTAAATTGTCTCACACAGAGTGTAACACCTCTGGGGAAATATTTTAACTTTCCTGTCATGGCATTTCCCTCTGTAAACTTATTTATATCTGTCTCACGGATGTGTCAGGAGATTCAAGCCTTGTAAAACTGTAGTTGAGATATTAGGAAAAGAGAAGAGTGAGAATGGAATTTGCAGGGAGTGTAGTGTGATTGCACCATACTCTGGATGGGCAGGACTATGTGTTGCACGCTCTCCTGGGGTATGCAGTGGGGTGAAACCAAGGCACCCTAGGAGCATTCGCAACCGGGAAAATCCTTCACTTCTTTCCCACTACAGAAGAGGCAGACCAGGGTGATAAAATCAGTTTCATTTACTGTTGGCTTCATTTGATCTTCTGTGAAACAGAAAAGTCTTCTCCCACTTACCCATTCTTGCCAGAGATTCCAGCACCCAGCCATGATGACAAATATGGTAAAATAAATGCATACAATAATTCAAGTGGCACTAAAACTAAATTGCTGAGAAAAGAGGTGAGAATATTTACATGAATGTACATGCTTACACAGCTGTGACTTAACAAGACAACAAATGCTTCATGGGCATGCAAGAAACTATTGTTTCTTGAGATAAACAGACTTCCATATACATTAATTTGCTTTTTGTGATGCAAAACAGTCAGGTTGTGACCAAAAATTCCCCAACTTTATTGACAGTCATACGTAATTAAAAAAAATAAATAATAGAGTCCCTATCAACTCTGCAATCCCTAAATCTATTTAGTGTTTCTAAAGTGGTGTTATATTGATTTAATGATGCTTTTAGCAATGTATGAGTATAAGTAATTACCATTTAGGATATTCTTTCTCAGTAGAAAAAAACCCCACCTAATTCCACTAATTGCCTCTACTTTTGGTTCTGCTAACTATACACTGCATACATGTTAATAATGTTACTATCAGCAGCAATGAATTTTAATTAGCATTCATGTGTAAAAATATAATTCAAAACAAATATATTCTGATCAGTTCATTTTGTTAATTGCACAGCTGTTTCCAGAGCTAGAGCACTATTCCTATGTATCAATTAACAAAGAAATTTGCAACTCACCAATAGGAAATCTGAAAGCACCCCATAACATGAAACAGACCTTTCCCTTAATAATACCCCAAATCATTGCATTAAATACTGATACTGTTATGAATATATAACAGCAGTCATTACTATATAGTCCTCTGGCTCAGAAAATATGCTCTATATTCTGATAAAGTTAAGAAAAGTAAGTCTGAAGGACTGAAAACCCACATTACTGGTCCAGGCTTGTCCAAGAGGTTTATAGCATGGCAAGAAATTGAATCCAGATCCCATGAAAACTAGTTCAGTACTTTAACTACAAGACATTAGAGATATGACTGAGAAGTTATTGAGATTTTATAGAGACTTGAAATGTGCAGCAGTTTCAAAGTGCAATTTCAGCTTCCTTCTTGCATGGAAGTACAGAAATTGGAGGAGGTGGTTCATGGAATTTGGGGAATTTAAGCTATCCCCTATCTGGGGAATTAAAAGCTAATCTACCGTTCCTTTTAATTGTTTTAATCCT
Organism: Ramphastos sulfuratus; assembly: GCA_013399055.1. Taxonomy (NCBI): domain Eukaryota; kingdom Metazoa; phylum Chordata; class Aves; order Piciformes; family Ramphastidae; genus Ramphastos; species Ramphastos sulfuratus. The sequence continues at coordinate 31,368 of WBNM01029821.1, forward strand.
CTTAAGACCAGGATGTTGTGATCAATACTAATATAAAGATACCAATACACAAAGAAGTATTCCTCTTCCTATATAGTAACTATAAATGTTTGACAATATATCCAAATTTTACCAGGCGAGTTGTAAGAGGATTAAAAGCTAGTAAAATGAATGGGAGTTATCTTTGACTCCAAGGAAATTTTGATAAGGTCCTTGACAGGTGCACCACCTACAGCTGTCTACTTGGTTGATTTCCATGATACCTTCCACAATTTGAGAAACACTAATACTCTTCCGAACTACTAATACTCTTCTTTGCAGGTTCCAGAGGAAGTCTGTAAAAGCTTAAGGTACTTTGCAAAACCCAATGTAAATGCCTAAAGTCAACCCTGTCCACATTTCAATCATTGAAAAATACATATTATTTATTATACTATTTTTATATTATTATTTATTACAATATGATCAAATCAGATCCAGCATTCCCATTAAAAAAAAACCAAAAAAACAAAGCAAAACAAAAAAACCCAGAAACAAGCAAACAAGCAAGTAAAATATATCCCCCCCCCCACCAAAAAAAACCCCAAAACAAACCAAAATGCAACCAAACAAAAAACCAAAAACCCTACAAGAAACCAAGATAACCTAAAAGTTTTGGGTGTTATAATTTCTCACTCTTCTACTACAGGTTTGCTTTTTACTGGCACTTCAGTAATTTTCCTGGCATGCACACAGCAAACACATTTCACTAGTCCTGTTACACATATGTAGATATAAATGGAGAATGTGGATTCACTGTTGGGACCATGACCTGCCAGCCACACTCAGAAAGTTGTCATAAACAGTCGTATAGAGAAAATATGTCTGTTCTCAAGGTACAAGAGACCATACAAAATGACATGCTGTCATTAAGTTTATTAACTCCTAAGACACACACTTTTAGTCACTCTCAGTGTTACAGAGTCACTCTAAGTGGGCAACACATACTGCTCTCATGCATCATCAAGGAAATTGTCAGTAACTCCTGGAGATCATCTCTATTATAATTGGCACTGATGAAGGAGGAAGATGCAGCAGGTACATATTCACATACCATCCTGAGGTGACAACAGTTAGCACCACTTCAGACTTTCAAAACTGCTATGAAGTCATAGTATAAATACAAAGCAGTAAGAGAACATTTTTTACAGCTGCTTCTCAGAGTAACTTGACATTTAAACTACATGTTAAAATCTATCAAATACAGTAAAAACATAATTATGCTGTTTATGCAATATGCTTCATGTACCTAATATGAGCAGGATTAGTCTGTTAGTGTTTTGAATGTTAGGAAGAAAACAGACCAGAATGATTTTGAAAAAAAGCTGTTTCTAAGTTTATTACTCAATTAGCATATATACTTTCCCTAAGAAAATAAAATCTTTTGAGGAGCACAAAACATTTTTACTACACGTGCAGAGAGTACAATTTAATTCTTAACAAATCGGTCCTGCTTTTAAATTATGTTATTATTATGCTAAAAAATTTCTTATGTGTTGTCATCACTTCCTAAATTTCACTAAATGGTACTTGGCTATACATCTGCCAAAATGTCTTTGACATGTAAACAGTTTTGCTTTCAGTCTGTTCAGTTAAAACCAGAAGTGTATTTGCCAAAACCTTAATGCTATGCTAATACAAATTCTATAGAACAGATTTCAGTTAATTTTATAACACCATTTCCAATCTTTCCTATGGTAAAGGTGCTTTATGCTTTATTGACTGATTTCAGAAAAATAACTGAAATCCTACTAAATACTTAATAGGTCCTTTGCTTAATCATCCAAAAAATAGTTCAATATGGAGTAAAAGTATCTTTGTTTTAACAAATCTTCTGAGGTGGAATCTCACAATAAAGGTCTGAAGTTAAGCTGTCTTCTCTATTTACAGCAAGATGCACTCTCCAAAAGCACCAATGCGTTCTGAAGCTTGAAAGTTGTTATTTACAGAAAGGTAAACTAGAAAATTGCATTTTTATATAATGAAAACTGAAAAAACTGTTCTAAAAACCCTCCAAACTAACAGCCACAAAAACTCCCCTATGTCCTTGCAGAGTGTTGTCTTTTTGACAAATTCCATAGTGTCAGGGAATCATGCAAGGATGGACGACACAGCACCAATACGATGCACCCAAGATCACCGTTTATTGCAGAGAATCAGCATGTATTTAGACAGGAGAGATTGCCTGATCACGCGTTATGCATTCTCTGATTGGTTACAGGAAGCTCTTCATGAGCTGTTCACACACCTATAAAGCTATCTTAATTGGATAAAGCACTTTCAGCACAGTCATTGCCATACATCCTGTTTTTGCTATGCTACATCCTTGTTTAACATAACTACCTCCTTATCTTGAATGACTCACAGCACAGTGCAATGCCGCGTTGGGACTTTTATCCTTGGTCATGACTCTTACCCTTTAGCCTTTTACTAATGTATCCAGATAGTAAAACCCAACACCATAGTGGCTATAAAATCTGGCTTCTCTGTCCTTTAGACCACATAGTAAGCTTCTTCTCAGAAATCTCTACAGCACTGCAGTTTCCAAGCTACCTATCTCCATCTGTCCGTCTCTCATGCTTTGACTTGGGAGAGTGTCGTGCTGGGGCAAAACAGGCCCAGACTTGTTTGCAATGCTGGTGCCCTGTTTGATTGGCTACGTTTTGAGTTTCTCTCCTGCCAGTGGTCTGTTTTGCCTCGAGGAGTGATTGAAGGGGGTCTGCTCTGGGAGGGCCTGACTTCACTTGCTTCTGGGCTCTGCTCCTCTGCCTGCGGTCAGTGGTGTTGCAGACTAGCCACCCGAGGACAGGTGGTTCCCCCCAGCTTTTGCTGTCGATTTTGGCAGTGCACTCAGATCCTGCTACCCTCTCTGCCTTGTGATGGCACTGAGAAAACAATTTGGAATTATAATTTCTTCGATTATTACCTCAATGCAGTGTCTCAGACTGATCAGTGAGTAAATTTAGCTATTAAATGAATTGGAGTGTGTTTTTCCTGCCAACAGCCCTGTTTGAGGGCAAGGAAAATCCATCTTGCAACTGCAAGCAGTTGCTGCTACTTACCCTCCAATCTGAGTTATGCGAAGGATACAGGTATTTATATTTCTTTCTCCCTTCCCTAAATTGCTCCATAAAATTCCTATTGTACCTTTGGTGTAAATAATTCCCTACTGGGTATTCAAAATTTTGGTAAATTGTAAATAGTTCACTGTTTTAGGGTGTGTGTTTGGTGCGGGAATTTGTATTAATAAAGTTGGATATTTTCCAATTTCTGCATATTAAATTTGAATATTCGTAACAGAGAGACAAATGAAATTTTCCGCAATCTCTCTTTTGCCTTTTGACTGTTCCCCGAGACCTGCCATTCTCCACTTCAAAGGGTGCCATGTAACTCCATGGAGAAGCAGCAAAGCAGCTATCTACCCAGCTGGTTGGCCATTCCTGGTTAAAGGAACACATATGACTGTGTATGAAAAAATGAAGCTATTATCCAGTCTGTCACATTTTTACAGAGTAAACTAACATAAGCCAACTTTTTTTGAAAGCACTTACATCCTTTATGTTAACACTTTGAAAGGAAAACAGACAGGTGCTTAACATTCACTTTCACTACTAATAACATAGCCGATAATTTAATACAAAAATCTTTTTATTGCAGATGGAGATGGTAGTGTCTATGCAGTTTTCCTTGCTTGATAATTCTCATTAGAAGATTCTGATTGAAGCTCCTTTTAACCTTGCCAAAATTTTATATTTGGATTTAAATTTTCTCCACTGGGTGTCTGTCAGGCAGACAATTTGTTTTAATTGTTTGTGACAGTTTGGGAGTTACCCGCCCCCCCACACTTTGTAAAATGACCCAGACTNTTACAAATGTTTCAGTAAAAATGGTCCAGCCATTTCTGAATGAAAACTAACAGAAAAATCCTCTTTCAACTACATTAAAATATAACAAATTCAACAATAAAGTGTCACTTTAAAGTTGTCACTGTACAACAAGAGCTTGACCTTTTACAAGAATTTATTTTTAAGTCAGAGTTGTGATAGCATCCCACTGATAAAAGTGTACTTTCCTATACTTGGAAACTTCAGAAAAACATCCCACTACAGTAGCTTGGAAAGTTGTAAACGTTTTACAGCTACACTCCTCACAGTTTCTGCCTTCTAACTCAGAGCTTTGACTTGCCTGAACAAGTTTCACATTTGGAGAGTGACCGAGTATGGTTCAGATGACAACTATAAAGATTAAGTAAGACTCTTCCTGAATTTCAGTACCAGTTAATGTGGGCCACGGGATGTGAAAGTGAACTAACAGATTACTTTTTCTAGAACTTTCTTTGTTGAGGCTGAAGTGATATAGATATACAGGAAATACCATAAAAAGCATCGCAACATGTGAAGGAGGGTCAGAAAATAGATAGCAAGAGACAACTGTTGCAGGAAGGAGAAGGCTGAGGCAAGGAACCTGAGAGAGTGCAACAAGGTTGAAAAGGGGCAAGTGATTGTAATTAATAAGCAAGTAAATGGACTCTTGTGAAGAGGAACATAAGGAATGTGAGAATTAAAGCTGTGAAAGCCATCCAAGTCATAAATTGTGACCAAACACCAAGAAGAGTGTGGAAGAAAAGAAATGAGGGAAAAACGAAGGAAAGTAAACAATGGAAAAGTAGGACTTGTTGGAAGATTTATAGAGACGGGGGCACTCAATTGTATAAGGATGAAATTTAAACATTTGCAGTGCCAGACAGATTGCAATACCTAGGACACTGCTAATCATAACTCAGAGGAGCAAACAGAAGAGATCAAGTTTACACCCCAAACCAAATCCTGGAGGAGAAGTTGCCACTGATGACATAGTGGTGTATAAATTTAATGGACCATGCCTTGCTGGGGTATGATTTTATGCCTGTTACTGTGTGGTGGAAGTTTTCTTCTTTTCAAAGCTTCACTTTGAGATACAGGGTAAAATACCAGAGCTGTAATATCTGAACATTAAAATATAACTGTTAACATAAAAGTTTGATATACTACTTCAATTGCCTTTCCCATTTTTATTCCAAAGTGGATTTTTTTCTTTATTTGGACACATGAGAAATTCATGTTGAGCACACGAAAATTGGAAAGAAGCCACTAGGCATTTCTGTTCCTGACTTTCTGGCCAACACTCTTGTGTTTCAGAAATTGTCTTGCAGTGCATAACCCTTGAAGTTCCCTTGAAATAGATCAATTCACTTTAGTAGCATTTGTAAGCATATTGTGGTAGCTGTGATCACAATACTAGTAAGACATCATCTGCTTTAAAACCCAATAGTTTTGATTGTTGCAGATGGTGTCAAGACATTAACAAAGTGGGGTATGTTCCTTGGTATTGGTTATTGGTGCAGCTGTTAGGTTAATGAAGTCAGTATATATTCAGTTTTAATTGTAGACACATTTTATTTGAGCTTTCATAGAACAGCTGTGAAATAAGTGCTATAATTAATGTGCTGTGGGGTACATTGCAATCTATGTATATATTTTATAAATTATACGCTAAAATCTCTTCTCAATTTCTTTATTTTTTGGTTCTTAGGATGAAAGATTGTCAGGCAATTGACCTTTCTTCTGAAAACATTAAAAACTTTCAAAGTCATCTTCATTTGGGTTTTCACCTGCCAAGTCATCATCAATAAATTTTATTATTAGATTCAATCAATGTTTCTTATTTAATTAATTCCATCTTTACCTATCTAGATTTATCAGGCACTTTGCATGTTAATATTGGAGTCAACTAGGTTGTTCCAGTTGTACCTGAAGAAATAACCTCATTCTAGCTTTCTTTTGTATTATTTTCATATAGAAACTGTAATATAAAGGATAAAACATCAAAGAGAAAGTCAATTGTTGAATCTAAACCCCTTGGGCAGGCAGATAGGTAAACAAGGAGAAGTGAATTTGTGTTATTTTGATTGCAGCTACTACAAAATCCCTCAGTTTCAGACATTCCCAGTCAAATGCTTTCTTCTCTGAGATAATACGATGGTAGGGAACTTAAAAAAATAGAATTGTAAACTCTTGGAAGACTGAGTTTAACAGAATGATCTGAGATTTTCTCAGACTCAGGGAAGTGACTTACATAAACCATATTTTTCTTCATTACTCCCTTTTCTTGTTTTCATAAAGGTAATTGGAAAAGGGGTTCGGCTTGCTTGCTGCTTCTTGTTTACAAATGACATTTTGCAAATTCAGTTATACACATTTCACCAAATAAAGACTTTATAATTGTGGGACTTTAAAATTGTGCCACTTATGTGTCTCAGGGAGTACTTTATCCAGCTTTAGTTACATCTACCATTGTTTATTTAATTGTCTTGTACTTTGTCTTATATTCAAGGATTCTCCTTTTCCTTTGTGTGACCCTGATATGCTCAGGTGGCTATTCCAGAAAGAGGTGGAGGTCCAAAAGCTACAGGAACTTTGTTTTTCAAGTACTGCCTTCAGAGAGTCACAAATTTTCTGGAAAAAAATTATAATGGCATAGTGAGTTACATAAATTGCTTGTCATAAATTCCAGATTTTTGTTATTTTTTCAATGGAAAATTCACCTAGGAGTGAAAGCTCATTATTTAAAAGTAATGAAAACTTCAATTCAGTGTTATTGCAGTTACAGGTTTACTATACTCCTAAGAAGAGTTTTAGTGTGTCCTGGTAGGCCTAAGAAGGCCAAAATAGGCTTATACATGTCCTGGCTTGCTGAGACATCTTTTTCTGCTCTCCCTCCTTCTGTTTTGGGGAGAAGCAAGTATGGGAGAGAGGACAAAGAACCTGGAGCCACTGAGTCTGAGGACTCTGTCTTGTCTGGACTTGTTTTGCATCCCGTGGTAAACAAGGTACACACAGTTGCTTTGTGCAAGACCTGTGCTCTGCCCAAATTTGGGTAAAGTAAGCCTATGGCTTCACCTAATATGGTCTGGATTAGCTAACTGCCATTCTGATTGGTTCTGTGTCCAAAGGCCCATTAGTCTCGGGCTGTATGGATAAAAGGAGGTGAGCAGGTGACACAACATGCTCTGCTCTTGTATCTGTGCTTGCTTACTGCTTGTATTCTGAACTGCCTGGAAACTGCCTTCCAAGAGTTCACCAGGAGCAGGCTCTAAATGCCTCCACACGATCAGCCTGCGTAGCTAGTGTGACATTGTGCCAAGACTGCACATCACAAGACATCCTGCCTACACCTGAAAGCATCCTGCCAAGATGGGAAGTCCTGGAGACACACAGATCATCCAGAGAAGATCAAGACCAGGTCAGAGATTGTCTGCCTCCTTTCCCCAGCACTCTGAAGCCTGGGAAGAACCAGAAGTCTTAGCAAATGACAAGACAGTAACAGAATTCCCTGAAAGCATTTGGGTACTGTCTGAAGCTGTAGCTAGCCCTGTGAATTGGGAGATTAATATTTTGTGAGTAAATACTTAAAGCCTCTTGTAATTCACCATTGCCTTCTGCCATAATCAGAAAGGAGCTCCTTGAGTCCATCTAGTGGGCAAGCAGGGTATTGACCACAAGTGGTACACTAACCGCAGCAACTTTCTCTTCCAGTTCAATTGAGTTCAATTAATATTCTATTATTACTAGTTATTTCTAGATCCTGTTATTATCTGTATAAAGTTTCCACCGAACAGATTATTATTAAAATTAGTGATCTTGGTGGTAGGAGTTCTGAATAGTGAATATTAATAAACAATATTAATCTTTAAAAATAATTTCTCATTAATTAATTACCCCTCCACTACATATTGATAAGGATGCTTCCCACATCAATTCTTCTCTTTAAGGGTATTTCTAGTGAATTTGGGGTAGACGCCAGGAGGGGTAGAAAAAAATTCAAGGCATTTATTACTACACTCTTAGGGTCATGGAAATTCTGCCCCTCATTTGTTTCAATAACAGGAAGACACAGAGAAACAATTTTCTTTTAAACCATCCTCCATCTTAAAATATTTTACAAGGTAGACTGTAATGCCTTGGTCTAAGGGCATAATTAAATGTATCTTTGGTAGATATTCAAGGAAAAGAGGCTGTAATTTTCAAAAGAGCCAACAAAATTCAGAGGAATCTGGAATTGTTCATGATTTTTAAAAAAACTGAAGCCACTTATATTTAGGTATTTAAATATGAGTTAAGAACCTAAATTTACTATCCCCCCCTGTCTGCATTTTAAAGTAATAGATTCTGACCATCCTGTAAATGGGTGGAGGACAATCTTCTTATCTGTTATGCTCTTGGCTCTTTTGAGATGTGGGTAGAGAAGACATTAGGTTTTATTTTGTTTGCTATCTGTTTTTATTTGCTGCTGGAACATTCAGGTATAATTATGGGTTGTTGTTATAAAATTCTGTGTTTCTCAGAGAATAGTTAGTTAGTTAGTTCATTTGTTATTTTTGGGTTTGGGTTTTTTCCTACTATGAGTATTGTGACTCACCACATCCCCTAACTAGCTTGCTGAACTGCTTATGTTACCATGGGATGGCTCCAGTGGTAAACAGATCTCTGTTGTTGCCTCGCTCTTTATCTCTTTGTGCGTTTTGCTCTCAAGTGCAGTAGAAACTTTGCTCCATGTTTGTAGAATGTAAAATCAGTCTCCAGGGGACACTAGATCCTTCCTGTGCATATGGTGAAGATCAGCCTGGAAGGAAGGAAGAAAATTATGGGTTTGCTTTTCCCAGCATACTAACTAATACAGTTGCATCACAGCATCAAAAGCAATGCATTGTATCTCATAACAGATGTTCCAGGTCTGTCTCTCACAAGGTTAGGGAAGCCAGTAGAGAACGTGAAATCTACAAAGCCTTTCTGATCTTTATTCTGCCTCTGAAACTCCAAAACGATGCATTTGCACAAATCGTGCACAGAAAAGAGGAACTCTCTCTGATGGTCAGTTTGTCTTGCTTCCATTAGTAGTGAAGAGGCTCATTTAAACAAACAAACAAACAAACAAAACCCCCAAAAAACCCCACAACAAAAACAAACCAAAACAAACAAAAAACACAACAACGAAAAAACCCAAAACAACCCTGTTCCTTTGGACCAGATTCTCAAAAGGTCAGTAACACTCAGTGGACAATAAGTTTATAAATCAGTTTGGTGTAAGACTAAGATATTCACATCTCACTTTTCCATAGTTCTCCTTATGGTTGTGGCTTCTGCAGAGATAAAACAACACCTAGCCTGTCCCCTTCTGTTAATAACTCCAAACCAGAGCATTGTTATTTTGTTCCTTGATGATTACTGTTTCAGTAAAAACATACTGCCTATACCTGGATATATCAAAATATGTAATACCCAGCCAATTTTCTCTTCAAAGAGAGAGCGGTGGAAGTTTACACTACAATTGTCCATGAAGGAAAAGAATGGTTTTACTGTTCTTGAGGTACTTGAGTAACTGCAGTACAGCTCTGTCATCCTCTCCCAGTTACACTACGGTTCAGTGAAAGACAACATTTGGCTTACAAGTTTCTCTTGGAGAATCAAAAAGACTATTGTGATACGATGTAAAGCTGTGATACAGAGCATAGTTCATTATGCTGCTTCAGAAGTTTTTCAACTAGGTTAACTTTCTTCTAGTCTTTATGTTGGACCAGCTGTCTGTGCTTCTGAAAATTTAGGAGGCTCAAGTCCCCAGAGGTTGGGATTTTTTGTTTATTTTATGCAGTAACTTCCTCCCATTACTAACGACTCCAGTTTGTTAATTATCTGCTATAACTGAAAGCTTGCATGGTAGACTCTGAATCTTCTGCTCTTTGCCGAAGGCCTGAAGAATTACGTGTCACATTTACACACAATTCTGCTTATCCTCCTACAAAATTTTCTTATAACTAATTATGCAGCCATGTGGAGCTGAATGAGTCTATCCAGATGTTCTAGGGAAGGACAAAATATAGTGGCTGCCACTAAAATTATACTATTATATACTAGAACAGGGCCAATGAATACCTTTCAAAAACTAGTATTTGTCAAACACTGTGCTCCAGGTACCTGCATCAACTTCTCATTATAAAGGGGCAGAGGAAGAGAGAGAGACGTTTTCATGCTACTCAAAAGCTACACCTGTTGTGGACACAAGTGAGGGGGAGAAAATTGTCTAGTCAATTATTTTCTTCAAAACCCACTCTCTATCTTTTACTTACATTCTGCAATTGGTTAAAACAGAACAGTGAAATATCTCAATAATAACGGTATTGCTGCCGTGGCTTAACCCCAGCTGACAACTAAGCCTCACACAGCCACTTGCTCACTTCTCCTCAGAGAGATGGAGGAGAGAATCAAAAGGGTAAAAGTAAGAAAATTTGTGGGTTGAGATAAGGATAGCTTAATAAGTAAAGCAAAAGCCATGCATACAAAACAAAGAAAACAAGGAATGGATTCACAAGTTCCCACTGGCAGGCAAGTATTCAGCAGTCTTCAGGAAAACAGGGTTCCATCACAAATTAACAGTTACTTGGGAAGATAAAAATAATAACTCTGAACATCCCATCTTTCTTTTTTTCCCCAGCTTTACATCCTCAGCATGGAGGTGTTCAAGGCACGTTTGGACGTGGCACTTGGTGCCATGGTCTAGTCTTGAGGTCTGTGGTAGTGGGTTGGACTTGATGATCTTTGAGGTCTCTTCCAACCTTGCTGTACTGTCTGTGTGTGTGTGTGTGTGTGTGTATCGTTTAGTAGGGGCTCAGCTGTCTTGCCTATGTCCCATCTTAACCTCTTGTGCACTCCCAACTTACTCTCAGATCGGGTGGTGTGAGAAGCAGAAAAGGTTTTGTGTGTAAGCACTTCTTGGCAGTAACTAAAATATCCCTGTGTTGTCAGTATTATTTTTGACAAAAGCCTAAAACACAGCATCATACTAGGTGCTACAAAGAAAATTAACTCTACTGCAGCCAAAACCAATACAGTTGGTTAGACAGGTCTCCATGTGGCAAATAAAAGGAATACATTATGCTCTTAAAGGAAAAAAAAAAAAAAAAAAAAAAGAGACTGAATGAAAAGATGTACAAAACATAAAAGAAGAGCTTAAAAATAACTCAAGACTGCAGATGTGCTGCATCTGTTTGCTTGCCCACTGGGGACACTGAGACAGAATAAGGTGTTTATACAGAGATGGTTAGACAGCTAGATCAGATAGAAACATTAATACTGTAATGTATGTGAATGCAATTCACTGTCTATGTATTAAATGTTGAACATATATGAAACTCCTCATGATCTTAAAGAGTAAAATCAGAACAGACCTTGCAAAGGATACACTCAATTCAATGAAATTTTAACCCGTTTAAAAACTGTGTGTTACTTTGTTTTCAAAGAAAAACTATTACTCATACCTACACAGTCCTCTCATGATTACATTAAAGGAGGAGGTAAAAGTATGTCCTTGTAGAAATCGATGTGAAGTTAAAAAGATGGAAGCAAACATAACAAGTTAACCATTTAAAATAAATGAGTACCCTGACAAAAATTCTCAACTAAAAGTGAGCTAAAACAAATAATACAGCCAAATGGATATGGCATTTGTGCCTTAAGGTAGTCTTTAAAAATAAGCCTGATCTATAAACTTTACAAGGGAAGATAAAGGCCATAAAGTTCAGTGTTATGATGAAAAAAAAAAAAAAATTCTCTTAATTCCATCTCTACCTGTAAGAAAAAGTAATCCATCACAACTTTAGAAGTAAATCATCACTACTGTCACAAATAACAACAGTATGCAAAAAGCACCAACAAAACCCCAAAGCATTTATTAGCAAAAATACTTCTGGCTTTAATGTTCACTTTGGAAACATGGAGAAATGAAGCCTCATAAGTTATTCATAAGATCAGAATTAATGCAGTCACTATTCCTGGCTTTTCATTAAATGCTATCCTGTAACCTAGTAACACTCAAAATAATGACCAGGTGATAATTTTTTGTGAGTTGAGTCAATGAAGAGAAGCTTCCATCTGTCAAGTTGCAACATTCCTTGTCCAGCAGAAATACACCTAGAGACCCATCCACAATTGTTCTCTGTTTTTATGGGATACTCTATGCAGACCAAGTCAGCTTCTAATCATGGGTTCATTCTTGCTTTTTCACTGTGGTAGTTAAGACAATGGTAGATGATGATGGAAAAAAAAGGAATTCACAATCTTACAAATATTAAAAAGGAATCGGAAGTCAGGAGCTGTTTTTAAGCTCATCCTCATCAGTATTAGTGGAAATAATTCATTTAACATGATGTTGAGCTGTAAATCCTCTGACAGACTTCCATATAGAACATAAGACCGCAGAAGTGTATAGAACTGTGTCACTCATCACTGGCATCATCTATCTTGCTAGAGGCTTCAATATAAAAGGTGAGCAAAGACACAGAGAAAAAAACTCCCATATTACTATTGCCAAAATTTAAGACTAGAGTTACAGAAGAACCCCTAGCAAACTCCAGAATTACTCAATTCCTTGTGAATCTAAACCAAATAAAGCACAATTTCTAAACATGGAGCAGAAAATACCTGAGATAGAAAAAAAACAAACACAAAGAAGTAAAGAAAGATGCAGACACACACAGACTTTGTGCATTAGACAGGTTCGGAAAGCACAAACCACTGAAATGCAATCACTGAAGCAGACAAAAATCCCGGAGACTAGGAACTATGAACAGTTTCTTCACTAATGCTTGAGTGGAAAAAAAAAAAAAAAAGGTTTAAGTATAAAGGATCAAAGAAGTATTAAATGTTACAGCAAAAAGTTGCCATTGCTACAGGGGGGGGGAAAAAAAAAAAAAAAAAAAAAGAAAAAGAAAAAGGAAGAAGGATTATGCCAGCCTAGATGCTGAAGGAGGCCATCGAAGGTGCAGGGTGGGAGCGCGCACTGCACATGCGGGTGGGTACGAGGCAGCCGAGCACACGAAAGGGGCGAATCGGCGGGAGCGGCGCCGCGGGCGGGCAGTGCCGCCAGCCCTGCCCCGCGGCTCCGCGCCGGGGGAGGGCCAGGAGCGCAGGAGCTGCGGGGGAACGGCAGGGGAGGGCGGGAAGAAGGGCGCAGTAACGCGGAGCGCACCGCCGGAGATGGGGCGCGGCGCGGCGCTGCGAGCTGTTGAAGCGGTCTGCAGTTAAAAGCCGATGAGTGACGGGGAAGGGAAAAGGGAGGGAAGGGGCTGCCGGAGCCGAGGCGTTTCGGCTGCCGGTTCCGCGCTTCCTCCCCTGGTTCTTTTCCAGCTGCAGCAGCTGTAGTGTAAAGGCGGAGATGGCGCGGCTGCGATGCGGGCAACAGCCGCGGCTCCCGACGCCTGGCCCCGGCTGCAGGGCGCAGGGGTAGGGAGGGTCATCCCCAGTGCAGGCGAATAAAATACACTTAAAATAAAAATCTTTATCCGGAAGGAGGATGGGGAAGAGGGTAGGAAGGAGAAGACAGGGGCAGAAAGCGGTTTCTGGGAGAAACTGGTGGCTTGGGTTAGAGAAGAGTATCAGGTAGGGGAAAGCACTCGCCCTCTTGGCTTCGCGCTCCGGGGCAGAGGAGTGGAGAAGATCGAGGAGGAAGGCGGCGAGAAGAAGAAGGAGGAGGAAAGGAAAGGGTGGGGGGAACCGTGTGAGCTTAGGGGTACGAGCGAGCCACAGGCGGCAGTGTGAGGTGACACACACATAAACACATATATACATCGCTTATATATACAGACCGGTCCAGCCAGGGGCGGGCAGAGCCTCCACCGCCCCCTCTGGAGCTGCGAGGGGAGGTGCCTTGGTCCCCCCGCCGGGGAGGGGGCACGGCGGGGCCGGGAGGGGCTCACGGGAGCTGCCGGCGCGGATGCCTTCACCTGGGTCTCTTCAGTGAGCGAGGCGAGGAGAGCGGTCGGGTCTGGAGAACTACCTCTGAATGGTTTAAAAAAAATAAAAAAATAAAAAAAGAAAGAAAGAAAAGGAAAAAATCCCAACTCCGCAATCCTTTGCTCCCCACAGGCTCAGCACCATAAGGGACTGCTATATTTGAGTCTGTCAGGAGGATGGGAGAGAGAGACTGAAAGTCAGGGCGAGAGAAAGACGGTGCCACAGCAGCGGTAAGTGTCTTTGCCATTCCCCCAGCCAGAGACTGGTTTCCCTGGTTAGACTTTGGAGCGTGTACAGTTTATTTGTTGGAATATCCATCGCGGCATCTCTATGAGCAGCCTGCTGTGAGGGCAGCAGTGGTCAGAGATCCCAGCTTTGGGCTCCTACTGCAGGTTTCTGTGCTTTGCTTTTTGTTTTGAATCTTAACGTTGAAATCGTTGTCATAATTGTGCAGAAAAGTTGAAGCAGAAATGACTGTGATCTACTTTATGCTTCCTGCCGTTTAACCAGCTAGCAAACTACTGCAGTGAATGAGTTGTGAAGATGTGAGGCTTTTAGAACAAGTACGTACTCCAGAGAAAGAATGCCTGTTTTAATGTGCATTTTTTTTATGTTTCTAAGACCTACCGTGATAATGCTTGAGGATGAAACAGAAAATAAGCAGCATATTGAGTTTACAGTGAGGCACTGAAAGTTGTGTTGTGAAGTTCAGAATAGTACTTGGCTTTGGGATAAACAATTATGTCCTGAATTAGAAAAGTGTGGTGCCTGGACAGTTCTTTGCTGACAGGCAGAGGAGATAGAATTACATAAAGATGCACTGATTTTACCTCTCTGATGCGAGGGTAGTGGATAAGAGCATGTGCAATATCTATGAGATGGCTAGAAGATGAACTGAGAGTTGTTTCTGTAACACAGAGCGTGAAACTATGATTTTAAGATTTTTATCTTGGGGGGAAAAAAAAAAAGGAACATTCGTTACTGTATCTGTACTTCCTCAGACATTTCATTCCTGTTAAGCACAGAAACTTCGTAAAACAGAAGTTACACAAGATGCTGTAACGTGACTGCTTAGGACTAAAGTTTTCTATGTGTTACAATGTTTCAGGAATTCGACATAAAATTTTTGCAAGGTTTTTAATTTACAAACTAACATTTTCCTTGAATGGTACAGTAGGTTTGTTTGGTTTTTTTTTTACCGAAGGACCTAATGCCATTTTTTTCTAAGGAGTTAGAGTATTTCCCTAGTCTTCATCAAGCTCTGGCTAAGACTCTATAAAGTTTGAAACTACAAATAAATTACGTGCTCACTGTTAGCCAAAAGCTAAGGGAGATCCATGATAATTAAAAATCTGGATGACATTTTGCGGTTAATAAAAGTGCAATTAATTCTTGCTGAGTTATAGTAGAACTTTTTCAGAAGTATTCTATGGCAATCAATATCAGTTCATCATGGTTAATATTATTGCAGTGGATATAAAAAAAAAGAAGCAATAATTGGGAGATTAAAGTGCTATTCAAGATACTTATTAGAAACAAAAACCATATTTTCATAAATTGTCTTTAATTTCTCTAAGATTTATCTGCAATTTGAAAGAAAAAAAATCCCCAAACCAAAAAAAAACCCACCTCAAACCCTTTCAAATATCTGTTGTGTTGGGAGGGAATTGCTTGTTTACTAATGTGAATATATGAAAAAAAGATAAAAAACTGAGATGTGAACTATTGTAACTGAGGAATGTTTCATATTCAGTGGCCCTCTGTGGCAATATGCTTTTAAATATGTGACTGATTAAGAGATGTGGTTAAGAAGTCAAAATATTGGAAAATAACAAATGCATAAAGGAAGGTAGATGAAGTGTTAAGCATTCTTGAAGTTGGTAGTAGTTAACTGGTTTTAAAAATGTCCGTGCAAAAAGTCAGAAGTAGCATGACATAAAAACGTGAAGATAGCTATGGATGATCTGGAGACCAAAAGTGTAGATTTTGGCTTTGTTGGTCTATATGGAGCTGAAGGTTATACTTTGACTTTTATGTTAAAATGTCAGGGGAAAGGGTCTTAATTTTGTTTTATAACGATATCAGATGTAGTAAGGAAGTAAACTGGAGAAGGAAAAAAAAAAACTGAAAGGCTGAACTATAGCAGAGAACTTGGGGAAAAAGTGTTTTGACAACAGATCTTGAGGAAAATATATCCTAAAGTAAAAGGTATAATTAAAATCTGTGCTGTTAGGAAATAATAAAGGGCAACTTTAAGAAATGCATAACTTGAGGACTGTCAGCACAGGTTCAGTACATGAAGGTCATGACTGGCAAATTTGCTTGAGTCCTCTGAATTAGTTGCTGACATCAGAAACTGTTGGGGAATCAGTGATATATGTGGCTTTCAGAAAATGTCCAGTTTTGTGCTCCACAAAACACTGATTTGAAAGTAAATTTTGGAAGGAGTGCTGGAATAAATTCAGACCTGACTTAGAGATAAGGACCAGAGGGTGTCAGTAAAGGTAAAGAGCTCTCGATTAAAGGAGGAGGTTAAAAGTACGATGCTTAAGTGAAAACCTGATATCCAGTTTTCTTGTTTGCTTGTTACAAAGTTGGCATATGAAAGCAAACAAACAACCCCCTCCCAAAAAAAAAAAAAAAAAAACCCAAACAAAAAGCCAACCCAAAAAACCCCCAACCAAATCTGATTTGTTAGTAACACAGAAAAATCTGCTCCACTGAACAGATTCATCACACTGAAGGTCTTCTGACTAATTTAATTATAGGAATATTTATTTTTAATTAACAAATGCAAATCTTTACTAAAGGCATCAGAAGCTATATGTAAAGAATATACAAGCCAAAGGGCTGACATTGAGCTATTGGAGGTGATTGGTTCAGTGGTACTAAAAAAATAGTTATTCTGAATTATTTAATCTTTCTACATGTAGCCTGCAACACAAAATTTTAGTTCCTCTGAATTCACTGCATAATTTGCCACTGTTGGTCTGCTCCCTCCATATGTTCCTGCTAGCTGCTTCTGCGTCGCACTTTCTTTCAGTTTCAGAACCACTTCAATCATTTGAACAATTTCTCGTACTCGAAAACCCTAAACTAAAATCCGCCACAGCTTCTTAATTCCTGAGAATGAACGTCAAACAGACAATTGCTTGCTAGTACTATATTGGTAGATGTTTCACAGAATTTATTTCCTCTTTCTATGCATAACTTCTCTGATTCTTTTCTCAGGGTCTATTACACCCTCTATTATCAACTTCTTAGCATTGTACAAGGGAAAAAATACTCTGGAAATGATCAAGTCCCTACAGAGTTATCTTCTGAGCAATTCTAATTTCTGATCAATAACACTACATTAGGGGCTGGTGCCTTTTAAAAAAAATACAAAGTTGTTAAAGCATAGTGAGGTAAATACATTCTGATTTTACCTGAATTTAAGATTTCAAAGCCTTTAATTGTGTGTATGTATACATATATCTGTGTTTATACAAACACATGTACATAAGATTGATGGTTCTGTGTCATTACAAGCTGGTATGGAAGCAGTGATAACATATTCTGGTTAATGGACAAGTATGTAATCTGTTTGTTTTTACAATTAATTTCTTGGCTGATTTATGAAAATATCCCAGTGTATAAATCGTAAGAAAATGTAATCTTTGATTATATCCTACTTTCTAAAAGAGAGGATCATCTTCAGGGTGATATGTCATTATACTTCTTAAAGGTCATGAATCAAGTTTTAGGTGGGCATGTAACCAGGGAATATGATGTCAAATTCTCTATGTTGTGAATCAACGAGTTTGTGAGAATTACCATCCATGTTACAGCTGATGTTCTTGATCAAAGATGCCCATACTTTGTGTAGGCATCCACTCAGTCTAGCTCCTAAACTTAAGAGCTGTGAGGTTATGTCAGAATGAGAGAGTAATTCATATTGTCATGTAATAGTTACTAACACTATAGTTTACCTCCTTCCATCTCCTTCAGGACCAAGCTTACATGTCAGACTGGAGAAAAATTGATAACTCTACTCCATTCCTATACCTAGAAATAGAAAATGCATCAAACTCTTTCCATCCATCAGAAACCTCTTCTGGGAGTTTCCTTTTTCAGTATGCTCTTAAGGGTTTTGTTGTAAATGGTGTTAAAATATGATGATATCTTTGGAGAACCTTCTGCTGATGGAACTAAAACCAGGCCAGCACCAAAGGTAGTTCATTGCTGTTACTGAGAGGGGTACAGGATGACAGTTTTCCATTCAATATACAAGGAGTATGGTTTCAGCCTCCTTGTGAGTGAAAAATGCTCAGTTTTTAGTAGCCAGAAGTTTAAAATTTACTATATATTCAGTAGGACTCCTAGTCTTCAAGTCCTTCGAAGAAGACTGAATATACACAGTATCAGCTCAGTCTTTTGGGTGTCTTCCCTAACCAAAAATCATCACTTTAGAAGAATTCATGAACCTCATTTTGTTTTTATTGGTTTTATAATCTTTGTTAAGTATGCGAGGGGCATTGTGTTGTCTCTTTAACATTCCTACTGTAGTTTGTAAACAACCTCCCATAGCAATGCATTCAGCTACACACAATGTCAGGTGAATGAAACAGACTTTATGGTTGTAGTGTCAGAAGAAGATAATGTAACGGCATGCATAGCCTCCTCAGAAAAGTATTTTGAGAAGAAATTCAGACACTAAACTTGAAAAGCTGTAATTTTTGCTTAGTTATAAAGAGGCATATATGGAAGATGGGTTTGTTGTGATCTCTCCCTCAAAGTACATTCTCAAAACCAAGTAGTAATTGACAAGGAACATAACAGAAGTTTGCTCCTGGAAAAAAGTAATTTATTATTACCTGCTTAAGTATATATGCATTATGAAAATCTCCAGTTATCCCAATTAGCTCACTCCACAGACTTCTGTATGCTATCCACTCTCAGTTTTTTGCAGTTCTCCATGTGGACCTGTGATGTAATAAACAAAATTGCATGAGAATCAGTCAGCAAAATCACAGTATGTATTTTCCCACTTCTTCAGAGATTGTTCTCACAGAGGACATTTTCCAGAAGTGTATCAGTTCTAGTTTAAGCTTCCCAAGGGACTCAAAATATAGCTAACAGAAACCAATGCAATAATAATAGGATGCCTTCCACTCTCCCCCCTGCTTTGAAAAGAAAGGAATTAGATGTAGAGAGAGAAGGGGTAAAACACACAAGGAACAGTCTTGCTTCAATTTGGAAGTTAAAAGAAAAAGCTTTAACAATAAATAAAAAGTATTTAAGGTAGGGGAGTTACAAAGAGGTATAGGGAAGGGAAAAAACAAGATACAAAAATATACATACAACCAAATTGATGACGGAGGTAGATTCAGGAAGGGATGTCCACCATGTGGTAGAAAATGGCCATGTGGTAAGACAGGAGCAGCAGGAACAAGGTGGTGCTGGCAGGCAGGCAGGCCAGGAGAGAGAGGAACAGGAAGTTCCTCTGTTTATACAGGGGGTCCGGCCAGGAAATGGGAGTGGGCTAACCACTACACCTGAGGTCAGGTACAGACCCATCCCCTGGGAGAAGTCAGGAAGACCTGGGGTCGGGTTCAGAACACAGACCACTCCCCAGGAAGGTTAACCATCTACAAGAAGTTAAGTCAAGAAACCTATTCTGGATGTGCTGGAAGACTTCTGTGTCATTCAGTACTGTTGGCCTGTCAGAGTCTTTCAGCTTTGTTGTGTTGATATCACTGTGGTGTAATCAGGGTTATTCATTTATCTTTACATTTATTCTTGTGACGGTTTGGATGAAGGACAAGATGGACAGATTCTGAAAGGGACAGGATAGAAAGTACTGAAAATTTCATGAGCTGTCATGTTCCTGTATAGGAATATATGCCTAGCACACAAAAACGTGGTTGTATTCCAAACAAGCGTTTAAATTCCGAATAAATCAACAGTGCATTGTACTAGGAGGTGTAAGCACAAAATGCTCTCTGAATGAAAGAACATATGGCTTAACTCAAGAACTCTTCCCTTTTTTGCTATTACTTATGAACTTTGAAAAGCATACATCTAAGGGAAGACATCTGTGTTTCACAGCCGTGCTACCCTGATCATGTAGAGATTTCTTCAAGATCACCTCCCACACTAGAAAAAACCCTAACAAACCAGGGTACAATCTGCAACACTGTGACGTGTAATGATCATGCAAACGTGCTCTAAAATGTTTTGCAAATTTTTCTGAATGCTGTAATAACAGTCCACAGTTACTTCTGAAATGAGTACTTTTTAGACTTCTATTCAAAGTAAATTAATTTTTCAGCTTTCTAAAAATCTCATTCAGATCAAATGTTATTAAAAACAAGTGTCTGGACTTTCACATGTGATTTTATTAGCATCTAAGTTCTCCTTATTAAAACCTTTTGGTTTTGTCAATCTAAAAATCATAACTTAAACAAAATAGTTACTCACTTCTGCTCCTTTTACTTTGTTCTTTTGTTGTTTTTTTACCTCTGCATATCTGAGATGCTACAAGCTCTTGATTTCTCAGTATCATGCCATACAGGATGCTCAAAATGTTCTTACTCCACTGTAACATATGCAGTGTCATGTATTATTGCTTACATAAAACTCATCTCAGGGAATCTGGGAATAAAGCCATGACTTCTCTGATGCCATAACATCTTTTTGATGTGTCTGTGCACAACTTCTCAATTCAAAATCAGTCGTGCAGTATTTCCTCTGTCCAGACTTTGAGGATGCAGGCTGGACGTTAAAATAGCTTCAGGATGAGAAAGACTGACTGTTACATGGCTTTGAGAAGAGGCATAATTGAAAGCATAGAACAGATCAGATAACGAGGGAGGATAATTTATTAGGAGGACCATTGACACACAAAGAGATAATTTAGAAAACATGATATATAGCTGAAATGTCTGTGGTCTTGTTTTCCTCCTTGCATATCACAACTGACTGATTGCTAACACCTAACTATTTATTTGCCTTATCAATCACTTTGTGCCTGAGTCATTCACAGATGGGCACGATCCTCCGCTTGTGACTTCGTAAGGCATCTCTGGAGGGAATTTGAATGTCATCAGCAATGAATTTAGACATTACTGAAGGCATCAGGTAGGAGGAGGATGTTTGCACAGAGCATGCTAATTGATAACAGGAGAAAATATGCAGCATCAAAGTAGCATCATTCAGTTGAATTTGGGTTAAATTTTTGCATGTTTTCTGCAAAGTGGCAGTGAGACAGTTAGACTGCCCTAGGAAAAAACAAAGCCCTTTTCTAAAAAAAATTAAGAAAGGATGAGCAAGTTGAGAAGCAATCATTAAGTGTATGAGTACTGAACGTTATACCCTTAAAAAATCATTTTCCACCAGGGGTTACTTTTCCAAAATGCCTCTTGTGTCTGTATATTTTCATTAGATCAGTTACTATACAGGCTCCTTCTCTGTCAAGTTTGCAAAACAGTCCTTTGAGGCAGCATGACTTTAGTTGTAAAGACAGTTAATAAAGGAATGTAAAGGAATATGCTAAGGATTTGTTTAAAAAATATGTTGAATGCATAAACAATGTATGCTTGATTATATAGGATTACAGGATTTGTAAAGAACAATCAGGAGAGAAAAAGAGATGTGTCATAATTTCTGGGTTCTTTTGCTTCAACAAAATAATGACACAACTTCGTATGTGACATCCTGTATCAAATAAAAGCTGGCCTGTAAGACAGTACAACTGTTGAACAGTTCTAAAATGTACTAAAAGTATTGTCTATTTCAACAACTGTTTGTTAGATTCATGTGTTATCTGAGATTACAGAAAAGATAGCATGAGACTGGTTTTGTCTGGGACAAGATTAAAGTCAAAAGAATGGGGATTACAGAGAAATGTCTCATAATGTAATGGACACACTTGATTTAGCCACCTACACGAGGGATACTAAGCAGGTTAGGGGACCTCAAGTATTTCTCTAGAAACTGCCTGCAGGTGGTATAACAAGATCTGAAATATTTTGTCAATGGAAGAAACAGACAGCTGTATGTAAGGTAATGATTTTGGACTTTTTGTTACTGTGTTTGGTTTTAAGACAATATTGAGGTAATAGAGCAAAGCAAGTATAAAAGTTTACCTTTATTGGGCCTAATTCTGTTCTTTGAAGTAGCTGAGCAAAACTTTATCCATTAACTTGAAAAAAAACCCCACTAAACCAAGAGAAACTTAACTTCCAGAATCAAGCACATTGGGCAAAAATTATTTTACTTCTTTGTACTATATGACAGAGATACAGGAATAAGTCCTTTTTCCTTATTTAAGAAAACACTTTGATAGTTTAGTCAGCAGAAACTTTGGAGTATGAGCAGAAGCTACCAAACAGGAGATTTTTGTTGCTTTCTAATACTTTATTCATTCTACTTTATTCATTACTAATGTTTACTTTATTCATTACTAGTGTTTAAGAAAATATGACTGGATTCTGTTACTTTAGTTATATGTTTCTTTTTTCTTTGTGTATTTATTTTGTTTGGGTTTTTGTTGCTTTGTTTTGTTTTGGGGTTTTTGTTTTGTTTTTGTTTTTTTTTCATTTTCTCTAAGGTGGTCTATTTTATTCCCATTTTCCTTTGGTTACCTCATCACTTGAAATTTTCCTGCATGTTGGCAGTCATGAAATTAGTTTTCTTAATTTGTATGCTTGATTTGCCTTTTCAGTAATTTATATTTTATTGCCAATGTCAGAGAAAGAAGAAAGAGATGAGGGAAGTATTGAGAATGCAACCTGTCATGACTCCCATTGCTATGTATAAAGGCAGCAACTAAATGTATTTTGTTAATGCAGTAAAGTCAGAGTCCTTGAGGCTTGAGATACATTAGAGAGCCTCTCTAGCACTACAAGGATTGCCAAATATGGTGATGTTGGAGGAAAAGAAAGAAAAAAAGAAAGAAAAAACCCACTCGCTTTCACATAATATTCACACCGCATTTAACAAGCTTAAGAGAAAAATGCTGAAAACACAAGCCACTACAGCTTGAGTTAAAGAGACAGGCTTTCCAGTGAGAGGTTGTAAACACAGGTTGGGTAGTACAGAAGTGATGAGGACAATGACGTGATGAATCTCTTTTCTTTGCTCAGTAGTACTAATGAAAGAAAGAAGAGGGAAGTCCACAGAAATTTTTACTCTTCTATGTGACAGTCGTGTACCTGCAAATGGGCAGTCCCTCTATTGGGGTATTGGGGTCATACAACACACATAAATAACACTGATGTGGGTTATTGAGGTTTTTTTAATACACTTGATAGAGGCTGTTAACCTGAACACCACTGGAAATCAGAATTACTGTGCCTACCATCCTGCCAAGTTATATTTCTTCTAAAATTGCCTTCACAATCCTTATGACCTGTTCTGGGTATGGCACAGGTCTTTTATAGACATGTTTCTTCTCATCCAAAGCATGCATTTAAAAAATGTGACCTTAAATATAATGAAAGCAGGCATTTGAAGTTCATTTGTCACTAGCAACTGCTCACCACTATTTTTTTTTTTAAGTTTGTGCATATCTCTTACGCTTCTTCTAGTTCTTCTTTCTCACTGATGCAACATGGACGCTTCCTTACATTTTGCCTTGTTTTAATTATGATCAAGGTTTTGTGGCTACTCAGAAGGACTCGAAACCTTCCAGAGCCAAATTTTGTGCTGGTGTAAGCAAATGCAACAACGTCAAATTTGGAGGAGACCTGCCTGCACATTTGAGGATGGCTCCCTCAACTTGAATTTACCTGAAACCCCCAACCCCTACTAGCCTATGAAGCATGTTTTGTCACTGACAGTGAGTGAAAAGTTCTAGGTTGGATTTTAAATCTACTACCAAATGTATTCTGGCTATGCTAGCGGTGAGTGGAGCTGCACAAAAATTACCCATTTTTGTTCAGTAAGTGTCCATCTGCAGCAATGATCATTTTCTGCCTAAATATTTTATTCTTCTGTGAATGTGCAAAAATGTGGATTTTTTTTTTTTCCCCCTGCTGGTCCTGCTGACAAGCAGAACTTTTTCATACAGCTCTATAATTAGGCTCCAGAGTCCTGTGGAGATACACAGCCGAGTGGTAGGCTTTCTATTTTGCAGCACTCAAAAGTTGCAGTTCACAGACTTGTGCACTTACATCTATCCCACCTCTTTGCATGCTATAACAAGTCTTTTCTATTCCCTTTGGATCTATCCCCCCGTGTCTAACAAAAATGAGAATTTTGAGCCTTTCTGGTTCTGATCTGCAAATCAGCACTGGACCACCGTGTGAAACTTTTGACAGAACAGAACACAATTTCAGGTCATTGTTGAAAATCCCTGTACAGGAATTTTGCATGTCTTTAGTTTGTGGAATGAAACTACCAAACTTTGCATCCAAATATGTAACTCTCAGTGTTTTTCAGTCCTTTTTGGCAGGAATGTGAGTTTTTGTCAAGATTTCCATAACTGCATAGTGTTCCTGATAACGAAGCCCTGTGATGAGTATTTATATAACGTTTCTTTAGCCAAACATAAATACAGTTGTAAAGAAACAGATCATTGGAAGAATCTGTACTTGGATTGTTCTATGTTGCTATTGCATATGACCTGTGGGGAAATTTTCCATCTGGAAATATGGACTGATGATTTATTTATCTTTGCATTTGGGGAGATGTGGGGAAAAAGATTTTCATGGTATCATATGGCTGGCGAGAATTATGGCTTATTCTTTAGCACTCTTACCAGCAGAGAAGAACATTTCCAGTCCTTTAGCTCATTTTTAGAGGTTTAATTAATAATGTAGACAGCTGAATCTGCCTGCTTAGACTAAAATAATTAGCAGGGAGTAAACAAACACTTTACATTTCACATTATGAATGGTGTGGTGCCACTTTAAATATTTAATGTTTTGATCTGAGTGACCAATCAATTCTTGCAGGGTGCCAGGTTACAGCTACGATCTGGGCAGGAAAGCCGAGCTGTGAGCAAAGGTAGAATCCCGTAACTGCTTCTGATAGGCAAGGGTAGCAGGAGAAGGAAGAAGACCTAAATAAAATGTTAAAATGGAGGATATGAAAATGTAGAAGCTGTTGGAAAAGAAACAATGCAAAAAAAAAAAAAAAAAGGCAGCTGGTCAAGAACAGTTTAATGCAACTCAATAATTGTTTAGCTAGATTTCCATATGAAGTCCTATAGGAAACAAGTGTCTCTCATACATTTAAGTATCAGGTGGGGACTCATTCCTTTGTATTCTCAGGGCAAGAAAACCTAAGATACAATCAATAATTGACTATTTTGTTAGCTAGTCTGGGGGTCTGGGTTGATGAAAAGCTCAACATGAGCNTTTTTCATATGAAGTCCTATAGGAGACAAATGTCTCATGTACATTTAAATATCAGGTGAGCGCTCATTCCTTTGTATTCACAGGGCAAGAAAACCTAAAAGATACCCTCTTAGTTAAATGTACTGCCTTATTCTCATAAATATTGCTTACCTATGGAAGAGAAAACCCAGATCATGCCCACAGAGCAGACAAAACTTACGTATTGAGTGTGCTAAAACCCAGCAATGGTTGCTGTTCTGACTTCAGGAAAGGCAAATGCATGTTCTGATCAACTTCATAAACAACATTAAACTGAATTTACACTTAAGCAACCTTCTCTGCAATTTAGTTAATCTTAAGTGAAGTACTGGACAAGTGCCTTTAAGAAGGGAATGGTTATTACACCTAATCTTTTCACCGTGATATGGAATAGTGCTTTTGGAATTATAACCTGAAACATTTGGGGAAAAAAGCATACTTCTTGACTTTAACAATCTCTTCACTTTTGTGTTTTTTTCTCTTGTAAACTTAAATACTTTTTTTCTATTCAGTTTTTGTTTTGTTAGGTATTTTTTTCCAAATAAACACGTCATCAACTGTTTTAAACAAGCTGTTTTGTTCGGTCAAATGCAATTCACTTCCAGCATGATGAAATGTTTAGAAAGTCGTGTTCTTATTTGTATTTTTTTTTTTTTCCTGGAGACTATATGAAGATGAAATTGGTGCCATGTGAGGCTGGTAAAAAAAAAAAATTACTATTTTCTGGCTGCTGTACCACTCAGATAGATGTCCACAGGGTTCGCTCACTGTCCACTTCAATAAATTAGCTCTATTTCTGCAGCCTATAATGAGGGTCCTGAGCTGTAACTCAGAGAATTGTTCCCCTCCAAATCTTTTACTAATTGTGATCATGCTTAGAAGAGGGCCATGCATGACTTTTGTATTATATACTGAATTTGTAGGGTTGACAGAAAACTCATGAAAATATCCGCTAACCTGTTGTGTTTTGTACCAAAGTCACTGTGCAGTGATTAATATGGATCCCCACTGTGCCATTTATGTGTTTTTTTTCCAGAGAAAGAACAAGCTTTGGTTGTATTTTTCAGTAGAGCCTGCTACCTTCAGCATTTCGAAGACTGTGCTGCAAGTCCTTTGCCGTTTGAGTAAGAGAAGTGTCCTGGGAAGTGTGCTGCTGCATGACAGAAGGCTTTTTATGGACTCTGGGGTGTGGGAAACTGACTTCACCTCATCATTATGCTAGGGTGGGAGGCTTTTCACCTGTCAGTGACACACCAATGCAACAGCACTGACACATTAGATGTATGTGTCATTGTCTTTTGTTTTTCTTTGGAAACAGTCAAGCAATCACCACAATAATCTGAGAAAAAAATGAAAGTTACAGGGTCTTCCACATCAAGTGACTGTATTTTTTTTTTAGTTAGAAACAGGCTTTGATGACAGCTCAAGACTGATATTAAAAAAATAAACATGTTTCCAAATACTCTCATTACATGGAAAATACAATTTTAATACAATTTTAATTTACATTGCATTACTGAATGTCACAAAACTGAAAATCTATTTTTAATCCAGTTCGTCTATTAACTGCCACTCGTTCCCAGCAACCAGAGACCTCTCATTTTCACAGTATGTCCAATTCTCCCATCTGTAGAAACTGATGCTATAATAAGGGAAAGGGTCAGTTGCCTATTCATCTGCTCTATGTGGCTTTTTCTGTGACATAGAACCCTCTGAAACTGGCAGCAAAAAGCAGTTTGAACAGATCAGATTGTGGTCAAGGTTAAAAAAAATCCATGAGCTTCAGAATAATCAGGTTTCTTGCATGATATTTAATGTTAGCAGCTGAGTAAGGGAAAAAAAAGGTAGCAGCTTTCTATAGCAGATAAGGTGTCCATCTTTTAAAATAGCAAGTCACAACATTTGTGCAATTTTCAGAGCCTGTACTAGATGAGGTGTGAATTAAGGAGGGGAGAAAATGATCTTTAAGTACCCAAGATGGTCAAGCTCCATGCATTTATATCCCAAACAGTAATTTCAAATGCATGTATGAGTGCACAGGGAAAGCTGGTGGGGTTTTGTTGTTGTAGTTTTGCTTTGTTTTTTTTTTTTTCTTTCAAAATTGTGAGTAAAAATTTTTAAAATTTGAACTGTGACTGTTATCTGTGACTTCTGAGGTGTGTCATACGTCCTCAGCAAGGAAGGCTGATCAGCTAGGAAGCAGTCAGTGTGCAAGCACTCTGTCTCAATCGTGGTTTTGTTTCATTTGTAACCTCTGCTACCAGTGTATAAAAATCTGACTTATACTTTTGATTAATATGTTTTTTACTGCACCATTAAGCTTGTCTACTTTACTAGCAGCATGGGGAAATTCACAAATATAAATTTTTTTTCAGCTCTCAGATACAAATAAACTAGTTTGTGCTTGCATCCTCAAGGACTTGTATCCTAAAATACATTTACGGAAGTTAATGTTCAGGGGATATTTCTGGAAAAATGGAAGTCAGTCATGTCAGGACTCATATTGGCAAGGTGCTGAATTTGAGGGAAAAGAATTGATTTTAGTGGATGCAAAATATCCCTCCAGCCAGAGGAAGAAGGTACCCCAGAGCTTTGGGCTGAATCCACATGCCTTGCCGTTGAAACCTCTGTGGTTTGCAGCCTGTCCATTGTGAGGCTGCGAGTGAGTTTTCCCTTTGGAACTGATGGGTTTGTGAGTGGAAGTCACAGCACAATAAATAGTGATGATCCTTGTTAGCTCATCTACCTCATTTGTCATGATGACGAATCTGCATACGTTCAAGATTTTTAAAGCTAATGTAGTTTGCTATTGGCTCTAATTATTTTATTTTTTTTTTAATAACAGTATTTTGCTGTTCAGCGTAATTTTATTTTATTATGCTCATTTTTTTGTGTAAACAGTGATCTGTTGCCATTTGGTCACACATGCTGTTTTGCTACAGAAACTGTTTATCAAAGTGGTGACATTTCATTTTAGGATGTATTTGGAAAACAGATATTGCTGTTGTGGTGGCACTTTGACTTGGGAAATGCCATATAGTACATGTGAAAGCTCTGCACAGTCACAGGAGTGGCAGAAGTTTCCCTGAGCACAAATTCCCAGGCGCTTTAAAATGAAAATTAGCCAGTTTGCCTCAACATTCTTTCACACTGAAATGAGGCCTGCATAATGCAGACAAAGTTAAAACAAATTAAAGGGAGCACTTCCTCACACAGCATGAAGTCAGCCTGAGGAATACAGTCATACAGTTCCTAGATTTGATTTTTAAAAGGGCTGGATAATTTTATGACCAATAATAACATTTTTAGTTATGCATGCTAAGTGAAGTATAATTGGATTTCCTGCTTCACAGTATCAGCTGCAGGACCACTACATCACTGCAGAGGCCAGGAAGGGCTTTATTCACACACATGTGCATGTTCACACCTACACAAACCCCTTCTGCATGCAGTGATGAATTTTGATGACGGAATTTTAAGGAGTTTTTTTGAACCATTCATAGTCATTGCCTATGAATAGTTAAGGCCAATATCTAAAGGTCAACAAGAGTCATGCAGAGTAACTGCAGTAATTACAATGTGTGCGTATAGCATGTGAAAACTGTGGGCACGTTGTCCATTTTGCAAATGTCAGCAGTCTGGACCCAGCTGCAGGAGGAAGAGAATGTGTCAGAACATCAACTCTTAATATTCAGAAGGCTTCTGGGAATATGAAAACCTATGCAAGCCTCAGTCAGTTCCAGAGTGCCAGATGTTGGCAGCAGACAGTCACTGAAATTTGATTGCTAGTTTAGTTAAAACATCCTTCACCCTCCTATCCTGGTCATTTCAGAAATCAACATGAAAAAAAAAAAAAAAAAAAAAAGAGATCATAGCATGGTTGCTACTTTTAGTTTTTGTGAAAGTAGAAATTAAAATTTGGCTGGTGGCCAAATGCTCACCAAAGCTGTTCTATCACCCACCTTCTTAGATGGACAGGGGAGAGGGGAAAATACCAAAAAAGGCTGGTAATAAGATAGAAGCAACTTAATAATGCTAAGCACAATCAAAGACCGTGTGTGGAAGCAAAAGCGAAGAGAGATGCAATTCTCTGCTTCCCATCAGCAGACAAACCTTTGGTCACTCTCAGGAAGCAAGGTTCTAACGTGTGGTGGTTGCTCTGGAGGACAGACACCATGGTCAAATATCCTCCCACTTCCTTCTTTCACTTAGAAAATATATATCTGAGCTGACATCATATGGCATGGAATATCCCTTTGGTCAGTTTGAGTCAGCTGGCCCAGCTGTGTCCCCTCCCAAGATCTTGCCCACTCCTCAGTGTGCTCTTGGGTCAGGGAAATGTTGGAAAAGCACAGCCTGGGTGCTCATTCAGCAGTAGCCAAAACACTGTTGTGTTATCAACACCCAGCTACAGCACTGCAAAGCACAGCACTAGAAAGATGCTCTGAGGAGAATTAACTCCGGCTCAGCCAATCCCGATGCAATTATTTTTCCTAGCATGTTCTGTGTTATCTACATTGGAACATGAACCTATGAAAGAATGGGGTAATTAATAAGTTTACTAATGGTATCATATCACTATGAGCACTTCCAGTTATGAGAATAGAATCAAGAAACCTTTTCTAACACTGACTCACAGTGTAGAGTAGGAGGAGAGTTAGACACCAGCAAGAAGCCAATTAAAATCTGCATGTTCAGCATGCAGATGCCTAGAGAAGGCCAAAGGCAAACAGTTATGACAGAGACAAGTCCTACAATCCATCAGAGACACCAGATTTTTGACCCAATTAGTCACAGTGCATATCACTGAACTACTTTTTTCAGAGAGATATGCTATTAAAGTATAGCACTCATGCTGTTACAGTGTAGGAGGATGTATTTCACTACTGGACTATCTCTGTGACAAAGCCATCCCCCAAGTCTGAGTCTCAGTTTCAGTTTCTTGAGAAATCAGGGAGGATTCAAATGCACAGGTACATTGGTGTTGTATGGTTAGTGCTCCCTGATCGTGCAGAAAGGAATTAGATGCTCACTGCTACGCTGAGGCAGAACACATACTAGAGGAGGCTTTATTGCTGCTAATAATTGAATCACCTCTCAGTCCTCAGTTCTGCTGCCAGGACTACATCTGCTAAATAGAAAATAATGAAACAGCCAGCAGTGGATCCAAGGACTCCATCCTCAATCTTAAGTCTCTCTGGTCTCATCCCGTTTGATTCGGTTTATCTGCAATTTGCTTTAGAACTAATAAAGAAAGATGTGAAAAAACTAGAGTTCTGTCCTCTAACAAATTAGTTTTGTGCAGATCACCTCATCTCTAGCCAGCATGCCTACACTTGCTTTTAAAACGTGATTGTAGGTAGCACAGTCATAACTGGAAAACTGCAGCTAGAAGTCTCTATTTAGAGACTGCCTGTCCCTCTTACATAGTGAGCAATTTGTTCAGAATTACACAGTAAACCCTAACTACACCAGGGTATGCAAAATAATAATATATACATTATTTTGTTTGACATCATTAATGCAAATATAAGTTACAAAGGGGATCATGCAGGTGATATTTAATCATCTGAAGAACTGTAGACAAGAAGGCAGCAGTATAATCAGAGAAAAGAATTTTGCTTTGATGAAACAACACTGATAGACAACATCAAGAATTATTTGACTCTACACGATGAAAATATTTAAAAGTGTTTTAAATGGAAAGAAGTAGGTCAGCCTATTGTATAGCAAGAGAATACAAAGTAAATCCGGAGGGAAGACGAAAATGAGGTAGAAAAAAAAATTGAGAGAAAAAATAGATCTTTATAATTTTTGCTGGGCAACTTTCTGACTAGTTACATTGAGAGTTTTGAAGGGTCATGGGAAAAGCACTCCTGTGTTCTGTGAAAGGATAAGGCAAAATTGGTCACTGTGTAGATATTTTTCCTTGAAGAGTACAAATCACCTCAAAGAGCATGGGGAGAAGAAAAATACAGCCAGAGCTCCATGCTACCTAAATACTAGCTTTATAACCTAGCTGAACAAGATGATGAGGTCATATTTGATGCCACTTCATTGCAATGAAGTGGTTTATCCGTTATGAAAAGGCTAACAGAAAATAAAATAATTAGTAGATATGAAAGGGAAGTCTTACTCCATGCCTTCACAAATCTGAAATATTGAAAACTACATTCTTACCTTTGAGCATCCATATTACCCTTTTATATATAAAAAGCTGCACTTTTGAGTAGTCACCTGTGATCTAAAACTAAAAGTTAATACACTTTAAGTAAGTCAAGAGAGAGTGGTTTGAGTTCTAATTACACTTTTTTAAAGCAGTTTTGAAGAAAAAAAAATGAACACAAACTTTCAAATATTATATTTTTTTAGGATATAAATTAAGCAAATTACATTTTTTCCTGTGAAAACATTTTTTTTTCTCTTCTCCTGGACCAACACTTATGACCAACAAGTGTTTTTTCCTATCATTTTTCGTAGAAAACAGTGAAGAACTGGGTGATGTGAGATGACTGAAGAGTATTTTTGTTTAACAGAGAATCCCAGAGCTTTGCATGACCCTAAAAATGAAATCATATATACTGTATGGAAAAAATGTGTATCTGTAAGATAATTCAGAGAGAAGTGCATGAGTATTGGGTCTTTTCCAACATTTGTAGATTTATTTTATACTGAGGTGTTAAACTTGTTCCTCTTGTAGAATTCTGCATCCGAAGCACATTGAGGAAAGCCATTGCCATACTCAAAACCCCAAACAGCTTGGAAAATATGTTAGCAGAATCACTGTGAGAAGTCAAAATGATTAGATGACCTTTTTTTTTTCTACAACAGAAATACAAGGGAGGTTTACATGGTGTTTCAGGCTACGTGGACTGAATTCTCATGAATTCTGTTCTGTGTAATCCAGGACTCTATTCTTTATAAAAAAAAATTGGCTTCCAAATTCATAGCTCTATTTTCCCTAATTATTACTGAGTGCCAAAGATAAGGCATCTGGAACAATAACATGCCTATTCAAACAAGCACACGAGCTTGCATTTTATTTTCATTCCTGGAAAGACATTATTTAAATAGGGAGGATGAGAGTGAAAAAAACACCAATCTGGAGAAGGCAACAGAGTAGTCTAATTACATTATATTCCTTCGGTTATAGATATATACTGGCTCATTCTATCCAATCTTCTCATTTATGAGCAGTATCAAAAAGGAAATGGGTTGTGTGTGTTTGTACTGGATGTTATTGCAGTAATATTATTTTCGGTGTACTGTTGGCCCAGAAGATGATGGCCATTGTGTTCTGAGGAGGTTCTGAAGCCCGTCAGAAACAAAGGAGGAATGAATGGTGCTGCTTTTGGAGACTTCCCTGAATCTGTGTTTTCCTCCCTTCCTTGCTTTATTGTAGCATTCTAAACCAAAGGTCATTCCAAGTAAAAAATATAAGTTTGTTCTTTGTGTGTGGAAAGCATAATGAAATTACTGATGCTTTAAAATATTGTGTTTATATCCTGTTAAGCAGATTTTTATTTGTATTGATGAATTCATTTGACATCTGTTTACTACCTAAAATATTGCTGCTATCATCTAATGACCAGACATTCTGGCTCCATTCACCAGAAGTGTCATTCAATAGCTGCTCTTTAGCACTAAATGTTGCATTACACAGAATGATGGAGCATTATGTATTTAATATATTTTAATTAATTTTCTAATGTCAAGACTGAGCATTATGAAGCAGGTGTTCTAGTAAGAGTTAAACATAGTGCATTATCCACTAAAAGAGAAATGTGGGTGTCTGAAAGCTTTAGCATTCATGCTGGGATATTACTCTCTGCCCAGTCAATTCTATCAAATATGAATGCCTGCAAATCTTAATTTCCACACAAACAAAAATATTTCATAGGTTTTCCCATTTAATTTGCAAACACTATGCTTTAGCACTCTGCCACTGCTGAATGCTGTAGGTCAATGGAAGCACTTCTGGAAGTTGGATTGGCATAAAACACCATATTGCTGGATGCTACGTTATTTTTTGTGAGGTGCTAGGTATATTCATTATGCATGTACGATAACTGAATTGGACTGCAAATAAGTCCAGTTTTGGATTAAGGAGGAATATGCTTAACAGGAGTAACAACAATGAATGATGAGGAGGTACACCCATTGTGTTATTCACAAAGTAATGCTCTTTGACTTTGTACCTGTATGAGAAGGTTCCTCTTGGACTTTTTCTCAGAAATGGCTGACATTATCTTTTATGGAAGGAGGAAGGAAAATTACAACAGCCCTATCTTTGAATCAAGGTTAAAGGATACCTTATAGAGATTATGCATGTGCATAGCGAAATGTTGGGGTAGGGGAAAGGAGAAACTTTGTCAAGGAAGGAAAGTGGGTGATGACATTATTCAGTAAAGATGCCGTCAAAGAGCTGTGTGAAAAGGCAAGAGGCCTGTGGAGTGAGTGACTGAAGGATTTTTTGCATGTGCTGTGGTGTTATTTAGGTGGCTTCTGAACTGTAACTTCGGCACTGAGATCCATCACCCTAGTCTAGGCAGTTCATAGGACACGGCACCACACTTTGCACTATAATTGTGATGAGGCAAGGGTAGCAAACAAAGACATCATATCAATTTGTTATAAATTATACTGCCACATTAAGGTAAATTATGTAAACTGAGAAACCTGGGGCTGTTTAGTGAGGAGATCTCGTCAGCATCTATAAATATCTGAGGGATGGGTGTCAAGTGAATGGGGCCAATCACTTTTTGGTGGTCCACAGGAATAAGAGAAGAAGAAATGGCTACAAACTGGAACACAGAAGGTTTCAGCTCAACATGAGGAGAGTCTTCTTTACAGTGAGGGTGACAGAGCACTGGAACAGACTGCCCAGAGAGGTTGTGGAGTTTCCTTCTTTGGAGACTTTCAAAACCCATCTGGATGCATTCCTGTGCGAAATACCCTAGGGGATCCTGCTTTGGCAGGAGGGCTGGACTTGATGATCTTCTGGCGGTCCCTTCCAACCTCTAAGGTTCTGTGATTGTGCAGGAGGAGTTGAGAGGCTTGCATTTTTAATTGATTTTACTTGGTATTCATTTACCAAAGAAATGACAATACTGGAAGACCTAGAGATAGTTGGTGAGAATGTGTAGCTGGGTACCACGTTCAGATACCTAGTACAAGCGGACTGGCTTTCAGAGAGGCTAAGCTGCTAGCAGTTCCCTTTGTCTCCCTTTCAGTGGCAGGCGATGTCTTTTTGCTTTATGTTTTAAATAGGATTAGCTAAGACAACATAAAACAATAGATTTCTGAAAGTATTAGTTAATTTATTATGTTATTATTAAAGTATTTAATTCAGCCTACATCATGAGAGGGGATACTCTGTCCTGAGATGTGTCCTTTGTCTAAATTTCATTTCTAAAAGTACAAGTAGGAAGATACTGAAGCCAAGCTAATGGTCAGATAAGCTGTCAAGGATCTGGACAATATTTACATGACCAAATGTAGGCAATTACTATATTATTTTTCATACTTCAGAGGAATGCAGTTCATTCTAGATGGCTTACTTCTTTTTTCTGTTGGTGCTTCCCTTTAATGCTTTTATATATACGTGATAAACCACAATATCTATATGTGCTTTGCAGGCATCTCCATCAGCCCATTTGTTTGAACCCACATTCAGAGACACCTCGTAGTTTATGTTAGTTATTAAACAACTAATCAAAAGTGGAATTTATACTTGTATAGCATCTCTATGGAAAACAATCGCACAGATCTCTTCAGAGTCTTCATCCTGATGTCCAAGCTGATTTTGATAACAGCCTGTGAGATGCTTTGCTCTGGGGTCACAAAAATGAAACACTTTTCACTAGTTCTATAGCCATTCCTCATGTGCTCAAACTGAAGATGTTTTTAATTGCAGGTTGATTTGTTGATTTTCCAGTGTTACAGTGGAAGTGCTGTAGCAGAGGAAAAGAAGGTCCACCCTACACAGACCAAGGAGATGTGAAATCTACAAGGCACTTTCTGTGGGAGTTTGGAGAGCCTTAACCTCACTGTCTGTGAAACAGATGTGATAGTTACTCATCTTTAAAATCTCTAGTGACTACTGCTAGAGGAAAAGCACATGTATGTTTGTGTTACTGAGCCTGATCTGATGATGTTCAAATGCAGGTAGAGTCACATAGCCTGCTCCCTCAGTCATTCCTGGTGCAAAGCCTAGTGAGAAGCACACGAACGTGCACACCATGGGCTTGATCCACAGCTACCTGAACTCTGTGGAAACACTTCCAAGGAGTTCATTAGGCTTTAATTCAAGATATTAATGCTGAACGTTAGCGTGTGCTATATTGTGAATGTTGGCACTAACACTGCTTTCTATTCATTAATTCATGCTGAGTGTTGCTTTGTTTGTCAAGGCAGTGCAGTATTTTGTGTACAGATTTTTATTTTCTCAAAAGCAGCAGAGAAACGTGACAAAAGAAGAGAATGTTCTTGTTAAAGGTGCCAAAGCTTTTCCAATGTTGTGCCCTATATCTATTTTTTAAAAATTTTATTACGTGGATTTCTGTGTTTAAAGGGTTGAATTCAGTATTTGAAAAATGACCCATTAAAAACAAGAAGCAAAAAAAAAAAAAAGAGCCTTATTTCTTTCGTCTCCTTTTCTATCTGGTTTTGTATTTTATATTTTAAAGTGAATACTTCAACACTGTAAATCTTCCTACCCAAAATCTCACATATTCTGAGATGTTGGCAGATAAAGTACCTCCATAAGTAGACAAAAGGCAAGCGAAAGATTTCGTATCTTATTCAATGATGTGAAAACATCTTTATTTTAAAAATACTTTTTGTTAGGGTTCATTAATAAATACCCAGAAATTTATTATTTAAATGTCAATTAAAAAGCTAAGGAAAAGAAAATATAACATTTAGTTCTTCAAATAACAGTTCTTGGTTCCAAATTTGCTTGTCATATGCAATAGAACTAAATCAGTTGGGTTTTTTTTGTTTGGTTTTTTTTTGTTTTTTTTTTTTTTTTTATTTAGGTAGGAAGAAGTACTGTAACTGTTTGAGTAACTTTGTATGTGATTATACATATGTGAAAATATACTCTTTATTTTTGCTTACAATGGCAGGCTCATGAATGACACGGGAATGAGCTGCCATATCTATAATTCAGAAGCAGAAGAAAATTGTGCATGTAAAGCCATTTTCAGAATAACTCTCTTCAAGCCTTGCATTTTACTGGAAGGATTTTACAGTCAATGCACACCTACAACCTGTACTTCATAAGACAGCAGACTGTTTATACTGATTCACAGATGGAAGATGGATCAGAAGGATCAGATACTGTACCACATATATAATTCCTATTGAAGTCAAATATATTTAGCTAGACAAGCTGAATTTCAGAGTCGTGGCCATGGGCCTGACATTTTCCAAAAGTCCAGTTCAATGGGCCTGATTCATCTAGCATAGTGTTGGTCACTGAACATTATTTGTACAACTACAGAATGCCTCTTATTTCTTCAAAGACCTTAATAAATCACTATTTAAACTATATTTTCCAGACTTTGAACTGGAAGATGTTACTGTATCTTGAAAACATTTTGTGTCACAGGAAAGGATTTGAGCATTCCTTTCTTATTTTGCTTTGTTGACTAAAAAAGTAAGCATAACATTTCTCAAACAGTAATACTAAAGCTTTGAAGTCTTTTATTAGATCAGCTTCTTTTATAGAAGAGAGAGCATGAAGTTTCTCATCCTCAGAAACATCTTTTTCTTTGTTATATAATAATCAACTTTTTTCAGTATTTCCATAATGTACCAGTGGCTTTTTTAGTTACTGAGAGTTTTCAAACTGCAGTGTAGTCTGCCTTTCAAAATGTTCCCTTTATGTAGCTGTTGTGGTAGGCTTGAATAGGCAAAAAAAGGTTTATGCATGTCCTGGCTTGCCCAGACATGTTTTTCTGCTCTTCCTGTCTCTATTTTGGGCAGAAGCAACTGTGGGAAAGAGGACAAAGAACCTGGAGGCACTGAGTCTAAGGACTCTGGCCTGGCCAGATTTGTTTTGCTCCTGTGGTAAACAAGGTACGCACCCTTAGCTTGTGCCTGCCTTGTGCAAGGCCTATCTTCTGCCCTATAAAGGGTACAGCAAGCCTATGCTTTCACCTCATATGGTCACGCTTGGCTAACTGCCATTCTGGTTGGCTATTCTGTGTCCAAAGGCCCAAAGGCTGTATTGATAAAAAGAGATGAGCAGGTGACACAACCTGCTCTGCTGTTCTATTCATGCTAGCTTGCTGCTTGCTACTGCCTGCTGCCATTGCTCACTGCCTTAACGCATGCTGAACTGCCTGGAAACTCCACTGCCTCAAGTTTACCAGGAACAGGCTCTAAATGCCTCCACGTGATTGGCCTGCACAGCCAGCGTGACATCGTGCTGAGACTGCACATGACAAGACATTCTGCCTGTGTCTGAAAGTCTTCTACCAACACGGAAAGTCCTGGACACACAGATCATCCAGAGAAATCAGGACCAAGTCAGAGATTGTCTGCCTCCTTTCCCCAGCAGTCTGTGAAGCCTGGGAAGAATCAGAAGCTTCATCAGCTGACAAGACAGTAATAGCATTGCCTGAAAGCATTTGGGTACTGGCTGAAGCTGCAGCTAGCCCCACAAGTCGGGAAATATTTTGTGAGTAAATACTTAATACCTCTTGTAATTCACCATTGCCTTCTGCCATAAGCAAAAAGGAGCTCCTTGAGTCCATCTAGTGGGCAAGCAGTATAATTAACCACAAGCAGTATATTGACTGCAGAAACCTTTTCCAGTTCGATTAGTGTTCATATATTATTGCAAGTTATTTCTATATCCTATTTTATTATCTATATAATGTTTCCATGACCATGTGAAGAACCCAATTATTATTAAAAAATTGTGTGTTTGTGTGGCGAGACTCCTAAATACCAAAATTAATAAACAATTATTAATTTTTTAAAACACCATCTTGCATTAATTAATTACCCTTCCATTACAGTAGCACATACGTTACTTGCCCTTAGGAATAGCAAAATCACGTAACTTACACTAAAAACATAAAATTGTCATACTTAAAATATTTAACAAAACTCAATAAATATTTCTGGGAGTTGAGCAGTACAGAGTCCTATTTTATATATATATATTTATA
>WBNM01029822.1:0-32369 GCA_013399055.1 Ramphastos sulfuratus
TTTGAATACTTTCATTACAAGTGCATCACAGGATATCACTGGCCCTCTTGGTCACGAGGTCACATTGTGGTCAGCCAAAGCTCCAAAGTCCCTCTCGGTGGAGCTGCTTTCCATCAAGCCAGGCCCCTAACCTGTGCTGGAGCACAGGGTTATTTTTGACTAGGTGTAAGACTTTACACGTGTCCTTGTTGAATTTCATTAGGTTTCTCTTGGCACAACTCTCTGGTCTGTCCAGACCTCACTGAATGGCAGCACAGCACTTTGGTATGTCAGCCACTGCTCTCCCAGTTTCACATCACCAGCAAACTTGCTGAGGGCACACTCTCTCCCTTCATCCAGGTCACTGATGTTGAACATGGCTGGATCCGGTAATTATCCCTGGCGAACACTACTACCTATAAGCTTCCAGCTGGACTCTGTGCCACTGATCACAGCCCTCTGGGCTCTATTATTTAGCCAGTTCTCAGTCAGTCTCGTGGTCCATTCATTTAACTTGTACTTCTTGAGGATGTTACAGGAGATGGTGTCAAAAGCCTTGTTGCAGTCAATGTACATGACATCCACTGTTCTTTCTTCATCTATCCAGCTAATCACCCCATCACAGAAGGCTAACAGATCAGTCAAGTATGATTTCCCCTCGCTACACAATTACAAACTGTCTGCTGTGCTTCCAGTCACAGAGAAATCTAGAGATAAAACAGAAGGGGCTGCTGTGGGTCGTACAAGGTCAGGCGGGGGACCTCAGGCGGTAGCTCTCAGTATGCTGGAGTTTCTAGCCTGACCTCCATAACAACCCACAGGCAAAGACAGACTGAATTTTCTCCCTCTCCACTATTTGTCCCTTCCTTCATCCAGTCTCACTCTCCCCAAATATAGGAAAAACACAACCACCCTACATTTATGTGGCCAGAGCAACAAAATAACTGGATTTGTGTCAATAGGTTGAACTGCCCTATAAGCAGGAGCCAGAAATACCTGTAGCTAGAAAATGGGAGCACAGAGGCACAGAGGGGAAAAAAATATATACAGCTGGAAAAATTAACTTTTCAGAGTGGAAAAATGAGTGAAGACAGTATTTTGACTCTTCATAAGATTAAGAGGGAAAAATGAGCCTTTCTCAAGTATGAGTATCAGGGCAGCACAGGGCAGCAAGGGAAGAAAACAAGTAACAAAACCAACTATGGCACAAATATCTTATTTCTACAGAAAAAAGAATACTGAGAATATTGCAATCACAGGACCAGTTAGCTAAAGTTCTCACATACTTATGTTTGTCTTGGTGTTCTTTGGATACTACAGAATAGTATTTGCTGAAGTGTTTTTTCTCTGGATTACTGTAATTGAGAATATCAAGACAATAATTTCCTACTGAATAAAACAAAAGGAGACATTAGGATAACATGTCTCTTGACAATGTCCATGTGCTATTAGCACTAGATTCACTGCAAAAAAAAAAGTATAAATTATTCAAACTGAAAAATACTGTGCAACACTTTAGGTTGCTATGCAAAGCTAACATGATTCAGAAAAACATGGAAAAAAATGAACCCTTGAACATTTTATAGCTACATCACACACTCATTTTGCACTGCTAGAAAGAGATTTCCATTAGCTCACAGTCTGTAGCCTAACAGCCCTGAAAACATGCTGAAGCAACCTCAGGGTTTCCATTTTCCATTTTATGATAAATATTTCCTACCACAGAGGCACAAATATCTTTTCTTCCTGCGATGTAGGTTTTGCTTCTTCCTTAGGCAGGTTACAAGTGGGCTACACTGCACTGAACAATAAGTTTGATGGTAAGTGTTCAGAAATAGAGATGAATAATGAAAGATCAAGGTTATTATTTGGCACACCTGTGTCTTCCTTTTGTCAGTGGCTGATCAGGATGGACAGCACATTTAAAACAGAACAGCATTTACCTTTGAGTGGGTTGGCAAAGATGAGCTTCAATCAAGCACAGGGCAGCCAATGCTGCTGTCATTTAGAAGGGGTTAAAAATAAGCCCATGCAGGCATCATAGGAAGGTGTTGTTTGTTACTAACGATTTATCTCTGTTTCACGATTGTATGACGTGGACTTCTAATCTGAGAAAGTGTCTCAGCTAGTACCTTTTCTGTTTTATCTCTTTGTTTACTAATTTTACCTGGGCTATATATGATAGCACATAAAGACAAGCAGAAACATTGTAACTTTCAAAAGCACTGTGTTATGAATGTCAGACATTCTCATGTATAATGACACTCATTGTCTCTCTCTTTCTTCCAAAACATTAGTCCTGCTTCTCATAATCTGTTAGATTTTCAGCCTTAACTGTTGGCTTATGTAGTCCCCCAAAAAATATCTCCTTTCTCCAAAGAGATCTTTCAGAATCAAGATAATACAGATTTTTAACTCACAATCATGGGGTTGCCCATTAACTCTTGAAATTACAATTTCCTGTGAAAGATAGAGGAATAATCCCCAGAAGAGAAAGCGCTGAACCCATCTGGGCCGTTTGAAAAGAAATGCAAGTCCTCTATTTCCCATTTGTGTGTTCCCTGTCTCAAAAACTCTCCTGCAGCAGTGAAAGCTCTGCCACCAAAATTCTTATTAGAATTATGCATTCATTATAATTGGTTCTTACCATCAACTGAAACTTTTCCAATGGAATGTGAAAAATCATCAGAAAATTCCTTGACTTTATTCAGCCAACACATTGATGCTGTTGGGAATTTCTCCCTTCCTGCCCTCTCCTTGTGCTGTAATTGTCGTGGTAGGCCTAAACAGGCCAAATTAAGCTTGTACATGTCCTGGCTTGCCCAGGCATGTTTTTCTGCTCTCCCTCTTTCTGTTTTGGGGAGAGCAACCACGGGAAAAGGGACAAAGAACCTGAAGCCACTAAGTCTGGGGTCTGTGGCCTGCCCAGCAACTGCGGTAAACAAGGTGCACATGGTTGCCTTATGCAAGGCCCGTGATCTGCCCAAAAAAGGGTAAAGCAAGCCTATGGCTTCACCCAATATGACCAAATCTTGGCTAACTGCCATTTGATTGGCTATCTTGTGTCCAAAGGCCCATTAGTCTTCGGGTTGTATTGGATAAAAGGAGCAGGGAACACAGGGCACATGCCTTTCGCTATTACAAGGTGTGTCTGTTTGCATCCGTGCCTGCTGCCTCCACGCATTTGTCCTGCATAGCCGGCGTGACACCGTGCCCAGACTGCACATCCCAAGACATTCTGCCTGCACCTGAAAACCTCCTGCCCAGACGGCTACTGACAGCAACTCCACCACGAGCCTTGGGTACTGTCAGATAATACCTTTTACGAGTAAATACCAAAAGCCTCTTGTAATTATTAATTGCCTTCTGCCATAAGCAGAAAGTTGCTCCTTGTGTCCATCTAGTGAGCAAGCGGTTTAACTGGCCACAAGTGGTATACTGACCGCAAAACCTTCTCTGCCAGTTTAAATCGAGTTCAGTTAATGTATATATTTAATAGTTATTTCCAGATCCTATNGTGCTCTTGTGGCCAAGAAGGCCAATGCCATTCTGGGATGTATTAGAAGGGCTGTGTTTAGTAGGTGGAGAGAGGGTCTCCTCCCTCTCTACTCTGCCCTGGTGAGGGTACATTTGGAATATTGTGCCCAGTTCTGGGGTTCTCAGTTCAAGAAGGACATAGAACTGTTTGAGAGAGTCAACTGCGGAGCCATGAAAATTATTAAGGGAGTGGAGCATCTCTCTTACAAGGAGAGACTGAGGGAGCTGGGACTCTTTAGACTGGAGAAGGGGAGAATGAAGGATGATTCAATAATGTTTATAAATGTGTAAGAGGTGAGTGCCAAGAAGATGGAGCCAGGCTCTTCTCAGTGAGCCAGTGACAGGACAAGGGGCAATGAGTGGAAGTTGAGGCATAGAGAGTTCCATGGAAACATGAGAAAGAATGTTTTCACTGTGAGGGTGACAGAGCACTGGAACAGGCTGCCCAGGGAGGTTGTGGAGTTGCCCTCTCTAGAGATATTCAAGAGCTGCCTGGATATGTTTCTGTGTGATCTGGTATCGGTGATCTTGCTCTGGCAGGGGGGTTGGACTGGATAATCTTTCAAAGTCCTTCCCAGCCCCTAGCCTTCTGTGATTCTGTAATTCTCTAGTTACAGAGAGTAGTTTCTGTCTAGATATGCTAGTAAATGCTAGTTTTTGATGTCAAGCTAAATATAGCTTAAAGGATGTCTTCATATACATTCTCATCAACTGAAGTGAGAAAAACATTTGCAAATCACTGCTGGTCA
This sequence comes from Ramphastos sulfuratus, assembly GCA_013399055.1. Taxonomy (NCBI): domain Eukaryota; kingdom Metazoa; phylum Chordata; class Aves; order Piciformes; family Ramphastidae; genus Ramphastos; species Ramphastos sulfuratus. Next base: position 4,266 of record WBNM01029822.1, read on the forward strand.
AGAAGATGAGTATGGCTGATTTAAGCTGTGCCAAAGCAATTGAAAAACTTGCTGAGACTTGTTCACACATAAAGGATCAAACAATTCAAGAAGACGACATGGAAAAGAATGAAAATTCTTCCTCCTGCTGCATCCAAATAACTATATTACAATAAGCTCATTAACCTGTCACACAAACAAAAATATTTGTTGTATGCCAAGAGTCTTTTATCTATCTGATCTTAGAGCACCGAAACATTAGCCATTTTGGTTTCACCTTTGCCCTTTTCTGGCATTTCAGATTTTGCTGATGCATGAGACAAAGCTGACTAACCTCACCAACAGTCTTGGAATATTCTTTCTTAAATGCCTGAAATCATACATTAAGTGTGCTTTGGTAATTGACTGGTCCTAGGCAAGTAATTTTTGAGAAGACATTGAGTAATAAAAAGAAATTCAAACCCTCATAGGACAGAAATCGATGCAAGAGGAGGAAGATTCCCTGAAGTCCATTGAAAAGTCACTTTTGACTTGATGTGGCCCAGGGCAGCCTGATATAGTGGGAGGTGTTCACTGCAGGGCAGTTGGACAAGATGACCTTTGAGGGTCTCCTCCAGCCCAGTGGAATCTGTGAATTTGTGATCCCTGACAGTACTGTTTGATACGTTTCATCATGACCGAATGTAGGCATTCTTTAACCCTACAAAGACATACAGGAATGCAGTCACATGAATTTAGTGTTAACAAGTTCCATTTCCCAGTCCTACAGCTAGGCAGGATGCTACAGCTCTGTTTATGACGTACCAGCTGTATCTGCCTGGTACTGTATAAATAGCTACTACAAACACAACAACAAAAGAAGCCACCTACACTTAGAAGCAGCAAGCAAAATAATCACTTTTATGGGTTTTTATGTTCCCTTGTATACTAGCTGCAATGTGAGGAATTGTGTCTTTTGGTCTTCATTTATTGAAGCTGTGAGAGAAAATTTGAGAGTGGGCAGAGGGTCAGTAACAGTAGGAGCAGCCTCCTTTGTCATGGTTATGTAACCAGGTTGGAAAGGTTGAAAGGGCCGCCCAGTCATCCAAAAATACTTTGAAGACTGTGACGTAACTGCCTGTATCTGTTGGGATAATAATGAAATATACTTTCAATACCTGTTGTAAAGTAAAAAGTGACAGAAGAACTAACTTTACTTTTAATTTCAGAAGTATGACATGTCTGGTTTTGGCTGCACATTTTTTATCTGTCAGTCTGTAAGGCAAAGAGATTTCAAGTAGGTGAATGGACAATTAAAAGGACATGTGTACTGTTAGGGAATGGCCATGTAATCTGAAAGAGTCAGAAATTTCCCAATGAGAGGCTGAAGTGAAAAAACACCAACTGCACACAAAGACAAAAATATACTAGTGGAACTCTCCTTTCTTTTTCTTCTTCAACTCATCCCCACCATCCACTACTTTCATTGCACAACTATTCATCTCACCCTGCACTTTATTTTGGCTCTTTGGGGCATTTTTGTGATCAGCTGTAGCTAACATCTCAGGCACTGAGTGAGCTTGATGATTCCAGATGGTAATACCAAAAATTTCAAATTTATGCCTGCAAACCATGGAAGAGCATGTAACAGTCATAGAATCATAGAATGGTAAGGTTGGAAGGGACCTCAAAGATCATCTAGTTCCAACCCCCTGCCATAGGCAGGGACACCTCCCACTAGTACAGGTCACTCAAGGCCTTGTCCAACCTGGCCTTGAACGTCTCCAGGGAGGGAGCAGCCACAACCTCCCTGGGCAACCTGTTCCAGTGTCTCACCACCCTCACTGTAAAGAACTTCCTCCTAACATCCAGTCTAAATCCTCACTGTAAAGAACTTTCTCCTAACATCTAGTCTAAATCTCCACTCTGCCAGTTTAAACCCATTGCCCCTTGTCCTGTCATTGCAAGACCTTGTAAATAGTCCCTCCCCAGCCTTCCTGTAGGCCCCCTTCAGATACTGGAAGGCTACTATGAGGTCTCAGCTCTGCATCATTTTCAAAAATAAGATGATAGAAACTCAAATGAAATAAACATTTTAACTCAAGCAAAAATCTTTTCTTTAGAAACGCTTCATTTTTTCCATAACTAAAGACAATTTACTTTTGAGAAGGTTAATGTATTGCCAATTAAGATATTTAAACTTTCTGCAAGCAGTAAAGAAGATATTGAACAATGTATTTTAATTTTTTGATCGAAAACATGATAATACTGAAGTCTTGGAAATATTATAATGTTAATACTCTGTGTCTTTCATTAAACAATATCTGACCTTGTGTACAATTTCCTGCATCTGTCCTCTTTGGACATCCTAAGAGTCAGATTTTTAAAAGGTGACTACAACTGTGACTATGGCCAACACACAAGGGCACAAAAGAATGTAGCTGAATGGACGCAAGCTTATACATCCTTCAATTTTTGTCAAGCCATAATGATAAATTTTGCAATTATTTTAATTTTTATCCTTTAATAACAGGACAGAAATTACAGGAAAATTTAATCTGTTTCATTCTTTACCCAACATTATAGAATCATAGAATGGTAAGGTTGGAAGAGACCTCAAGGATCATCTAGTTCCAAACCCCTGCCATAGGCAGGGACACCNGCAGAGTACAAAAGAAACAGTACAAATATGCCTTGGATTGTGCTTCAGAAACTAACATTATCATTATGATATTACCAGTTGATAAAATGATCATGAAAACATAGCTTTTATCTAATTATACCGAAGGAAGTTGTAGTGTGTGTATATATGCAGCGAAGGCAAGAGGGCAAAGCTCCTGTGTTTTTTTTTAATAATCATTTTGCCTTGTCATGAGTGTATGGATGGAATTTATGTCTTGTTTTGATTTTCTTGATAATTTAGAATTTTTTGAGGTTTGAGCTGGATAATCATATTATATAAGGATCTTCACCCAAACGCCTCACATAACTTCAATGACTTTGTTTACAATCTGACTGCAAATTTGACTAAATATAGAGATGCAAGCATCTAATTAACTGTAGTGTTTACCAGACATTTACACAGCCAAATCCTACTCAGAAAGTTACCAAATGGTAACATGGACTTCACTTTGGCATAGAGCACAGCCTTGCTTCATACTTCTTAAGATATGGCTAACCTGTGGAACACAACCCTCTCTGTTAAGAACAAAGTTTCTTTTACTGAGAGTGGCTCCCTCCTGCATGTGGAACAACGTGGGCAACCCAGTTGACACCCTGTCCATTTTGTACCAGTCACACCACTTATCAGCAAGAAAATCTTGTTGCTAGTGAGCAAAAAAGGTGTGCTGATGCAGACCCAAATGCCTGGTGAAATCAAGTGAGCTATACCGAACTTTAAATATAGAAGATACTGTCCACATAGGAAAAGTGGGTGGACAATATCTTCCACAGTCCTTTGGCCATCATGCCATGCTGGAGATCCTGATGGCTTCCAGCCTGCTGGGGGCCCAGGTGTCCTGCCACAGAAGCAAAGACATTGGGGATGTAAGAGGAAGTTCTTTACCATGAGGTTGGTGGACCACTGAAACAGGTTGCCCAGGGAGGTGGTTGAAGTCCCACCCCTGAAGATATTTAAAGTGAGGCTCAACAGGGCTCTGGGCAACCTAATCTAGTTGAGGAGGTTCCTGTTTACTGCAGAGTTGGACTAGATGACCTCTGGAGGTCCCTTCCAACCCCAACTGTTCTATGATTCTATGTTCTCATACTGGAATGGAGCCAGGAGATGCCTGGATCACTGATGGAGGAACCACGTTGGGATGCTCTGCAATATCATGGAAAGATGCAGTGAAGTTGCTCATTTCTGTCTTCCTTCTCCTTAGCTTCAGGCCAGAGCTCAGAACACAGCTGGCAAAGCATCAGTGCAAGTGCTTTTGATCATGGGAAAGTAGAATTATCCAAAACAATGTTCAACAATAGACCTACTGGGTCTGACATTCTCACAAGTCAAAAGCTTGGTAACAACATTCCAACTATCTTAATTCTTCAAATATTTCCTCTGAATAAAACTTTGCTATTTTTCATCTTAGCTAGCTGCACAGTATGATGACATGTCACATTTCACTGGAGAGGTGACACAACTTTAGTTGTGAACAAAGGGATTCAAATTCAGGTAGCGCTGATTTTGTGCAATTATCAGACTAAATAAATACACTGTGCATTCTGTTCCCCTTCTTTGATGAAAGGCTCTACATAGGATTGTTATTCAATGTTAAATGCACAGTTTGGTTTGAGTTTTTTAGGGTGTTGTTTGCTTGTTTGTTTTTTGCTTACTTTGGTTATTGTTCTGTTTTTTGGGACACGTCAAGAAACCTGGAAAATCTGGGAAGTTAGTGTCCTGTTAAGAATAATATTATTGGTGTGATAATGTTATCATTGTGATGTTATCTTCCTAGAGCTCCTTCAGCACTTGTATGGCTGATATCCAAGCTAGTCATCCTCCAGGTCCTAAACAATTAGAATTATTTGTAAAAGTAAGTGATCATAACTCAGACAAACAGCTGACCTTGTGCTCATCACCTCCTGCATCACTACATTATCACTACATTATAATAGCTTCATTAAATGACCATAATGCTGGCTCTAGCAATACCTACAGAGACATAAGGTTTTAAATAGAAAACAACTCCAGAATAAAAACTCCAGGTTTTTAAAAACCTGATAAGTACCTAACTGCAATTAAAATCAAGCAAATCCTAAGCTCTCTCAGAAGATTCAGATCCCAAGACTGACAACATGTGTGGCACAGTCGACTTGCTAGAGGGCAGGGATGCCATCCAGAGGGACCTGGACAGGCTGGAGAGGTGAGCCTGAGCCAACCTCATGACATTCAACAAGGCCAAGTGTAAGGTCCTGCACCTGTGCAGGCACAAACTCGAGCACAAATCCAGGCTGAGTGGTGAATGGCTGGAGAGCAGCCCTGAGGAAAAGGGCCTTGGGGTCTGGGTTGANTTGTCATTAAGTGAACCTGAGAAATCACCACTATCACAGTAATCAAAGGGAACAACATAACTTCATTCTTTTCTTCCTCCTTTTCTTCCCTTAAACCAAATTGCTAAAGTAATAGTGCATTTCTTAAAATGCTTGATTATGCTTTCTGTCATCTTAACCTAGGCAGAATAAGTCTTATCTATTTTTCTAAGGAATATCTGAAGAAATATATGCAGTCAATATATGATAAATAAGTGGTCTGCATTTCAGGTTCTCTGGTGCTGCGCTCACACTGGACTTTAGAAGTAGATGTGGCAAACAGGTCTGACTTCTCTCCCTATGTCTGGTGCTGCTTATTCAGTGACTTGCCTACTGCCCACTCTTAGGGAGAACAAAAACACTCCAAGTTTTGATCAGTATGGGTCACTCATAGGAAAGCTGACAAGCTCTTTGAGATATTCTGGTTAAATTAATTTTCCAGGCTTCTGGCATGTAGCAGACCCCAGAGATGGCATCCAGTCTTACTGGGAGACCTAGGACTTACACAGATCTTCTCCTTGCAGGACTAAGCACTCATCACTCTTTTTTGAGAACAGGAGGTGGAGGAAGGGAGCTCAACCACGCTTGGGAATCCTGCTCTTGTGGTGCCCATGGTGTCACAGGAACATGGTTGTGAGACTCTGGAATTGGTTATGAATTCCATGTGACTAAACACGGGCAGAGGTCTTCTTTTCTTCCTCAACTACTTCTCAAAATACAGGAATTTAAACAAGTCTCTTATCGACTGCAAAATATTCAGTCAGAATTTTCTTCCACTTCAGTACAAAAATACTTCAAACTTGTGCCAAGTACTGTACGTGTGATAACACAGAGGAAGGAGACCCGTGTGATTTCCACTGCTCAGGAAGAATGATACAGTCTTTTAAATTAACAGCTATGTAAAATTAGGAAGGCCTTAAATGTCAGTGAAATGCAGAGCTTTCTTGTTGTTCTTGACCTTTCAGCTATTTCCATGGCATAAAAACTTAAATAAAAGACTTCATTAAAAAGTACCACAGCTATGACCTGCAAGCTCTGTTTTGTTCAACAAAGGAATCTCACAATCAGCAGCGAAAGCTGAAGTGACTCAGTGAAATAATGGAATGCATATGGTACCTGAGGGAAAAAAGATGCTCTAGAAGAAAAGCAAATCAAGTGATAACCAAGAAATGAGGCTGTTCTTCAGAAAGCAGCTGTATCTTCATTATTAGCATCAGTGAACCATGGAAGAACAAGATCATTTAACCACCACTTAGGAAGACTCAAGGACAAGAATTGTGTCAACAGATAGATCCTTCCCCTAGGTTCACACACAGCCTTCTGTGTTCTTCAATCACCGGCAGCTAATTGAGAGTCTTTAAAACTTTGTAACAGTGTCATTAAACCTCTCCTCTGATGCCAGGTGTCAGATGACCTTCTGTGACTGACCATGTTGACCTGAGAACCACAGAATGTCAGGGGCTGAAAGGGACCTCAAAAGATCTAGTCCAATCCCCTGCCAGAGCAGGAAAACTGTTTAGAAAGGATAAGGTACTTATCACAACAGTAATTACATGTTCCTGATCCTTATACTTTAACTCAACTGATGTTATCTACAAATCTGCCAAACTTCTACATTTGTGCTCTTGCAAAGTGAAGTAAATGAGTGTGAAAGGAAGCAAAAAATAACTTTTTTTTTTTTTTCAGGTCACAGGTGAACTTCAATAACTTCTTGTCTCAGCAAACACCCCAGTTCATGCCTTTTGCTACAAATGGAGTCTGGATGTTCAGATAACCAGAAAATGTTAAACTACCTCAGAAAAGTTGAATATGAAGTTTATTGCAAATTTTAAAATCAGCAACTGCTCAAGAAGAAGCTCTAGTTGAGTTTGCAGAAAGTGCTGCATATATGGGCAATCCAGTTTAAGTAGTAAGGTTTGGTGATGTCATGGTTTAAGGGTTAACAGATGTGCAAGTGGACTCTAGTACCTTGCTGGCATCACTGAGTCATGTTATTCCCTCCCTTTTCCTGCATATCCTCTATTTAAGGGGACAGAAAGTTACTTTGAGCTCTCTATCTTGCCTTTCTCGTTGCCACCTGGCTGGGAGTTGTGGCTGGTTGCCCTCGTCAGCATGGTCAGGCCTGCATCCACATGTTGTGGGGAAATTCATTGCCATCTGAGATCAGGTTTTATATATCTCTGTATATGTCCCTTCCTTTAATCTCTCTGTCCATCCTTTTGCCCTTAATATGTTTTATTATCTGTTAAAATTACTTTTCTTAACTTCCAATTCTGTGCAAGCCCTTTTATTTACCCCTTACTTCCTCTGCCTATCTTTTCCCTGAGGGAGGAGAGAGAGGGGGAGAGGGCGTTATCCAAATTCTGTCCTGTGGGATTTTTGCCCTCAAACCTTAAACAATGACAGTTGTGTAGCTTCTTTGTGAAAAGAGAACATTTCACTCCCATTAAATTAATTTTAAGGTACACTACAGTAAATTGAGGAATGTTTTTATTTCTGATTATATTTCTTTGATTGAACAATTTTCTAATGTTCTAAGTCCCAGCATGAACTAAGTCTATGAATCTGTTATTTCATCATTCTCCTTTGGATGAAACATGCTTCTTCTGCTGTCTTGTTTCCCTTCTTTTCCTCTACACCTCCAATTGAGATTCCTGAACTTAGTCTTGAAACACCTCAATGTCAGATTTGTTTCCATGGTAAGACCAAGATAAACTCTTCAAAGCTGCTCTTATTAAGAGGTATTTTGGTTTGGGAGGTTTTTTCGGGGAGGTTGGTTTGTTGAGATTTTGTTGTTGTTGTAATTTGGGGCTTTTTTGGTTTTTCATTGTTGTAGACCTTAGGTGCTTCTGCTAATGTATTGATTCATTTTAAAATCAGTTTTAGCAGGACAGGTATACATTTTGACCCTTTCCTTACACAACTCATATTAAGTTTATTTAATACAGTGTCAAATGTTTTTTGGCATGAGTTGTACTTTCTCTCTTTTGGGGTTTTCTTGGTAGCTCACACTTGACTTGCATTTGACTAATAATGAGGGTGGTGATATACTGGAACTGATTGCCCAACGTTGTAGTTGAAGCCCCATCCCTGGAGACGTTCAAGATCAGACTTGATGTGGCCCTGGGCAGCCTGATCTAGTTGAAGATGCCCTGCTCACTGGAGGGGGTATGGACAAGATAAACTTTGAGGGTCCTTTCCAAACCAACTGAATATGTGAATCTGCATAATATGTCACATTTCTTCTCATTCTTGTTTGCAGTTGTTTAGCTTCTATTTTGCCACAGATATTTTAGTTCATTCCTAAATATAAAGCCTGTAGACTGTACTACCAAGTGTATTTATTTTCTTTACTCCAGTACTAATAGCCAACCAATTCTTGCTGCATGTAGAATATTTGATCATCGTGTGCTGATATCATCCACATTTGTCTTAACATGGTTCATTATTACCTTTCTCATGTTTATATGTTACAGTTAGCTCATTTTTCCTTTACAGTTTCCTTTCCATTTACAGTTATCTCATTTTTCCTGGATTAAGCTATTCTCATTTTCCACCTCAAATAATATTTTATATAAAATGATTCAACAAGAAAGAAAACAAGAAAATGTTTAATGGTAGCTAGTTTGCTCTTCAAAGATACAAGACTAGGACTTACGTTCACATTTAGATGGAAGTAAGAACTGAGATTTGTGTGTTTGTTTTTATAGGCTACTGAAAGGGACTCCTTTTCTCCTTCCCATCCTATTTGTTTAAAGAAAAATAAATTTGTAAATTTAGGAGGCTTACATAGTGAGGCTCATCTGCTCTCTCAATAAATTCACCAATTCCTCCCAGAATTTGTAGTCCCATAGAAACAGATCAAAATGTTTTTCATTAGAGTTTGTGTAGTGAAAGCAAAGACTGTTCTTCATCATAAATATGTATCCCTTTGTGTGTTTTGAAGCAAGTATGTGGAAACCGTCCACTGCAAACACAAAGTAAAATCTAGGAAACTCTAGACAGTAAAAGAATTAATCTTAAACTCTGACCTGTTAGCTGAGCAAGTTTCTTATTTAACAGGGCCAGAAATTTGCATTCTAACTACAATGCATCTATTTTCAGTTATCTAGACATAGGGCAAACTGTGTCAACACTACAGTCTATTTCTTTTGATTTCAGCTCATGAGACAAGAGATCCAGGAGATGATTTTTAACAATGATCTCTTAATATTGTTCTAGGATATCCTTTCCTTTAAACTCATTAGTTGAAGCAAATAGCAGTACTACCTTCTTCTACAGAAACAAATATCCTGATAAAGACCAGCATGATGGAGGAAGGAGATTATCTTCTAAATGATTGCCACTGTTTCATTAGTACTTGCAAAGCCATGAAGCTGCACTAGACTGGTAGCTGTGCTGAGCTCTGACAGCGACTTGGTCAGACTTACGTGTTCTGTTCTGTGGAAAGTCTAATATGACACTGCAAAAACGTCTTTTAAAATTGATCAGTTCATTTGTTGAAGGGTAATCTACACAATATAGCTTTCAAGAAGACTTTATTTTATTGATTGGGTGGGTGTTTTTTTCCCCAAATGTATTAATTATAACTGGGGGAGGAAGATACACAAAAGACAGTCATTGAGAAGCTTGTTCACAAAGCACAACTTGAGAAAAATCTCAACATCAGGAAAGGTTGAATAAAATGAGGGGGGGTTGGAGGAGAAAGGATAGAAAGAGTGGATCTTTTAAGCCACTGGATTAGTAGCTTTCCAATCTTTATAAAAGCAGCTGATTTACTGCTAGTTTGGAATGTGTGGAACATCATCAGCCCTTTGCAATCTGTCATTCCCTGAGTACTAGTGGTGCTTCAGAGAAGAGGTAACATTTCATTTCTGCCAATTTGAATCTGCAGGGTTATATTTTATCATAAACTGTTAGGTTTTAATTGGTTCTTTTCGTTCAGTATAGTTTTGCCTCTCTCTAGTTCTTGGCTGTGGCTTTGCAATACTAACTGCAGAGGTTGTGCAGAGTTCAGCATTGTGGGAGAAATAATGTTTGGGATATATTTGCATTAATGAAATTGACCTGTTTTGCCATAGTCTTGTGTTTAAAGACAGAAAGAAAGAAAATAAGGAAATTATGTGAACATTTATAGATAATTTGCTGTCTGAGGATATACTAGGTTCTCTCTATAAAGAATCTGCAAAAGCAAATGCAGAGTAGGAACTGTGAATTTCATATTTCTCTAGTATTTTCCCAGGGAAGTAGGACTTGCTCTTCTATATATTTGTATAAAATATTCAGATGCATTAGAGATGTCCAAGGGTTGAGGTTTTGAGATATCACTTGAGGTTCTGTGAAAACACATAGTTAGGTAATCTCAAATGCTCATGAATAATGTCTGCCTCCATTGCTGAGTTAATAGTGCCAGCAACCAAGTATTTGACAGTGAATTAATGTATCCCTTTACCAAATTCCCAATCCAGGCAAAACAAGTTAGAACCCTTTACTGGCAATTAAAAATGAGGATGCTCAGATATTCTGTCTTTGCAGAACAAAAACACGTTAAGAGAAAGAGACTGAGTAAAGAAGGATATTGGGAATAATTTGATAAAGATTAGTTGCATTTTACTTCTATGATTAATTCTACATTCCAAATAAAAATAATGTGTTTTGTGGAGATTCCTGAAAGTATGATGTGTTTGCTCTTCTCTTGCAATGAGGTGTAAAGCATTGTTAGCAAAACTACCAGAAATAGTTCTCTGAATATTTTTCTGTGCCCCAAACACAGAGAAAAATAAAATAAAATGAGAGCCATCAGCCAAGGCCAGACCACAAGATATATTTGAGTAGCATGACAGATATGTAGTACACTGTTGTGGTTTCCTACTTCATGGAAAAGACAAAAGAAAAGCACTGGAATATTTATCATAATTTTCAAATGCTCTCAAGGCTTAACAGCCTCACCTCTACTAACTAAAAGGAATAAAAAAAACCAAAAATAAATAAATAAATTCGTGTTTGTTCTCCCACCACAGATTCAATATTGGTAGTAAAGGAGAATCAGGCAAAGTCGTAGGTACTTATCAAAGCCTCTTCCCTTGAGTTTCAAGTATCTCTTGGTCTTAAAAGGTCAGTCTTGGACATAAAATGTTTGTGTGTTCAGTATAGTTTTATGTCACTATAAACAAATGCCAGTTTTCCCAAGGTAACATTTGTGGATGTCAGTCTGTGTCTTGTCTGGAGCAGATCATCAGTAGCTTATCACTGATTTGTGAATGATACCTCCCATTTTGTTATACACTGAAAAATAGTACATGTAGTATGAAGCCTGGCTGGTCCTGTAGGCCTAAGCACAGACATCCTGTGTCTGTCTACTCACACAAACCAGGTAATTTATAAAGGAGGACCTCAAGATGAAAATGGGTGATTGAACATCCAGCATGACATTTTAATTCACTCACTACTGTGTCTATGAACAACTGTATGAAAGTAATGGTGACACTGGTTTCAAAAGGATTATCAGCATGATCATACTGACTAGAAAGTTAATTAATCACTGACAGCTGTCAAAAAAAAAAAATTAACTGAAATCCTCTTACTTCATTATTACCATAATGAAGCGACAGTGTTTTCCCTGCCTGGCAATCAATCAAGCACCTGGGATGCACTCCAGTGTCAAGGAACTGAACTTAAAACCAGAAAGTATTTGATTTTGAAAATAGGTTATTTTGCTTGCTTGACAGGTGCCACACACTATTTTTCAACAGTTATGTATTTATTTGTGTCTTTCATATGATAATGGATAAAAGCCGAAAGATCACAGATAGCAAAGCAAAACAACTTACCTACATTAAGGGAGTAATTTGAATTAGATGTAGGCTAAAGCTAGTAATTTCCTCCATGGATTTTTATCTGTAGCACTCGGTGTGTTTTATTACAGAGATGACTATCATTATCCCTGTTTATCAGTGGCAAAAGTGAAAAGAGAAATTAAATTGTGCAAAGCCAATACCTGAAGCCAACACTCTTGAGTCCACTGCTTTATTGTCTGAGTAAACTGTGTTCACTGAACTTTAATGCTTAACTTTAATGCCATTTTCAAAATTAAGAGACTCTTTACTGAAACAAAAGTATTGGTTTAATCACAGCCTACAGTAACATAAGCATTGAAACCAGTATTATATTTGCTGCTAAACTTCTGGAAGAGCTAAATATCTGCCATCCAAAGCAAGACAGAATCAGCTTGCTGTCTGGGTGTAGACACAGTTAATATTTGCTGCTTCCTCTCTACTTCAATCATAACCTCGCATGTATTTATGGCATAACCAGTCAGCAAGTCCTGCAACTCAAGGTTGGCAGTTGCTTTTGCTTCACCTGCTGAATGGCAAATGGCACAGTAGATCACATTGAACAGCATTCCCTAAATATTGAATTAAATCTGTTTTCTGACTATGGAGGTTTTATCAGGATCTTAGTTTTTCACACAGTAGTAAGATATGTCTTATGTGGCATTTTTCTGACCCCTCAAACCCATGAAAAATCAGTTAAAAATTGAGCAGAAAACAACAGCTGGAGCTCCTCTACTACAGATCTTGGGCTGAGTGTAACCGGTTGTGATGGTTGCAGGGATGCTGGCTCTTTTTTCACTCTCTGCTGACTGTGATGGCAGTAAAGATTTATACATCTTGTTGCTTCAACTGCTATATTGAGTTGTGAGACAACACCTGAAATACTGTGTCCAATTTTGGGCCACCCAGTTCAAGAGAGACAGAGACCTTCTGCAGAGAATCCATCAGAGAGCCATGAGGATGACTGGGAGGCTTGAGCATCTCACCTGTGAAGAGAGACTGGGAGAGCTGAGGCTGTTTAATATGAAGAAGACTGAGCGGAGAGCTCATCAATGTCTATAAATATCTGAGGGGTGGGTGTCAAGTGGATGGGGCCAATCTCTTTGTAGTGGTCAGCAGTAATAAGATAAGGAGCAACAAGTACAAACTGGAACGTAGAATATTTCACCTCAACATGAGGAGAAACTTCTTTACAGTGAGGGTGATAGAGTGCTGGAACAGGCTGCTGAAGGAGTCTCCTCTGGGAGACTTTCAAAACCCACCTGGATGCATTTCTGTGCAGACTACCCTGGTGATCCTTCTTTTGGCAGCGGGACTGGACTCAATGTTCCCTGGAGGACCCTCTAATATTCTGTGATTCTGTGATTCACATGGTGACAGGATGATAGTTGTGGGGCTCTCCAAACTCTCTTCCTCCCTCTCTGACAGAGGAGTTTTGAATAGGGGAAGAAGAAGGTCCAAAACTGCTTTCCCCTCCCCCTATAGACTTGAACGGGAAACGACAAAAGGTGACCTTTTCCTCCTGTTCCTACACCTGTACTTACTCGTGGGAAAGCCCGCACTGGAACCTGGGGTTGTGATTGGCTGGATTCTTTGTGCCCAGTATATTTTAGCACTGGACACATTGTCTAGGAAAGACTTGAATAGAGTGACCAGAAATTGTGTGCAAGTTCACCAAGTCCATTAAGTCCATTTGGTCCACTTTTATCCAGGCAAGAGTTTTCAGTGTGACACCCGGAATCGGCTTCTCTTTGGACCAGCGTATCCTGGTTTCGCGCTCCCTATCCCTGAGCTGGAACAACCCTGGCTGTGCCATAAACTGCCACAGTTCACAGGAACATGCATGCAGTGTGGCTGTCCCTGCACTGCTAAGGCAGTGCTGCTCAGAATCACAGGCTCACAGGATGTCAGGGGTTGGAAGGGACCCAAAGAGATCATCAAGTCCAACCTGCCAGAGCAGGACCATACAATCTATCTCAGGTCACAGAGGAACACATCCAGATCAGCCTTGAAACTTCTCAGAGAAGGAAGACAGGAGCTCTCAGGACATCTCTCCAGATAGTATATAGCACTGTGAGTTCTACTAGAATAACATATTTGAGTAGGGAATTGGGCCAGATGAAATCCAGATGTCCCTCCATTTGTTCAAGACACTTGAAAAATTATACTAGATTCATAAATTAATTTTGTCCAATCCTCTACAAAATCAGATAAAATTCTGATGTTGTATTTAACAGTGACCTGGATGAAGGGTGTAACCTCAGCAAGTTTGCTGATGACACAGAACTAGGAGGGGTGGCTGACAAGAAGGCTGTACACAGGAACACACAGAATCGCAGGATGTCAGGGGTTGAAATAGACCCAAAGAGATCATCAAGTCCAACCTGCCAGAGCAGGACCATACAATCTAGCTCAGGTCACAGAGGAAGACATCCAGATGGGCCCTGAAATTCTCCAGAGAAGGAGACTCCACAGCCTCTCTGTGGAGCCTGTGCCAGTGCTCTGTGACCCTTACAGTAAAGAAATTCCCCCTTGTGTTGAGGTGTTTCTGCATTATAAAGAAATTTTCAAATTAAATAAACTGAAGAAAGTGAGGCAAAAACGAGAGGCATATTTTAATCCTGCTTAAATTCATAACATCAATTCAGATTTCTGTTTATATAAGGAGTATGAGAATACAGTCTTGAAGTACTAATTTCTCCATCAAGCACATCTTTAGTAAAAGCCTCACACTATTATGCTCCCCATAAATCAAGAATAGAAGCAAAGGAATGTATCCTGCACAAGTTTAAGGTCATAAAACCAGTGTTAGGCCTTGATTCCATACTGAACTTGCTTCACTGTGATGACTGAAAGGTACAGGGCAGTGGAGAAATGCACGGTTCTGTGTTGTTTTGGTGGCCATTCTTTCCAAGCCATTTGCAGTTACTAATGAGATCCCATCAAAGCAACTCACTGACAAGTCTGTAAATAGCACCTCAGATACAGAGGTAGGGGGCAAGCTCCAAATAATTAGCTCAGAAGAAAAAGGAGATGCGTGAGTAAAAGTCCAGCTTGTGCCTTGCTACCAAGCTGGTGCTCAAGGGATGTGAAGGTGCAATAAATCTCATCTTCCATTTACTGCACTTAGCTCTAAATAGCAAAAAGCTTTGATGGAAAGTTGCTCAGAGTTTGGAGTTTGCAGATACAACAAAAACTCTTAATGTCTTGGATCTGTTTCAAGTCCATGTTCTTTCTGCATGGCCTCTTCAAGGAAAGGTGATCCACCATATAAACTTGACAGAGAAAATGGTTCAAAAGGACAGGAGCTCTCAGAACATCTCTCCAGATAGTATATAGCACTGTGAGTTCTACTAGAATAACATATTTGAGTAGGGAATTGGGCCAGATGAAATCCAGATGTCCCTCCATTTGTTCAAGACACTTGAAAAATTATACTAGATTCATAAATTAATTTTGTCCAATCCTCTACAAAATCAGATAAAATTCTGATGTTGTATTTAACAGTGACCTGGATGAAGGGTGTAACCTCAGCAAGTTTGCTGATGACACAGAACTAGGAGGGGTGGCTGACAAGAAGGCTGTACACAGGAACACACAGAATCGCAGGATGTCAGGGGTTGAAATAGACCCAAAGAGATCATCAAGTCCAACCTGCCAGAGCAGGACCATACAATCTAGCTCAGGTCACAGAGGAACACATCCAGATGGGCCCTGAAATTCTTCAGAGAAGGAGACTCCACAGCCTCTCTGTGGAGCCTGTGCCAGTGTTCTGTGACCCTTACAGTAAAGAAATTCCCCCTTGTGTTGAGGTGTTTCTGCATTATAAAGAAATTTTCAAATTAAATAAACTGAAGAAAGTGAGGCAAAAACGAGAGGCATATTTTAATCCTGCTTAAATTCATAACATCAATTCAGATTTCTGTTTATATAAGGAGTATGAGAATACAGTCTTGAAGTACTAATTTCTCCATCAAGCACATCTTTAGTAAAAGCCTCACACTATTATGCTCCCCATAAATCAAGAATAGAAGCAAAGGAATGTATCCTGCACAAGTTTAAGGTCATAAAACCAGTGTTAGGCCTTGATTCCATACTGAACTTGCTTCACTGTGATGACTGAAAGGTACAGGGCAGTGGAGAAATGCACGGTTCTGTGTTGTTTTGGTGGCCATTCTTTCCAAGCCATTTGCAGTTACTAATGAGATCCCATCAAAGCAACTCACTGACAAGTCTGTAAATAGCACCTCAGATACAGAGGTAGGGGGCAAGCTCCAAATAATTAGCTCAGAAGAAAAAGGAGATGNGGGATTGTTACCCACCCCTCCCAGGTCCCTCTCCACAGGGCTGCTCCCCAGCAGATCATCTCCCAACCCGTACTGGTGCAGTTTGTTATTCCTCCCCAGGTGCAGGACTCTGCACTTGTCCTTGTTGAACCTCATTTTGTTCCTCTGTGCCCAGCTCTCCAATGTGTCCAAGTCTCACTGGATGGCTACACAGCCTTTGGCTGTATCAGCCAAGCCTCCCATGAGATCTGCTTTGTGGAATTTGCATCTGGAGACACTTGGCACTTTGGCAGGTTCTATTCACACTGGACATAAGCAGCATGGTTCCACAGTTGGATTATAACTTGCAGTTTCCCGAGGCTGCTGCAAAAGAGATTCAGAGGAAAACAAACATAACACCGTTTTTATAAGTCCTGCCTCATCAAATTATTCCCAGTCAAATCAATGATGAACTTCAGCTCACCAGTAAAGGAGGATAAAACAGAATAAATTTTAGACCTGCAACTATTTTGGCTTAAAACAACAACAATAATAATAATGATAATTTAAAATAATAATTTGTGGCTCAGGATGGCTAAAAATGAGAAAATAACAGATTTATTTTAGGGCAGAGACTAACCAGTTTCTACTACTAGCAAGGTCCTCGGAATTCAAACTTATGCTTTGACATATATATGTGTGTGTAGGTGCATATTCAATGTAAGGCATGTAATATGCAGAAAAAAAAAACAAAAAACCAAACTACTGTATCATTAAGAAGGGTTTTGTTTTCTCCTGAGATGTACACAGCTTTGTTTGGATTTCATTTTTTCAGATACATATTTTCTGCTAAGACTTCTGCAAAGCTTTCTGAAGCTTTTAGGATATTGAAAAAAAAAATTTGCATAATCTTCTCGATGACTTTGAGGAAAATCCACGTCCTTGCTCCAGTTTTTTACATTTAAAATTGGATAAAATAATACTATCTTTGCTTGCAAAGTGTTTGTGTACATCTGCTAGGGTAAGAAGTGTTTGTATCACTGAAATAAATACATTACTGACTCATAGCTTTACCAGCTCTGCGTAATGCAGCCATTCCTGTCTCACGCTGGCAGGAGCTATCACATTGTGCTAACAGTGGTGCACACATATTCACATGCCTGTACGAATACCCACAGGAAGAGATTACTACAGTTGCATGGCTAAGAAGAAAAAGCTGGTACAAATTCTGTATGATTGCCATGCAAGCATTCAGGCAGAAACAGAACCCAGGCAGGAATCTCGGCGATTTCAAACTCCATTTCAGCAACTCCTGGTGTTAGAGACCTTCAGGCAGCTTCAGTGGATGCCAGAGCTGTCTCTCTCTGAGAATATGGAGCTGCTGCATCAGTTCTGGCTGAACACTTCCCTGGAGCTGGGTCTATGTACTTGTCCCAGCAGTGTGGGCAGCAGGTACAGCAGCCAGCATGGCATACCACAGAGCAAGGCTTACAGTTCCAGGAAGACTGACAAATTATGACTGCCGGCAGAGTGTTTTCCATTGCAGAGTGATAAGCTGGATACTAACCAGCCCTCAGTTCCTTGTGTAGCCTCTCTGCTATTCCAACTAATAGCAATTCTTTTTCCTGGGACTTTTTCTTCGGTGGGAGATCCTAGACAGAGACACACACACACCAATATGATCCAAGCAATGTCAATTTATTGAATATGAACATGCATTTATACACCCTTCTAACAGACTGTTCAGGCCAGCCCATTACAAAGCAATTGGTCCAAATCATTAAGGGACAAGCTGTTGCCCCAAACGGCTGGCCCAAATCACTCAGATGCAAAATATTGTGGCTTTCTCTAATTGGTGTAAGTCGTTAAGGCATGAGCTGTAAGGAACTAGACAGTTGGTGTATCACTATCTGTTCAAAACGCCCCTTGTTTTGCTTTGATGCCAGTTGTTTCTCATTCCTCTGGGGGCCACTTGCAGGTGGTGTCCTTGGCCCTTTGGATAAACTTTTCATGTAGGCTGTGAAACTTCAGCTCAAAATTAGCAGCACATCTTGGATTGCTCACATATCCAGTTAATACAGAATGTTTCCCTACACCAACTCATGTTCATTCTGGCACTTGGCATGGTATCTGATGTAGGCTGCCCCTTTCCTTACAGCCTTTTTGCCCCTTCTCTTCTATGAGCGCAGACAGGGCTTAACCCTTAATAGAGGTTCCCAAGTTCCTTCAGTATTGTTTTTGTTTCTTCACTTTCAGGAGAAACATAGGTTATTGTGGTCTGGCAATGAAGAGGATTTTCTAATACCTATTAGTGCTGCACAGTTTCATCAGGAAACATAGGTCTGCACTGCAAGAGCTGATATGAAGAAAGGATGAGATAGAGTCCAAGTACAAATCAATTACAGTGGTAAAGTAAATATTATAAAAGTGTTTCAATTTTTTTAAAACTTTCCTTTGAACTGAGTCTTTGGATTTCAATTTCAAGATAAAATTATTATTGCAATGTATTCAAAAGCAAATAAGTAAAAAAAAAAAACTTTGGAGGTCACATAGGTGCAACCAAGTCAGGAAGAGACAGTCTTTTTGTACTTCAAGTTTGTCATCAACAATGGATTGCTTCATATTCAACACAGCTCGCATTTTAGAGCTTTTATTTTTATGAAACAAAATGCCATTTCTTAGGCAAATATATTCCAAAACTGAGTGACCATAGCAGTGAAAAAAATGGAGAAATGGTCAACATGATACAAATCAAATCAACTAACCACTTATTACAAGCTGAGTAGTTCTCGTGTGTTAACTCTGGATGTCCTGTGGTTATCATTATCACTACAATCCTGCATCCTTCTTTAAACCTATCTACCCATCCTACTCAATGGTCAGTGCTGGTAAGGTCTGTGCTACAGAAAAACTTGAACTCTGAAGACAAATGCTATTTTGAATCTGTCTGCAGAAACTCAAAGGCTCTCCTTTTGAGGCACTTGCCCTATTCCTACAAATGGTCACTAAAAATGCATTTCATACACTGTTTTAAAATATATATATATATACCTTTATGTACTCCTTTATGTAGTTTTTTAAAAAAGCTGTACTTTCCTGTATTCCTTTATTTAGTATGAGTAGTATTACAAAAATCACAGAATCAATCAAGCTGAAAAAGATCTTCAAGATCATCAAGTCCAATCTATCGCCAACATTATTTAATAACTTCCCTGGTCCTGCTGGCCACACTATTCCTGATAAAAGAAAACAGTATGCCATTGGCCTTCTTGGCTACCTGGGCACACTGCTGGCTCATGTTCAGTCACCTGTCCACCAGTACCCCCAGGTCCCTCTCTGCCTGGCTGCTCTNGTCTTCAAGGAGCTCTCCAGTGAGCCAGGACTGTTGATAAATGAGAGTGGCTTGGCCAGCTCACCTGCCAGCTCTCTCAGCACCCTAGGATGGATCCCATCTGGTCCCACAGACTTGTGAGGATCTAAGTGACTCTCTAACTGGTTCATCCTGGATGACAGTGGGGCTATAATGCTCCCTGACCCCACCTACCAGTTCAGGAGACCAGCTGTCCTGAAGACAACCTGTCTTACCATTGAAAATTGAAGTAAAGAAGGTGTTAAGCACCTCTGTCTTTTCCTCATCATTAGTTACTATGTTCCACCCCATGACCAATAAAGAGTGGAGGTCATCCTTGCCCCCCTTTTTGCCATTAATATATTTATAAATATATTTTTAATTATTCTTCACAGAATTGGCCAGCTTTAAGTTCTAACTGGGCTTTTGCCTCTCTAATTTTCTTCCTACATGACCTAGCAACATCCTTAAACATTTCTTGAGTTATCTCCCCCTCTTTCCAGAGGTGATATCCCCTCTTTTTTTTCTTTAACTCCTTTAAAAGTCCCTTGCCCATCCAGGATGGTCGTCTTCCCCAGCAGCTCTGCTTTTGGATATTTGCATAGGCTGTTCCTGAGCCTTCAAGGTTTCTTTCTTGAAGTAGGTCCAACCTTTCTGGATTCCTTTGTTTTTTAAGGGCTGCTTCCCAAGGTACTCTCTGAGCTAGTCCCTTTAATAACCTGAAGTCAGCCCTCTGGAACTCCAATGTTGAAGTTTTGTTGGTGCTTCTCCTAGTTTGTATATTGAAAACTCTGTTATTTTGTGATCACTGCACTCCAGAAAGCCTCCAACCACTACCTCTTTCACCAGTCCTTCTTTATTTGTAAACAGCAGGTCAAGCAGAGCCTCACCCCTGGTAAGCTCACACACTAGCTGTGACAAGAAGCTATTCATAAACTCTAAGTACCTTCAAGACTGCCTCCTCTCTGCTGTGTTAAGTTCCCAGCAGATACCTGGCAGGTTAAAGTTGCCTATAACAACAAGGGCTGGCAATCTTGAGACATCCTCCAGCTGCCTATAGAATAATATGTTTACCTCTTCATCCTGGTTGGGTGGTCTATAACAGACTCCAACTAGGATGTCAGTCTTGTTGGCCTTCCTTCTTATATTTACCCATAGGCGCTCAATCTAGTTATCATTAATCTCCAGTTCCACAAGGTCAGGAGCCTCCCTAATATACAGGGCCACCCCACTACCCCTTCTCCCACACCTGTCTCTCCTAAAAAGCCTCTATTCAACCACTGCAGTGCTCCAGTCCTGTGATTCATCCCACCACACTTCGGTGACGGCGACTATGTCATAGCTTTCCTGCTGTACCCAAGCTTCCAGATCCCCTTGTTTGTTACCTAAACTGGTGCATTAGTGTACAGGCACTTCAGCTGGGCTGCTGATTTAACCCCTGACTCTGGCTTACCACCCTCAGTCACCTCTCTGGAAAGCACAGTTTCATCCCCTCCCCCCTTCAAAGCTAGTTTAAAGCCCTCTTAATGAGCCCTGCCAACTCCTGAGCTAGAATCCTTTTGCCCTTTATCGATAGATGGGGCCCATCTGTATCTAGCAAGCCATGTGTGGTAAAGGTTACCTCACAATCAAAGTACCCAAAATTCCACAAATGACACCAGTGCTTGAGCCATTTATTGATAATGTGGGTCCTCCTGTTTCTTTCACTCTTCATCCCTGCCACTGAGGGAATGAGGAGAACACAACCTGCACTCCTGACCCATCAATCACTTGACCCAGAGCCTTGAATTCCTTTTTAATTACCCTGGTGTCCTTCTTATCAACCTCATCACTGTCAGCCTGGGCCAGATTAGGCCTCTTGCTGCAGTATACAAATTTTAGGAAATGGTTGTAAAGACATTATTCCCATCATGAATGGGCACAAGATACAATGTCCTAGGCAAGACTCAGGTATTTGATGGGTTCCCAACACTGATCTTCAATTACTATGAGTTTGGCTACTCATCACATAACTTTCCTGAGCCACCTATGATATCCAGCCATCCCCTCACCCCTCTGGCTGCAAGAACTGCTGGGTCCTCACACTGCTGCCCGTGGTGTCTGGCAGTTTGTTAATTTCTCATGTTCTGGTCATTTAGCTCAGCCTCTGGCTAGGGGTTGCAGAAGCAGGACCCTATCTGCATTTCCAGCTGCCACTCGTTCCCAAGCTCACCAGCCGCCTAAGGGACTCAAGCAGCAGTTAGGTCATCACCCAAAGTTGCTTTCTGCAGGCATCTCTTCCACTTTTGGCTTCAGAAGACTGGTTCTCACACCCAAATTTCCAGAGATGCAGAAGGAGGATAAGAAGGAGGGATCTGGTTTCTACTAAATCTTTCTTCTCACTATTATGTTGCATTTCTGCTTAACCCAGTATCTATTTTCTTTATTCAGAAGCAAGGAAATGTTATTCCCAATTTTGTATTGTGAATCTTGAAATCATTCCAAGTTACTCAGCTAGTAGGGCTGGAACATCTCTAGTGAGATGTCCTGTGAAGATTGGATAGGGTTGCCCTGAAACCTGGCAGCCTTTTCTTTTGAAATCTACAGTCTCAGCAAGACATTCAAACACTCAGCTTTGAAAGAGGCCATCAAAAAACGTTTCCGTTTCCTTTTGTTTTTATGCTGTTTATTCCTCTTTTGATCTTTTTCCCTAAGATGATTTGCATTATTTTCCCATATTTCATGAAACCATTTCTAAAGCCTTATCTTACTCTTCACAAACTTGCAAACTCTCAAAGCTGCTTTTCAGAAACCTGTTCTCCTTAGCTTCTTTCAGTTTTTCTTTTTGTTTCCAGCTTGTGGATTTATTCACACCTTTATAGAGTTTCAAAGATAATAGCCCCTTGCTGTGCTGTAAAACTTGAGATAGCCATAGTTAATTTGGGATCAATGTAGTTTTTTTCTCACCTCTTAAAATCTGAGCTGCTTTATGGGAAAAATGAAGCATCCACCCTGTGAGAGAAAGACTTGCCAAAAGTGAACAATTACTTTTACCTCTGTATTATGAAAGCTTGCTTGTAAAGTCACTGTATACCTCCAAAGTGTCTTTACTAAATAAGGTAGACTATTTTAGGATTATCAAACTCTGTTCTTTGATGCTCCAGCGACATTTAGGATTCTTTCATACACGTGATATACTAAGTCTGTAATTCAGAAAATCATCTACTAGTCCAGAGACATCTCTAACTTCTTACCTTAGCTTTCTCTATTTCTCTCCCACATACAGCAAACTCGTTGCTATTCAAAGATACTTTAACCATTTTATACTGAGACTGAAAACAAACAAACAACAAAGAAACAAACAAAGAAAGAAACAAAACAAAAGCTTTTAGTTAGACCAAAAGTACTAGGTGGCATTCTCCTTCATGTTCTTGTGTCAGAGCAAAATGCTCAACTCTTTCCTTCTCACAAAGCTGTGTCTAAGAGTTGGGCTTGGACTGGTAGTGAGGTTGGTTTATTTCATTTTCCAGGTGGTGGAAAAGCATGGAAGTCCCCAATATCTGTGCCCCCTTTAATGAATCAAACCCTCTTGTGGTAAGAATAACTCAACTTTTCTCTGAAGAGTCCAGTACATTTTGGGGTTTTATAAAGACTAAAACACATCAAACACTTACAGTATTATTTGGACATCTCAATACAAGAGAGAGTTGAGGTACTGGAGCAAGTGCAGAGGAGGACAAAGAAGTTGGTGAAGGGCCTGGAGAATAAATCTTATGAAGAGTGACTGAAGGAGCTGGGGCTGTTTAGTTTGAAAAACAGGAAGCTGAGGGGAGACCTCATCACTGCCTACAGCTACCTGAAAGCACATTGTGGAGACGTTGGTACTGGTCTCTTCTCACAGGTAAATAGTAATAGAACAAGAGGAAATGGCCTCAAGCTGTGACTGGATAGGTTTAGACTGGACATTAGGAAAAATTTTGTCATGGAAAGAGTGGTCAGGCATTGGAATGGGCTGTCCAGGGAGGTGGTTGAGTCACCAGTCCTGGGTGTGGTGCTTGGGGTTATGGTTTAGGGGTAAACCATGTAGAATAAGGTTATCGGTTGGACTTGGTTATCCTGAGGGTCTTTTCCAACCTGAATGTTTCAGTGATTTCTGTAATTGTCTTTAGTAGCATTCTTATCATCTCATAGAGCAATCATGTCTCTGAAGATCGATGTCTGAAATTTGAATTCTTCTTAGTACTTTCAGTCTGGACTGGTCCTGCTATTGTTAGACTGTCCCATCACACGTTCCTAGATTGAACTGTTCCTAGATTATCACCTATTGAGGCTGTATGGAATTACTTTGTTTGTTTAACTTGTTATAGGAGGGGGCATTCACACTAATTTCAGGCCAGGAAAAAATTATTAAAGTGCAATTTCACATTTTCTTTTATCTTTCTTCTATCTCTTCCTCTCTATTTCTCATCCATGTCTTTAAAAATAAGAACTGGCCTTCAGCTCACAAGGTCCCCAATGGTCTTTCAATAATACCATAAACCTACTTTTCTACCAGAAATCTGCTGCTAAGGCACAAGTTAAATATTGCCTTTTGCTGCATGGATGAAAGACAAGATTATGAACTTAAAGTGAGAGAGCTCAAATACAATAAATCAATCAGTGATCTTTGTAAAGGAAAAGGGAATAAAAAACCCCAAATCAGACACCTAGTAGAACAATAAAGATATGCTATGGAGTTAAAGTTGACATATCCCTTAAGAGTAGAAGTCTCTTCAAATCACAAGGCTTTACTTCTCAGTCACTCAGTGAAGAAATGTTGATCTAAAAGATCATATTATATCTCCAGTTATAGCTAAGCATCCCTTTCACTTTGGCAGCATAGGTGTTGAACAGGACAGCATGAACAGGTTCTGTCTGTGGTAACGGGTTGGACTTGATGATCTTTGAGGTCTCTTCCAACCTTGGTGATACTGTGATACTGTTTTGTAGGCCTTTTTCTACATGTAATCCTGTGTTAATAAATAATAAAAAAAAAACCATTAAAAAAAAAGTTCTTTATTTATTATTAATTTACAGTGAACACATGAAATGTGGTCTTTTTTTTCTTTATAGGAGTTTGATCCTTAAATATTAATAATTTATTGTTATATATTTGTTCTTAAGAAACTTTTGATCTTTACAACCTTATGCAAAGAGAAGTTTCTGTGTATTGTTCAATTACTGGACAGTCTAAACATTAGACTAAAGAAAAGTTGATATTTGCTGAACATCAGTAGGACCTACATCCAATATTTATGTTTTCCAGTCCGAAATGTGTTTGTGTAAATGTAGACTTTTTTTGTGGACTCATTCTTTTTTTGAATAGACCCATTAATAGTACATTTACCTACTCTAGTTACAGAAGTCTTATTTCTATTCCTATGGAGTTGAACAGCAATTTTCCCATCAGATTTAATGGTGCAGTACAAGAATACAGTTCCTCATTCAGAATTAGGTTCTCTGATTAAATAGCTGGGTCAAATATGCTCAGAAGAACACACACAGGTTGCTGGAGCCACTATTTATTTTTTTTCCCCCCTAACAGGGCTGCATTTCTTTTGTGTGCTGCTGATCAGGGTTGTTCCACATTTTTGATCAACGAAGGATCTCTGTGGCATCTCCTCATGACATGAGTTATTTTAGAAACAAACAAACATAATCATTGCATTTATTGATAGTTTTCAAACAGGATCTCCAATATCTGAATTGCAGTACTTAAGATGTATATAGCTAAGAATCAAATAATTCGCTGGATATCAGTGAAAATATGTTTGAAGTGCACTTAGAGTGAACCATAGACTCCTTCAAAGATCCGTATATCTTAGTATTTGGGCTTGTGTAAAGGGTTAATTCCTTCTGGGGGTGGTCTGAACCTGACTGCAGGTCCTCCTGACTCCAAGGGATGGTCTGAAGCTGACCCCAGGTGCAATGGTTAGCCCACTCCCACTTCCTGTCTAGACCCCCTATAAAAACAGAGGTTTTTCCTCTTCTTTTTCTCTCTCTGCCTTGCCTGCCTGCCTGCCTGCCTGCCAGCCTACCAGCAACACCCTGGTTCCTATTGCTCCTGCTTTGCCACGTGAGCACCCTACCACATGGTGGGACAACCACCTCCTGAATCTACCTCCATCCATTGCCATCAATCTGATTTTGTATATATATATTTCGTATCTTATCATAGAATCATAGAATCTTCTTTCCCTTCCCTATATTTTTGTAACTCCCCTTACCTTAAATTCCTTTTATTTATTGTTAAAGTTTTTATTTTAACTTCCAAATTGGATCAAGACTATTCTTTGGTGTTTTACCCCTTTTCACTCTCTATATCTAATTCCTTTCTTTCCAAAGGGGGAAGGCATCCTATTATTGTATTGTTCTGTTAGGCTTTGGACTCAGGGAAGCTTAACTAGAACCAATACAGCACTGTCAAATAAAGTCTATCACCTGCATTATATCACTGTGTTGATGGCACCACTGATTTTCACAAAAACTGAACTGAAACTACATACTTTAATCATATACTCTCATATATAATCATATATACTCTCAATAATTTTGATTATTGTACATGATAAGAAACTCTTGTATATTTGTGGGGATTCTTAAAGTCTTCTTTTTAGTCAGAAAGATAAAGTCGTCTCATGTCTATTTTCATAGATATTATTACTAAGTTCTTTATGAACAAAACTCTCTGACTTAACAGAAGGCAGAGAAAGGCCATCCAAAAAACATGTATGTACCCAGAAATATCCAAATGAAATGACAGACTGAGCAGTTTTCTTCAAGAGTTCAGTCTTCAGTAGCTAACAAGTTGCAAACCTTATTCTGGTAAAATAAAAAAGTGATTGATTAAAAAAGCCCCAAACACTAAAAGCATTAAAAATAGTCTTCAAAAGAGAAGTCAGTTGTCTAGAAACTTTCAGAAAAAGTTAAAGGACTGCATGAACAAGGCTGATCCAGTATGGGAAGTCCAGCTTGATCTCTGGTCATGAAATTACACAACAAATTGACTTTGGCAACTTAATAAGGTCCTTCTTCTCTCTCCTCCCAGTCTTTAATCCCTTGTCCTTGCTCCCATTCAACACCCTATCAGCTTTGCAGTCCATTCACAAGATCTAGAACCAGAGAAGACAGGGGCTGGGAGGGACCTCTGGGGATTGTCTAGTCCCTGCCAGAGCAGGTTCACCTCCATCAGATTGCAGAGGACTGCATCCAGGAAGGTTTTGAATTACTCCAGAGATGGAGGTCCCATCACTTCTCTGGGCAGCCTGTTCCAGTGCTCTACAATTCTTTCAGAGGAAAGAAGTTCCTCCTTATGTTTAGATGGAATTTCTATGTTCAAGTTTGTTACCTCTTGTCCTGTCACTGGGCACCACCGAAAAAAAGACTGGCTGCCTTCTCCTAACACCAACCCAAAAAGTATTTATAAGCATTGATAAGATCACCCCTCAGTCTTCTCTTATCTAGGTTTAACAAGCTTGAAGTCCCTGAGCCTTTCTTCCTAAAAGAGGTGTTCTGGTCCCCTAATCATCTTTGTAGCCCTTTGTTATGCCCTCTTCAGCAATTCCCTGTCCTTCTTGAACTCAGGAGCCCAAAACTGGACACAGTACTCCAGATAAGGCCTTACCAGGGCAGAGAAGAACCTTCCTTGACCTGCTTGCCACTCTGTTTGGTGCACCCCAGGATGTCATTGGCCTTCTTGGTGACAAGGGCACATTGCTGCCTCATGGTTACCCTGTTGTCCACCAGGACTCTCAGATGTTGTTTTTTTTTCACAGAGCCACTTTCCAGCAGGTCAGCCCCTAACCTGTACTGATACATGGCATTATTCCTCCCTTCGGTGTAGTACCATACACATGCCATTGTTGAATTACTTCATTTGACTATTCTCTGCCCAAGGTCACACCAGATGGCAGTACAGATGAAATTGACGAGAGGACAGAGTGTCTGATAGAAAGTTTGCTGATGACACCAAACTGGGAGGCTTGGCTGATACAGCTGAAGGCTGTGCAGCCATCCAGTGAGACTTGGACAGATTGGAGAGCTGAGCACAGAGGAAACAAATGAGATTCAACAAAGACAAGTGCAGAGTCCTGCACCTGGGGAGGAATAATAAACTGCACCAGTACAGGTTGGGAGGGGATCTGCTGGAGAGCAGCCCTGTAGTGAGAGACCTGGGAGTGCTGGTGGGTAACAAGTTATCCATGGGACAGCAATATGCCCTTGTGGCCAAGGCACAAATGGGATCCTGGGGTGTAATAAGAGTGTATCCAGCAGATCAAGGGAAGGTCTCCTCCCCTTCTACTCTGCCCTGGTAAGACTTCATCTTGAGTTCAGTTTTTGGCTCCCCAGTTTAAGAGGGACAGGGATTTGCTGGAGAAGGTCCAGCGGAGGGCTACAAGGATGATTAGGGGACTGGAGCACTGTCTTATGAGGAGAGACTGAGGGACCTGGGGCTTTTTAGTCTGGAGAAGAGAAGACTGAGAGGGGATTTAATAAATGTCTATAAATATCTGAGGGCTGGGGGTCAGGAGGGGGAGGATAGGTTCTGCTCACTTGCTGCCTCTTATAGGACAAGGAGCAAAGGATGTAAGTTGCAGCACAAGAGGTTCCACCTCAACATGAGGGGGAACTTCTTTACTGTAAGGGTCACAGA
>WBNM01029822.1:32488-68346 GCA_013399055.1 Ramphastos sulfuratus
CATCTCCTTTTTCTTCTGAGCTAATTATTTGGAGCTTGCCCCCTACCTCTGTATCTGAGGTGCTATTTACAGACTTGTCAGTGAGTTGCTTTGATGGGATCTCATTAGTAACTGCAAATGGCTTGGAAAGAATGGCCACCAAAACAACACAGAACCGTGCATTTCTCTACTGCCCTGTACCTTTCAGTCATCACAGTGAAGCAAGTTCAGTATGGAATCAAGGCCTAACACTGGTTTTATGACCTTAAACTTGTCCAGGATACATTCCTTTGCTTCTATTCTTGATTTATGGGGAGCATAATAGTGTGAGGTTTTTACTAAAGATGTGCTTGATGGAGAAATTAGTACTTCAAGACTGTATTCTCATACTCCTTATATAAACAGAAATCTGAATTGATGTTATGAATGTAAGCAGGATTAAAATATGCTTCTCCTTTTTGCCTCACTTTCTTCAGCTTATTTAATTTGAAAACTTTATAATACAGAAACACCTCAACACAAGGGGGAACTTCTTTAGTGTAAGGGTCATAGAACACTGGAAAAGGCTCCCTAGAGCCTTGTGAAGTTTTCTTCTCTGAAAACTTTCAAGGCCAGTCTGGATGTGTTCCTCTGTGACCTGAGCTCGATTGTATGGTCCTGCTCTGGCAGGGGGGTTGTGCTTGATGATCTCTTTGGGTCCCTTCCAACCCCTGACATCCTGTGTTCCTGTGATTCTGAGCAGCACTGCCTTAGCAGTGCAGGGACAGCCGCACTGTGAGCGTCTTCCTGCAAACTGTGGCAGTTTATGGCACAGGCAGGGTTGTTCCAGCTCAGGCATAGGAAGCAGTATTTATTTTTAAACCTTCTTTATCATACATAATAAAAGGAATAAAATCCATTTGGTTCTTTACTCAGTGTCTTTTCCCAGACCCGTATCATTGCTTCAGTTTTCATGGCAGCAGATTTTTTTATTTCTATTTTCTAACTTTTAAAGAGATTATCCAACTACTTGTCTCTTGCATCAGGTAAGGTGGTACTTGACCAGTTGCCTGCATCTGGGCTTTTCTCATCAATCTACATGGAAAATCTGTACTCTCAAACACAGAAACACTTCAAGAGATGCACGCACGAATGTGAATCAAACCTAAAACCGTAATGCACTGAATAATATCTTAAACCAGGCTAATAGTTTGCTGGGGCTAACTTGTGCAGTGTGCCTTTGTAGAGGACCATGAGCGGCGAACACGCCTTTTAGCGTGACGGGAGAACTGTAGTGTTTTACTGCCGTCTTGTGCCGGTGACTGGAAGTGCAACTAAGTGAAACCTCTGAAGAGAAATTGCATTCTGCCCAGACTTAATAAAGGAACAAATCCCTGCCGCATTTTTCAGCTCTTTGCTAGTAATGTCCAATAACAACCTAAAATTTCTCAGAGAGGAATATTTTTTTTTTCCTTCGGTAACAAAAAAGCACTTTAATTCAGTCAGTGGCCACTCTAATAGCTCTGGCTCAAATTAAAAAACATATATTTTATATTAAAAATTTCTGCACTGGGAAAAAGTTCTGCCTGGGGAAGTGTGATGCTACAGGAATTGCTGTTATTTTCCTAGGCCCCACAGGTGTCTCTGTCAGATTTGTACCAGACCAAGTTAGCCACATAGAAAAATCTCTATGTGTTATGCCTATGATATTCAGGTCATGCTGGCAAGCCACCTAATTTTCAGCTAGAGGCACAACTGTGTTGTAAAGAAGGAAGGCAGGGATTATGTTTACTGCCATCTAGACCTATACCTTGCTTGCCTTCTCCACTCTCAGTACAGTGATGGTTTTATTGCAAAAGGCAGTGGAAAGGAAAGAACAGCACAAGGAAAGAGGCCACTGTGGCTCATAAATAAAATTTAGACCAAACCTTATGCCGATGTAAAAGGGAAAAGTTGAAAGTGAGTTAGTAGAATTAAGCAAAAGAGAGCTGAGATGAATGTATAATCTCTTCGCATTCCTACTTAAAGCAGAGGAGAGAACCATATCCCCTTAGCAGGCTCAGGATACAGCACTACATCCTCTCCTTTGGGTAGAGCCAGGACCACTCTCATTCCAGTTCCCCACTCCCAGAGTAAGAGAATAAAGAGACACACAGGAAAAGTCCCTCTAGCTTCATCTTGTTTTTCCCACTCAATATAATTGAATCATAGAATCATAGAATGGTAAGGTTGGAAGGAGACCTCAAGGATCATCTAGTTCCAAACCCCTGCCATAGGCAGGGACACCTCCCACTAGAACAGGTCACTCAAGGCCTCGGCCAACCTGGCCTTGAACACCTCCAGGGAGGGAGCAGCCACAACCTCCCTGGGCAACCTGTTCCAGTGCCTCACCANGACAGTCCAGATATCTGGAGCAGTCCAGATACCTGGGACTGTCCAGATAACTGGCAAGTTAGTTTGCAGGCTCATATTTATTGCAATAGGAGAGTAAAAACACCTCTCCTCAAATCTCAACCTTCTGGATTATAATACCCAGTTAGATTTCGCTCATGGCTGCACAGAAATGTATGGTGAAAAGTCTTAGGAAACAAGTACGACTACCAAATATGCTCTTTTTCTAAATTGGAAAATTTCAGGCTACATATCAAGAGTGCCACTGTTGGGAATTGTTAATAGTATGCAGAAGTAATTTGCTGCCTCTCTTTCTCATTTTGTTGCAGGGAGAAACAATGATTGTAAAATAACATACCTTTCTGAGGGAAAAGGCTGTTACTTAGAGTATGAACTGTAATGGAAAGTATAAATGGACTGAAATTATAGAAACCAAGTCTGGGAACATGGCTCAAATCCATGGTCTGTTAATCTATGAAAATTATTTTCAAAGAAAATCCCAGTTCTTTAATCATTTTGAGAACAGTGGAATTTTGAGAAGTGTCCTGGCATCACTAATGTGTTGAAGATTATTGTGACAATTATTTCCACATCACAGGCCTAAATTCTCAGGTAAGATGTCCTCCATATCTATCAGCTCTGAACACTCAACCCGAGACCTAAAGCAAACTAGCATATTGTATATTGTCATCATCAATAAAGGTTATCACATGTGAATTAAGCCCACAGAGATACCTATGTCCCCTCTGTGGTTTTGCACAGTTGATGAAGGCCCTGGAAAGGTTTCTTCTGCTGAGCTGTCAAACTGAATGGATTTTACAGATCAATTTCCCTGCATTCAGCCTTTCAGAACCGTAAGAAACAAAGAGCAGGAAATATAGGTCTGGTGTTTTATTTTTTAATCTGAGTTAGACAGGAAAACATTTGTCTATTCATTAAAATTGATAGAGAGGATGAACTGCAGTTCTATGTAGTTAAATGAAACTATTTTTATAGAGCCACCAAAAATGTATTCTAGATTAAATACCCTGAAGTACAGCACAGGAAGTAGTCATCTATTCACAGAGGACAGACAAAAACATTTAATACACATTTGCAGAACTAATTCATATTAAGTTTTCCACCAGTTTAGGATGCATTTCAGATAATGTTTTAAAAGAAACTATTTTAAAAGGCTGCACATACATCATTAAGACTATTCTAACACTAGTCTTCCATCAGGCTTCCACAAAGCTAATCAATTAAGGTCTCTTTAGAACAACGACAAAAAATAAACAAACAAAAATATCTCTGGGTCACTGTGTGAAGTAAAATTATCATTATGCTAGAATTGCCTCTGTTCAAAAACAGAAATATGCTTCAGGCCACAGTCAGCTTTCCATAGGCCAAGACATCAGCTGATGTTAGCTTGGAATGAGTTACTTTATTTTGTAGTAAAATGGACAGATGCCAGTAAAATGACAGTCCTCTTAGCAGAATGATTGTCTCCTTGCTCCAAGTAAAGGTCTAGGAATCAGCAATGTACTTCACTAATAGGATTCTTAGCACTTTCTTCTTCAGTGTTGTTTTGTGCTGTGCTAATGAATGGTTTCATAAACTGGCTCTAACCAATCACAGATTTAACTAGTAGCAATGGAAGAAGTTCATATGTAGTTTCAATTCTGAATAAGCATTTAGATTATGGGTTAATAGCAAGAAGATTAATTAAACACAGTTTCAAATGCCTTATTATACAAGATCATAGAATAATTCAGAAGATAAATAACATATCTTCTGTTCTTTAATATTAACCAAGATTGATCTTAGAAATGCCTGTAGTAGCTTGTGTATATATATCTACATGTCTCTATCTAGATGTTAACCCAGCCTAGATATGAGTGCTTTGTTTAATCTCATATTCCAACCCAATAAAGGGTAATAGAAGTATAAACCAAGAGACAATGTGTTATCTGAAGCCAGATATTTCTTAGAATATCAT
Source organism: Ramphastos sulfuratus (assembly GCA_013399055.1). Lineage (NCBI taxonomy): Eukaryota > Metazoa > Chordata > Aves > Piciformes > Ramphastidae > Ramphastos > Ramphastos sulfuratus. Next base: position 36,816 of record WBNM01029822.1, read on the forward strand.
TTGACTTGCTAATTACCTAGAAAGATCAAGTAATGTTTTCCCTTTTATGTGAGAAACAGGTGGGCTAAGAGGAGGAAGGGAGTGCAATGTGCATTTGAATTAGAACAATAAGCCATGAGAGTAAACTAGAGGAAAGTAAATCATTTCTAAACATAAGAGAAAGCTTTCTAGTTCGGAGGACAGTTCAGCAACAGAGTAGATTTCCTGATTGTGGGATATTTATCACTGCAATTCTCTAAGAATAGGCTAGGCAGGTGTATGTAAGGGATAAGTTAGGGATCCCCCTCAGGGACAGCTTGGAATCAGCAAACTGTGACTGGTTCCAAGACTAAGTAGTTTCTCAGACATACCATAAACAACACTTAAAAACAACAACAACAAAATCTATAAAATTAGGGTACAAAAAGCCCTTTTAAAAATAACCTCTACCTCTAGTTTTGAAAGATAAATGCTGTTACTTAATAACCATATAAATACTACATTATAGAGACATCCCTACATAGTTGAAGAGTAGTACCAGTATCAGAAATGGCTGTTGATCCAGGTGTTCACTTTGGACAATAGATTTAGATGCACTTTTATAGTTACTTGTGGTGTCTGAGCAATGATCTCTAATGAAAACAGAAAAGTACAGAAGTAGGATTGAAGTTACTCTCATTAAAGGTCTACAGGTCTTCTTGTCAAGTACTTCTGTAAAGTTAAAATTAAAGCTGATTGGTTGATAAAAATTTTCAAAAGAGAAGAAAGAGACTCTTGTAGTCTTAGTCTTTTGTTATGGTTTAAGGCTTAGTTTAATATTTTGTGTCTAACTGTTAACAAAGGATGGACTTTCCAGAGATGGAAAAAAAAAAAGGGGGGGGAAGAAAGTTTTTTTAAAGTAAATAATTAGCTATTGGATGCAAAAAGAATAACAGAGATAATTCCATTTGTTTGCTGATGGGAATAAAATTCAGTTGCATAAACAATTTTCTCTCTTCTTTGCTCCTGTCCTCTGCAAATTTTGCTTTGCATAGCCCTTATCTCTGTTCTGACCTTCTTGCTGGCACAAACTGTCTGGGAGGTAATGGAAGAGGGAAAGTAGGGGGAGGAGGAAGAAGGAGGCTGTTGGCAGCCCCTGTGGGCTTGTCCAGATGGGTGATTGGGGTCCTTGAGAATGTCCTTGTGTTGTCCCTACTTTGTAAGCATATGTAAATGTTTGTAAATATATTTTTCTACATATACAGTGTATTTTATGCTTTTAGATTTTAGCTTGCTGTAAATATGTAGTTTCATTTTGCTTCCACACCTTCTGAGCTAGTCTGGTGATTTTATTTTGGGAGTAATATTAATCTTCCACATCTTTCTTTCAATAAACCATTGTTAATAAAGCATCCAGAATAATGTGTGAACTATACTGATATAATACAAGCTTTTGAGTTGGCTAATACTCATCTACAATAAAACTTTATCTTCAGAACAGTATTATGTAATTTATTACTACCTGTAACAATTCCTTTTGCAGACACAAAGTTACAAATCAAAGTTCTTCCTCACTGTGCTCCAAATCTCACTAAATCTCTGGAGAAATGAAAATGTAAATACTTAAAGAACTAATAAACTGGGGGGAAGGGGAAAGGAAATAATATAACACAGACAACTTCAAGTAGTAGATTAATCTGGAGGGAAAAAAAAGGCAAAAAGAAGCTACACTTTGCAGAATAGGTCAATCTTAATGATCTTCTAGAAACTTCAACATCAAACATCCAAATCCAAAAGCTACCAAGGTGGAATTGATAATCAAAAGACATCTATGCTATACTTGAATCACAAAGTGACTTTACACTCTTACAACAGAATTAGAAGAAAGAGATATAAAATATTATTTCTTTTACACCCAGGTATAGTCCATTCCTTTATTTTTTTTGTTGTTTTTTTTTTTTTAATTTGGTTTTGAATTTGGGTTTGTTTGTTGTTTTTTAAATTGTTGTTGCTATTTAGAGGTCACGAATGCAGCCATAGTGGGGGGAAAAAAAAAAAAAAAAAGGAGATCTAAGGTCCAGAGTAAGCCCTGAACAAGTTAATAGGAGAAAGCAAGAGGAAAACAAAGAAAAAACAGCAGGAGATGGAGAGAGCAGTAAAGTATTTGGTCTCCCTTTAATTTACACCATTCTAGAAGGTGTTCAAGCCCCTGAGGGGAAACACTAAAAGAGATTCATTATAACAGGTATAGCTTATTAATCTACCCTTGGTAGAAAAATTGATTTTTCTTGAAGAGGAAAGAAAAAGTAGTTTACAGAAACATATCTCCATGGAATACAATTTACTCATGGAAATTACTGCTGCAGGGTATTCTATTGGAAAACTCTGCACAATAGAAGAAGGTTCTGTAAGAGAAGATCAGTCTGGTAACTTTGCAGCTTAGTCTGCTATAGATAATAGCACAAAGTGTATCATAATCATCAGTTACAGTTTTAAAGACAATTCTTCTGTGACAACATATAACACAATTGTACACAAAATATATGTGTTGTGCCCGTCTGAAGCATTGTCGCGGAAGGGGTAATTAGCTACTGCGAGACGATATTTCAAAAATATTAATATATAGTTTATTAATATTAAATAATCGGAATTCGCACCACCCCGACCACCATTTAATAATAATAATAATAATAATAATAATAATAATAATAATAATAATAATAATAATAATAATAATAATAANGAAGGCAACCGTGTGCACCCTGTTTACCGCAGTTGCTGGGACTGACCCCAGACCCCAGACTTAGTGGCACCAGGTTCTTTGTCCCTTTTCCCACGGTTGCTCTCCCCAAAACAGAAGGAGGGAGAACAGAAAAAACATGCCCAGGTGAGCCAGGACATTCACAAGCCTAATTTGGCCTGTTTAGGCCTACCATGACAAGCATTCCTCCACCAAAAGAATAGAGTATCAGTCTTAGAGGAACCTATGACAGGAATAGTAGTATCTTTTGGCTTTTTTACCTTGTGGCCATGTGTGTTGCAGAAACTGGTGTTCTTCACATAGGAAAGGTGTAATTACTTGAATGCTGAGCCTTCACTGTTTTGGTCATTCCTAGGAGTTCATCTCTGCTAATTTTAGGCATATATATATATACATACATACATATACACACACCTACTCTGATTTAGTTCTGACTCTCACACTATTGTAAAGAGATAGGCATAGATGGTCAATCAGCCTTAAAATTAGTGGCTAAAATATAAGCAGTGCCTTTCAGAAGATGCTTTAGTTTCTCCACTGACTACTGAGAGAACTATAAATATTTTAGATCAGATAACAAAATATTTTAGATCAGATAACAAACTTTTAGGCAATTTCAGTGATATGAATGGTACTTCAGAGTTGCATCTTCCTCAGTCACTGAATTCACTTTGAGGCATCATATACTGCCAGATCAGTTCTTGTTGTAGTTGTTGTTGAACTCAATTTTCTCCAATGTCTGATTGCAAAACTTCTTTCGAAGTTTGAATGAGACTTTTTGTTTTTAAACTTAGAAGCTTTTTGATTTCCAGCTCAACCACATTTGAGGTCAGTTGATATCCACATGTTACTATATCAAAAATGACATACAAAAAGTTGTTCCAATGCACAAAGGTTCAGCTAAACATCCGGTTGGATTTTCTGGGCATACATGATTTATCCACTGAGGATAATATCAGTTATATCAACTGTTTCTCAGATGCCACTCGGAAACCTTGGGTTTTTTTTTTCCAAATTCGGGAACATGACAGACTTCAAGTTATAAAGTGGATATAGCAATATGGAGATGTATTACTGTTTGTATACTGAGTCCAAACTATCAGTATGATGCTGTAGTGCTGACTATAACCCAAGTACATAACAAATGCAAAAAATTCGTGGTCTGGATAAACTAGTCAAAGAAAAAGTAAGATAAGAAACAGACATTTGTATAGGATTGTGCAGCAGTCTTCCTGGAGAGCCAGATTTGCACACTACTTCTTGCGAGTCACAGGCTAACTATAGATAGCTAAAATTATGTCTGCTTTCATGTACGCTGGTGATTTGCTTTATTTTCTTCATTTTCTGTATTTCTGTTCATCTTAATGCTTGTGTACAGCATTACTTTAGAAGATTAAACATGTCTCCTTATAAAACAGTGAGGGGTTTTTGTGACAAAGTGTACATCAACCTGTTCCTCTAAGAGACAGCTCCATGGACCATCTCAGCCTGGACCTCAGGATTCTATTAAAAACAAAACAAAAACACCAAAAAGCCCTGTCACCAGTACAAGGAATAAAGGTCCATCACCACTCCAGGAGCAAGCCAGTAAAACACATTTCTAATCCTGCCCCAACAGGACAGCCTTCAGGATCTGCATATATCCTGGCAGTCAGGGTGACATGGACTGAAGCTGGTTACATGCCACAGCAACAACTTCTCCCTGTCTTTTCTTCAAGCTAAGATGTCCTCCTCTGTAAGTCAAAGTTGTGACTCCTACAGAAGAGTCATCACTCTGCCAGATGCAATGCTGTGGTTATCCCCAGATGTGAGGCAGTACAAGCAGGAGAAAGGCAAGTCTGCTCCCCACAGCCCCACTGCTCTGGCCTCTGCTCTGACCTGGGAGAGGAAGGGGCATGGGCTCCTGAAGAGTGATGAGGAATGGTTTGGTTTGGCCAAGAGGAGCTGGTGCAGCTCTGGGGTTAGTCCCAGACTGGTCTTTTGCTGGGTTTTGCTGAGTGCAGCACTAGTGCCCAGGACCTTTGGCTTTTGCAGACTGGAGACTTTGGCTTTTCAGGTTCTGTTCAAATCATTCATTGTTCCTGAAGGCAGTCCTCTGGCCAGAGTCTCCAGATAGTGACTGTGAGACTGCAGAGACAGGACAAGGCAACTCAAAAACTTTTACTATGTCGAACAATGAACAATGTATTCTTACTTATTCCTATACTATTTCTACTTCCATGCTACTTTCTTGCTCCATAAGATTTTTGCTGTTTCTAGTTGAGCTTTCATTGAAGTCCACTGCCATTGCTGGCAGCTGCAGTGTTTGATCCACAGCTGCAGGTTGGGCAGTGTCAATGGGTTGGAGCTTGGCTCTATGGTGGCCCTGCAATGGGAACAGCAGAAGCTGTTGCCGCTATGATCATCACCAACTGTGAAACAAGCGCAGAAGGCAAGCCAGCCCAAATCAGGCCACAGCAGCTACATTTGGTTGTCCAGATGGAAGTTTGGGGAGTCCATGGCTGGTGGGAAGGGACTATTTGGGGCAGGAAGTGTGAAGTGGTACAGGGAAACCAGTGATGGAGCAGAAGTGACCTCCTAAGTGGCAGTGGTGCTGTGTCTGCAGCGCTGTTTCGGTGGGGATGGTGTGGTTGATGTGGAGCTGTTATTTCAAGTAGTGCTGCTTCGGTCATAGGTGTCCATGTCTCTAGGTTATGTTTCCAGCAGAGATGTTTTGCCTAGTGCATAAAAATCAGTGCAGGCAGACTCAGGAATATGAACCTGAAGAAGCTACTCAACACGTGTTGATGTGTATGCACATGTGTGTGTGTGCACATATGCATGTATACCAACACCTGCTCAAGTTCTATGCCGAAAAAAAAGGTAAGACTGAGTCATTTATAGTTGTGTTATGATCACATTGGCTACCAAAGGGAATTCGAATTTACTGTTTTCCTTGCAAGTATACTCAGTCTTAGATGGTTGTTCCTTGATTTTCACTGTGACTCTAATAGCATGGTAATCCTGATTTGTATAGGCAAAGGAATATTGTGACAGCTACAATTCATATGTTCTCTTTGTTTCCTGAACTACCACTCTAGGTATATCATTTACTCCATGAACATATATTAAATAAATATTTGTATACGTGCAAAATTCTCCTGACATTTGACAGAAAATCAAGTTTAAAATATAAGTAGAGTTTAATTATAGAAAAAAAGAAAACAGACATAGAAATGAAAAGGAAGATACTAGTACACATGACCAGACAATGGTAACTAAGGGTAGTTCCTCTCTCAGCAACAGTAATTTTCTGCCTCAACAGCAGAAACTCAACACCTCTCATTAAAAGGACAAGAACACATAATCCCAGAGTGGTAATCTGCATGCAAATTAAGTGCTTCTTAAGACTATGTATTGATATTTTCACTTGTTATTTAAGTAAATACAGTAAAGCTGGCAGTGTTCAGCTACCTGACATAACATCTTCTTCCAACAGATTACAGATAGCTAAAAGAAGCAGACTTTCTGACTATAAAATTAAATGTATACCCTCAGGAAAGGAAAGGTGTTCATGTTAGGTCTCATGCTGCTTACATGTATAAGCCTTATGATCTCATCTAGTCTCTTGTATGGGGTTTCCTTCCTTCCTTCCTTCCTTCCTCCCTTTCTTTCTTTCGATAGGTAATTTTTTTTTTCCCACAGCTTTGTCAATTTTCCAGCTAATGCTACCCAAATACCTTAATCCTTGCTGTCACAGTCTCATTTTAAAGTTGTGTTGCTGTTTGAGCTGTTAACCTCTCTGTTTCCTTTGGTACATGCAAATATAAATAATCCTGCCCTTACTCTTAGGAACTTCTGGAACTCCCAGAGAATGAAGGCAGTTGCCTACAGCAGCAACATTCAAGGAGAGGCAAAATAGCAGAGTAGTAAAAATGACATATAAAGAACAGAACAACCCATGCAATAGCAGCTGTGAAGGAGAGCAGAAATACATAAGCTGTTGTGGAGAAGCAGGAAAAATCCACCTGTGCACACAGGACATGTTTTTTTTCTTGTACTATTTTCCTAATTCTGGTATTGCTGCCTGCCCTCACTCCCCTAGTCACTCTGTCAGAGCAGGGGAGGGGAGGAATTCACAAGAAACAAGTGAAAACATCCAATTCTGCCCTGTATTTGATGCCTTTTCATTTAACAAATTCCTTTTTTAATAGTACACTCTATCAATTAGACCTGGTAGAGAAGGACTGCCCATGAAATAGGTTTCTACCTATTTTTAACACTTTATCATCATGTGTCTGACTCAGCAAAACAAAGATCATATTGTTTGTCACCATCTGAACATGGCTCAAAAGGGATGTAAGTCATGTTTTGAAACAGTTAAAGCACTATGTGCTCAGGTCCAAAGCTTCAGTTGTAAACATGAACCAGACAATGAAACTAAACTTTCAAAAGGTCAACATAATGGTTAAAGTTATAGACAATATGAACTCCTCAGATAATGTCTCTCTAAATGAGTAGTGAGGAACGACAAACAAATGAATGACCTGACCGTGGTCCTGTGTCCCACTGCAAATAATAGCTGAGGCATTCAATAGACTTCTGTCTCATCCTCAGCACCCAAATGAGGTCATGGTACATTTTGTGGCAACTGTGAGCACATTATCTAAAGATAATAGAATGGTAGAATCACAAATGCACAGGGTTGGAAGGGACTTCTAGAGGTCATCTAGTTCACCCCACTTCAGCAAGCAGGGACTAGATCAGGTTGCTCAGAGCCCCATCAAGCCTGACACTGAATGTCTTCAGGAATGGGGCCTCTGCCACCTCCATGGACAACCTGTTCAAGTATTCCACTACCCCTATAGTAAAGAGCTGCTTCCTAATGTCTAATCTAAATTTACCCTTCTCTAGTTTAAAAGCATTTCCCCTTGTCCTAGTGCTATATGCCTTTGTAATAGTCCCCTTCAGTTACCAAAAGGCAGCTATAAGGTTTTCCCAGAGCGNACTTCAGCAAGCAGGGACTAGATCAGGTTGCTCAGAGCCCCATCAAGCCTGACACTGAATGTCTTCAGGAATGGGGCCTCTGCCACCTCCATGGACAACCTGTTCAAGTATTCCACTACCCCTATAGTAAAGAGCTGCTTCCTAATGTCTAATCTAAATTTACCCTTCTCTAGTTTAAAAGCATTTCCCCTTGTCCTAGTGCTATATGCCTTTGTAATAGTCCCCTTCAGTTACCAAAAGGCAGCTATAAGGTTTTCCCAGAGCGCACAGTTCGGTGTTTCAAATCACCTCCTTGTCCTCCATGCATCTCATCAGAGCTTCTAGGAGGATCTGTATCATGACCTTCCCAGGTACAAAGATGAGACTGGCAGATAGGAAGTTTCTGTGGTTCTCCTTTCTACCCTGCTTAAAAATGGATGTAATGTTTCCCGTCTTCCAACTACCAGGGACTTTAACTGATAGACAGAACTTTTCTAACATCTTGGGGAGTGGCTTGACAACTACATCAGCCAATTCCCTCAGGACTCCAGGGTGCATCTTGTCAGGTCCCATAGACTTGTGTACGTTCAGGTTCCCCAGGTGGTCACAAATCTTGTCTTCGCTTACAGTGGGAGGGATTTTGCCCTTCTGGTGCCTGTCTTGTGGTTGATAATGGAGCCTATTGCCCATTCCACAAAGTCATGTCTCATTTGTCAAAGTGCTAAGCAGTCCACTGAAGATACAGTTGATTAATGCTTCTGAAAAGTGCCTGATATTCTAGACACTTTGGATGATCGTTATTCCATCCATCTTTGAATATAATGTCCAAAGTGATTAATTAATTAAATATAGGAGAGGGAAGTAGAAAAAGGACAGAAGGAAAATTCTGAACTCCAAGTCCTTCACAGTTTGAATGCAAATCTATCCATGGATCAAAACAGGTCATTTCTTTAAATAACATATGTGCTGGTTTAAGGCTAATTGGAATATTTTAATAGAGAAAATTATATTATAGGCTGTGAAAAGGTAAACAATGGTGATGTCTACTTCACTCATAGGCTTGCTGTTATGCTTAAGAAAGAACCCAAAACAAAAGATAAGACAGTCGGGTTTGTGGCACTCTCGGGGGCACAGTGTCTGGGGCTGTCCTGCAACTTCTGGCTTCTCCTCTCCGACAAATTAATTTCACTAATCACTTTTCTTCTAACTCCTCCTCTGGCCGATCCTCAAAACCTTGGGGTAAGGTATAGGGGTGGGGAGAAGGTGGAAGGGTGGTTGGGAGCCCCTCCTGGGGTCTCTGATTTCTGGGAGGGGTGTTGTGTTTCTGTATTACCTTTACCTTGTATATTTCTGTAAATATTCCTGTATATAGTGTATATATCTGCTTGTACATTGTGCTGAGCTGTAAATAGAGCTTCATCTAAACTTCCAGCTGACTGAGTTTTAGCCTGGGTCATTTTACAAAGTGTCGGGGGGCGAGTAACTCCTAAACCCACATCAACATAATAAATATTTTATTACATTAAATAAATATCACATTTAAATAAATATCAATTAATAAAAATAAATAATGTATTATGTTACATAAATATTACATTTAAATAAAATAATAAATTTCACAGGTATCTAAAACCTTATTGAGAATAACCACACTAACCATGCCTCTTTCTCTCAGCAGAAGTAGAAATAGTGTATTGCCTATGTTACACTCTTTCTCAAGGATGTCATGGACAGAAACCTTCATTGCTTTTTAGTTAAATAACCAAAGTCCATCATGGGTCACAAATGAAAAATAATGTCCTTTGAAATCTTCTAAGGTTTTGCTGTAGGAAAGACAAAAAACCATGATGGGGATAGCATCAGCTAAGAGTGTGCTGTACCATCAGGAAAGGGATTAATGTAAGATCTGAACTGGCTTTAGCTCAGTCTATTTACCATTCCACTCAAAAGACTGAGGATGCTTTTTGAAGATAATTTTTGCTCAGCTTAATTGCAGCTTTTTTCATCTTTGTTAGACACTTATGCAATCTGAGCTAAATTTTATCAGAAATGTGGCTTGTCTTGCTTGGAAATACACTGCTGTTAGTATTTGCAGGAGCCTCTATGCATTTAAGCCCTATGCTCTTGAAAATCCCAGTACATTATTAGTATATCTTCCTATTTTCATACTTAGATAAGTGTGCAAACCTGCACCATAACTGAATTTTCCTGAACTGAAGAAATTTGTTTTTGAAAGGGCAGACCACGAATATCAAATACTCATCTTGAATCATTACTTGTTTTTATTAGTTGTCTAGTCAGGATTTTTCTATTATTATCTGTTTTCTAATTTAAGTTTTAAAAGTTTCTAAGCAACTGTTGCAGATCTAGAGGAAAACAGACTGGTACATTACTCATGATTTCATTGTGGATTGGCAGGAAAGGTTGGATGCTATGTGTACGCATTTATGCATGTGATAGTTGTGCAGAGGTGACCTGTAAATTCCTGAGGTAGTTTTTCACCTGACTGAAAATAAGACTTTGCAAGTTCTGGTCATTATAAATACTGATTCAGGAGCTAAGTGAGCATCTTGTACTTGCTGAATTAAGCTAATTTTTGTGATCTAGCATCTAAGAGGTTATTCTGTGTGACCCAGCAAAAAACTTTTCCATTAAAGAGCAACAGAAAGAAACCATGTAAAGAGCAGTTAGGAATTCAGTGTGCCACTATAAGGTAATCTGAGTGGGATTTCAAGAGTCTCTTAATTGTATTTACAGCTAACTGGCTGGCTGAGATATTCAGAGCATTACAAATGATAACTCTCTCAAAATAGTGTTAACTGATTCATTCTGTTACTTAAACATACTAAGAAGTGATCTTGACATAGTTTCTAAGAGATATTTTGTAATTACCCCACTCTTCAGTGTTGCTAAAAATGTGATGTACAGATGATCCAATCTGTCTCAATTTTGTCCAAGAAACTCTAGCCTCAAATATTTTGGGTTTAGATGATGACAAAACTAGATGGTTCATATTTCTGTGGCAATTTCTAATGCCCGTGAATATGTTGTGCTACACCCTGTACATAGAATCATAGAATGGTAAGGTTGGAAGGGACCTCAAGGATCATCTAGTTCCGAACCCCTGCCATAGGCAGGGACACCTCCCACTCGCACAGGTTACTAAAGGCCTCGTCCAACCTGGCCTTGAACACCTCCAGGGAGGGAGCAGCCACAACCTCCCTGGGCAACCTGTTCCAGTGCCTCACCACCCTCACTGGAAAGAACTTCTTCCTAACATCCAGTCTAAATCTTCCCTCTGCCAGTTTAAACCCATTGCCCCTAGTCCTGTCGAAACTCTGCATGGCTTTTGCTAAATGCTTGAGCCAGTGTCTCAGTTTTCATTTTCTTTTCCACAGAAAATCTGAGGTCTTTGCTTTTTAACAGATAGATTTCCACTAATTTCTCTGACTGAATGTTTCAGTTATGGAAACATGCCATCATTTTCATGATTCTGAAGGGATTAACATCACTTCTTGTGAGAATTAATTAGAGAACGCAACTTGAAAGGCATGGCTTTCCTCTAAACAATTTTTCTTTACAGAATTGTGAAATAAAATTCTTGTGAGAATTTCTTTGGTTCTCTGACGATAACAATTAAGTCAGTATGAGTCACGTTAAAAAAAATATATATAGTTTCTAATTATCAAGGATAATGGCCTGAAATTCTGGAGCGTTGGGATTTGTTTGTTTGTTTGTTTTTTGTCTTTTTCATTTAGTGTGTAGTTACATTTATAAGAATTTTGGATTTGCAGGCTTAAAAAGCTGCTGAAGGCCTGGTCTAGAACCTTGATAACTATAAATGCTGATTTTTTTTTTTATTAAGTCTTAGAAGAAAAGCAAATTCCAAATATTTGAAAGAAAAACAATGTTGTGCCAATACATAGTAAGTTGTGACACTTTGGGAGTTCCCTGCCACGCCACACTTTGTAAAATGACCCAGACTAGACTCAGCCAGCTGGAAGTTAAGGAATGAAGCTCTATTTACAGCTTAGCACAATATACAAGCAGATATATACACAATATACAGGAATATTTACAGAAATATACAAGTTAAAGGTAATACAGAAACACAACACCCCTCCCAGAAATCAGAGACCCCAGGAGGGGCTTCCAACCACCCTTCCACCTTNCAAAAAAAAAAATATGAAAGAAAAAAAAGCAGCAGTTTAAAAAAAATGGTTCTTAAAAAAAAAAAAAAAAAAAGAAGAATTTACAAGTTTTGATTATGCCAGTAGATGGCAATGTAATATATTTAATTTTCCAGAAGACATTCTATTAAACTAAATTAGACTACAAAATAAACATTGCAAACATTAAATTAATTAAAGTTGACGGACTTACTGTTATATTCTGAGATATGTCAACAGGTAATTAACCCTGGAAAGATGTTGCTCTGACAGTTTTCTGCAGGGATCAGATCTTGGTCTTAATGAAATGAACACTTTTATCTGTGAACTAGTAGAAACTATATAACCATTGCTAATATACTGTGTAAATAAACTCAGTGGTGTAGTGAATTACCAACTAAGAGTGAATTAGGCTGTCTCTGAAAGCTGCAAGCAAGCTGAGAATGTGCATTTAGTAGAGCCAAATGAGTATTCCCCAGTCAGACAATACAACAAATAACCCATACCTGCAGACACGACAATTCTAAGGAATTATCTGGGGTTTATGGAGGATAATCAAATAGAAAAGAGCTTTCAAAACAGTGCTGTCACCAGCAAGGATAACACACTATGTTAGTGTAATTGTGGTCTACAAGTTTACCCTTGCTCTGAGTGCAGCCCTGAAAAACAGCTCAGCTGATACTAGGACAGGCTATAACAACAGATAATGAGAAAAGAAGTAGAGAAAGGAGATGGAGAGATTAGGGGAAAAAACCTACCAACCAACCAACCAAAAAAACCAAACCAAATCAAAACAAAAGCCAAAAAACCAAACCAACCAACCAACCAAATGAAAAAACACCAAAAAACAATCTGGTACATTGAAACCCATGGTCCATGGACCAGTGAGGACCCCAACATCAACATTCACAAAATCTCTCAGCCACCTCTTCTCTCTATTCCAGTGCCAGGAGACTGACAGGACTTCTTGGTCCTGACAGGATGAGGTGGGCTCCTTTGAGAGACTCTTCCCAGCTAGGTAGGAGCCCACCAACATAGCAGCTTGGACCAGCTTCCGTTCTTCTGTGGAATTGTTAATTTTGAAGAAAAGTGGAAGGGGACAACATCTCTACATTGGTGAAACCTTACAGAAGATCCACGAGGATGAGTGAAGTACTGGGAATCAAGAGCTTTCATCAAGGATTAAGAAGAGATGGAATTAGGTTATGTAATATTATCACAAAGTAACATTTCCTTTAGATATTGGATAATGCTGTCTTAGAAATGGTTGGGTTTTTTTTTTTTTTTTTTGGTAATGAAGATTTGTAACAGAAGAACAAGGTATAGTCAAGCTTGGTAGCTGGGTGAAGAAAGCAAAATTCACAAATGTGCTAAAAAGAAGGAATAAAAAAAATCTCTGAGCAGTGGTAGTCTATTATTCATCTGAATATACTGAAAATTAGTAAATCAAAGAAGTTTTTTTCAATAAAAGATATGTACATCACAGAGCCACAAAGATGATTGAGGGAATGGAACATCTCTCTTATGAGGATATGAGGAGAGACTGAGGAAGGTGGGACATTTTAGCTTGGAAAAGAGGAGACTGAGATGTGACCCCATTAATGTTTATAAATATGTGAAGAGTAAGTGCCAAGAGGATGGAGCCAGGCTCTGCTCGGTGATGCCCAATGACAGGACAAGGGGCAATGATTGGAAGCTGAGGCATAGTTTCATGTAAACATAAGGAGGAAATTTTATCTCAGCTTTATGATAGCACCTTGTGCTTGCACAGTATTCGTGAAAGTGAATATACTGGTGTTTGCCCTGTTTAGTCTCACAAAACACTCCTCTGAAGGCAGAAGATGACTTTTCAGTCTAATTCACTGAATGACTTATTTGGCACAATAGATTGATACAAGCTGCACTGATAAACCATCTGTTTGTATAACTGTCATCCATACCAATTCACCAATTTATATATTTATAAATGTAAAAAACCCATATATATCTTTATTTTAAATATGCTTGTACATTATTCTCACTGCAGGTCACATCGACTGAGAAGGCTAAATTCTATTTTTGAAAGTTCTTTACACTATAGTTCTCAAAAGAATTTAAGTCTTCAACAGTGCTTTATCTGACATGGATGTGGACTGCATGATCTGTTGAGGTCCCTTCCAGTCTCTACCATTGACTATGTGACTCCATGATGAAAAGGAGTAGTTATTCTAGTTAATAAATGAATTACCATATATCACTGTTGAAAATAGGACCTGGTCATCTGAATCACTCAGGCAACACCAATTATGTAGAAATCCTGACACCAACTTCCATTCTGCAGTGGTATGAATCCAGTGAATTGCGTAAGGTGTCCAACTGTGCAGAGATGGATTCCTTTGTGAATATGATTGGGCTGAGGTTTCTTTGATTAATCCAGTACAACACTCACTTCTTTTATTTCTTCCCATTCCACCATAGAAGGATGTCAGCCTTCTCAGACCAAGTCTTCACTTTGTTATTTGCACATGACAGTACGGAATACTCCATAAACTTATTTCCACTAACTTAGTTTTGTTTCAAAGACAAACATGCAATCCCTATCTATAAAGTCATTCATATCTCCTCATCAAACCCTCCTTACCCAAAATAGTACTCTGCCCTGGTGAGGCTGCATCTGAAATATTGTGTCCAGTTCTGTGCCACGCTGTTCAAGATGGAAAGGGAACTGCTTGACAAAGTCCCAAGCAGAGCCACAAAAATGATTAAGGGAGTGGGACATCTGCCTTACATGGAGAGATTGAGGGAGCTGGAGCTCTTTAGCTTGGAGAAGAGGAAACTGAGGGGTGACCTCATTAATGTTTATAAATATGTAAAGCGCACCAAGGCTCTGCTCAGTGATGCCCAATGACAGGACAAGGGGCAGTGAGTGGAAGCTGAGGCACAGGAAGTTCCATGGAAACATTAGGAAAATTATTTTCACTATGAGGGTGAAAGAACACTGGAACAGGCTGCCCAGGGGGGTTGTGGAATCTCCCTCTCTGGAGATATTCAAGATGCACCTGGATGCATTCAGGTGATCCTGCTCTGGCAGGGGGGGTTGAACTGGATGATCTTTTGAGGTCCCTTCCAGCCCCTGACATTCTCTGATGTTGTGATTCTGTGAAATACAAATGGAAGACTAACCTGAATAAAATGCTCAAGTGAGTTACTTCATGACAATAACTCATGCTTTACCTTTAACCCTTAGGCTAGATCATGAATGATTAATGTTGCTGGAATCATGACAAAACAAGCAATCGTAAGGAAAATATAATTAATCATAATAGAAAATATCCCATCACTTAGGAGATAATATCCAATCTTGCATTCCAGTGGAAGACTGATGTGAAAAAAAAGGATGCCAAATGGCACATAAGAGAAAAGGAAACAATTTTTCTAGTGTTTTCTGTCAAGACTATTTGGCTAAGCAGAAAAAGCTTGTAGGTGTTGATGTCAGGAAAAATGTATAACCCAGATAACTGGATATTCGCCATTTCAATTTCCTTTGCTCGGAAAATTCCATGCCAGAAATACCAGGCAAAGTGAGTGAATTTTTTCCTCAAGAATATATTTTTCAACATAAAATTCAGTTTGAGGACAGTCGCAGATTTTTCTGTGCATTAGTGTTAGCTTCAGTAAATTTATTTCTGGGGTAAAAAAAAATGCTGAACACACAGTAAATTTGATGTTGTGTTTCTTTTCCAACCAAACAATTTAAAATAAATTTCATAAAGAATATCATACTTATAATTTACTTCTATTATACTTTTTAACAAATGGTTCCTATAGCTTGGAATATTAGTAGTGAAACTTTTTCTATCATGCTTTTTAGCTACCAATCTATAAAATAAATAATTTCATACTGATTTCTATTCCCCCCCCCATTCAGATTCAAATTAGAGTTAGAAATATTTTCTGTTCTTTATTCTCCTTTTTATTTTTTCTTTTTTAATTCCTCTAGTTTGCAGACCTACTTTTCAGAAAGAAGGAAATTTTTGTCTAAAAATATAGATAGGGAATTTTCCTACTATTTCTTACTGAAGCTGGCTTCTTTCTTTTTCAGAATGTATAAATATGAACTTCATTCCTAATGTAGGTTTGGGAGTTACCCGNTCCTCTGTGTTTACCCAAGTAGATGAATCCATTTAGCACCCAGTTGCCTGTAATTATTCTTGTATCTTTCACTATCTTTTCCTAAATTTCCTTAATTAGTATTTTTCATCACAAATCAAATCTCTAGTTTCTCAGCATAACAACAGATGTTTACATACGTTTTCTCCAATTCTTCAGTAGCAGTAGCTTGCCATTACTCTGCTTGTAAAACTGTAGTAAAGTTTAGAACTCTATAAAGTTTGTGAATTTTTTTATAGCTCATTGTCAACAAAGCAAAGAAGTCTGTCTGATATGAGGCAGAATCATAATTTTACTTATCTGTAAGAAACCAGTACTCATAATTATCAAATCTCCCATTAGATAGATGCACATTGCAGTATTCCTCTTTCTTCCATTGAGGAAATAGGTCAACTTCCAAGTAACTCATTGATCTTCTCAGTCCTGATTCTAAATAATGAAACAGCAAAGGCCTCACTCTGAAGTTATTTATTAGGTTTCCATTACAAGTATGCTTGATAACTTTGCAGAAAAAGGTGCCTGAAGACCACAGAAGAGTCCTTGTCATTTATGTACTTTTTAGATCTAGAATTAAAAGATGTATTAATTGACTCTTTGGAAAATAAAGAAAAGAAACAAACAAAAATTGCTGTAACTGTCTGGATTAGTACGGTTATTAGAAATACTTTCAGGGAGAGAATAACATTGCCAAAAGAGAGGCAGTTTCACTGGTGATTTTAAATCATGGGGATTTATGCTGTTGCTAGTGTCTTGCAGAGGGCATCATGAGTTTATTCCACCCAGAATCCTTCATCAGAGGACACTGATAAATCAACTATCTGGAGAACAGAGAAAGTGAACTTATTCATGTGAAATTGTGTATGCCTCCTCTGCATAGGGAAACCCAGCATAGTCAGGTAAACTGACCAAGTTTTCATCCTTGATTCCATGAACTTCCGCACAGGTGTTTGGACTTTAAATTTGCAGGGATGCCATTCAGCCTGCTAATGCTGTTTTGGCATAATGAAATTAATGATTGGTGGTGGTCTGAGATTGACAACTCCCTTACTGCAAAATCTTCGAAGTTTCAGAAGTTTTGTGGATTCTACATCATCATGAAAGTTAAAACCTTCAGAAAATGTATGAAAAAAGGAATCATCATCACAACTCGATTTCTGATCAGAAATATTGCTTTTGTCATGCAATTTTTTTCTTTTCCCTGGGAACTATGTGCTGGACAGCAAGAAAGTTTGACACTGAATATGTTACTGAACACACTATCTCTAAAGACATTTCATTTTCAGTGTAACCATATCCTACGGGGAAAAAAAACCAAAACGTGTTTTGCCTGTCCACTTGAAGTGTTAGCCAATAACCAATGTGATGTGACAGCATAGAGCCCTACGTACAACATGATTGTAATGAGCTAAAATATAGTAGCATTTGTGAAATTTGGCTTTGAGATTATGTTTGTAATGACTTAAGAGGTAAAATAACACCAAATACATCTCTCACTGTCACCTACCCACAGTATTCAAGCCTGCCTGTCACACAGCTAATTTTCAAAATGCCGAGGTAAGAAAAAGCCAGATGGAATCCCCCAATCATTTGATTTGGACATACTCTTATTCACTTGAAAAGAACTATTACAGCCATTAGATTTGCAATGTTTTTCTTCATCTCCTTTCACTCTGTGAATAGCCTGCTTTGCTTGGAAATGGTTGACAAATACGCACAAACTGGGGTCACAATTTGGACAGTCAGGTTATTCTCCCATTGCTCCTAGGGGAGCACCTATGAACAAAACAGTTTTTTCAAGAAGTCCTATATATTTAGTGTTTCAGATAATACTGCTGTACTTCAGTTGAACTTTTATTGAAGTCGATGGGTAGTAAAATTGTTAGCAGATCTGTTCTCAACAGTGTGACATTTTATAAGCTCATTAACCCATGCTTCAAGATCTCCATTCTTTTTGTTTTGGGTGCTGATATTTTATACATGGATTTAACAAATAAAGCACAGAGTCTGCTTGCATGAACTATTTCTGTTTGGCACTCATTTATCTTTGATAGTGGCACAACTGTGATCAAAAAAAGACACCTGCTTCTTTCAGATAAAAAGGATTTGCTTGTAGTTTGTCTCTGATTAGATTGTGCTTTTGGGAGCTGCTTTCCAGTTAGGTGCCCAAAGCACTGAACGTATCAAGATGCACTGCTGGGCCCACCTTGTCTCCCTTGAACAAAGGATGCTAGGGTGAAAACCTGAAGTCAGCAATGTGGATGGAAATTACTCTTAGGTCTTTGTTACACTTGTTTACTGCTGGGATCTTGGCCTCAGCAAGTCAGCTGGTGAGTTTATGATGTACAAGATACCAGATTTAGTCAGAGATGTTCAAACTCCATGATACAATGTTTTATGTATATTTACTTTTTTTCTCGTGACAATAAATAAACTCAGTATTATGAGTTGTGAATTAAAAACTGTTCACATCTGTGTTTGAGGGAAGGGTATTTTTGGGTTTTAGAAAATGAATACCTATTGAGTTTATTGTGACTGTATAGGAACAGAACACAACACCAAAACCAAGAAGCCTTAGGATTTAATCATTTATAGTTCCTGTAATTTCACTACCATGCACAGGTGGTTTTGAAAATCATTTAAAAACAAAATAGTGGATTAGGAATGGAAGTTTAATACCCAATAAGAAACCTGCCTCCATGATGAAATAGGAAGTTAACAGTGCAAAGGATGTAAGTACGATTCAAAATCTCTGCCAGTGCAAAAATAGCAGCCAAATCAGATAAGATCTACCTCATTTATCCAAATCACTATGTAATTTTAAGTAATATGAGGGAGTGATCAATGTTAGAGCATACACACATTCAAAATTAGCAGACAACCAGCACCAGAACAAGAGGACACAGTCTCAAGCTGCACCAAGGGAAGTTTAGGTTCGAGGTGAGGAGAAAGTTCTTCACTGAGAGAGTCATTCACCACTGGAATGGGCTGCCCAGGGAGGTGGTGGAGTCACCGTCCTTGGAGGTGTTCAAGGCACGTTTGGACGTGGCACTTGGTGCCATGGTCTAGTCTTGAGGTCTGTGGTAATGGGTTGGACTTGATGATCTTTGAGGTCTCTTCCAACCTTGCTTATACTGTGATACTGTGATACTGTGATACATATTGTTGCAAATGCTAGTATGCAGTGATAATTTGGTACACCAGTAAAATTCAATCTAAAAGGAAGAACTTTGAAAATGTGTTTAGACTGCTTTTGTCAAAACCATAGAATCATAGAATCATAGAATCAACAGTCTGGGTTGGAAGGGACCTCCAAAGGTCATCAAGTCCAACTGTTCCTGCAGTCAACAGGAGCATCCTCAACTAAACCAGGTTGCTCAAATCTTTGAGTACCTCCCGGGATGGGGCCCCAACCATGAGAAGCAAAAAGTAAGTTTGTTCTGAAATTTCTGCTTTCACAGAAATGAAATTAATGTCTGCTTATTACATTTTTCACTTTTTTTCAGCAAAACTTCTACTTCTTTTTTCCATCCTATGTATTGCCATTACCACAATCTTTTCTGTTGCATTGGTAATATCTTAAATAGTAAATTGATAATCTTCCATGCTACTGTGAACAACTATAAAAGAATATGTGATCAACTTTTGTACTGAAATTATCGGAAATTTGTAATATAAATAATTAGATTTTAATTAGTTCTTTCAACAGTCTGGTTTTGAAATTTGTTATAGATAATCAGTCACTACACTAATGTAGCCCAGCAATAATTAACATTCAGTTTTCTGGCACTAATCACTGGAACTATGGCTCACATCCTAGCATCTAGGGCAGCCCTTGGAAATAATGTGATAAAAGTACTCAAGAGCATTCAACCAATTAACATGCTTGGATGAGTGAGCTTTCCAAGCCATCTGATTTTAAAAGAGAGTGCCTCATGCTGTGGAATATTGTCTCTGCTGTGTTTATGAAAGGCTTTTTCCATTAAATGATGGAGATAGAAAAGAAAACTGTGATCAGAATGTATTAACCTGAAATGAAATTCTGCTGGTCAAAGAAAAGCAGATGTTATTTTAAAAGGGGAAAAAAATCTGGTGCAAAAGAATCTTTCTTTCCATTCTAAGTGCCAGATTTGCATTATGTTCACAAACCTGTGGGTAGGTTAACTATGGTTATGTTACAATAAGTATTAATCTGTCCAAATACTTCAAGGAATTGAGGCTGTTTGATTTCTTTTTCATTCTTGATTTATACAGTAACAGAGTATCCACCTTTGTGTGGTGGATAGAATCTTGTTTAGTTGATGAATTGAGATTCAGAAATCTCTGAATTTCATGTTCTTTTGGAAATGTGTTGCTGAAGATTCACATTTCATTGAAAAAACATTCCATAAATTTTAGCAAAAACTTTCAACATCACAAGATTTAAACACAGCTGAAAATTCCTGTTTGTTAATACATACCATCAAATAAATAAAAGGCATGAGGTTTTCTGTGTCATTAAGTTTGTATATACCACTTTAAAAAAAAATCAGTTATTCAAAGTAATGTTATTAAGCAGAACCTGCAAATGATGCTCTGTCTGTTCTCAGTGATGTTTTATTTAATGTGGTTAGTATGTGTCTGATTTATACATTTGCTTATTTTTAAGCCGTGACTGTATCGGCATAAATTGATGCAGCAAAATACTTCACTATTCTACCCAGTTTACAATCTAGTAATAACATAATACTCACTAAAAAACCCCCAACATTTCAATAAAAATGTAATTTTAGATTTTTTCCTCAAGTAGTTGTAAAATCATTAATCCATGCATTAATAAAGGGAAATTTGATCTATAGTATGCTATTAAAGCAACTGAGTGATTTTGATGCAGATGATGAAACAAATTTATTTATGTCTATGCATTCTGCTTTATGTTCTAAAAGTAAGAAGATAAATGCAACTGGAACATTCTGGGTTGGATTCTTTCATTAAAAATCAAAAACCACTGCAGCAAAACACTTTATGCATGCAAAAAATGTTGACTTCCTAATTTGCTGTAGTATTTCTTAAATTTTCCTTCTAATTTATAAGATTTATGAGACTTTTCCATAGTTCCTTTAAGAATTTAAAGATCTTTTCAGTGTTTATCCCCCAATACAGCATTCGAATTTCAGAGACCATCTATAAGCTGCACAAGCAGCTGTCAGATTGGCCACATCTTAAGGGAATCACATCATACATAAGCCCAGAATGCCTGTGTTGTGCTCTCCGACTGCAGACACAAATTGTACTGTGATTGTTGTGCCGACAACTGAATTGATTTAGCTTCACTTTTTCATTAAAGAAAAAAAAAAAAGAAAGAAGTAAAATAGATTTGGAAGAAAGGATTGCAAGGAGATAGGATGTGAGATGCTTATGTACAGCTCCTTCAATAGATTTTGTACATTCAGAGGGAACTTTTAGTGATAGGGAAGGTCACTTTCCACTCTTAAAAACTTCACGACATGCTGTGAAGTACAGTAGTGATTGAAAGGTTGAGGAGCTCCCTGAGATGTTAGAGATCAAGGAAAATTGACACAACATTTTTCATGCCATGATGTCAAATCTCTCCAGAAGATACCATATAACAAAAGGCAGGTAGCCATTTGGAGAAATATTAAAAAAACAAAACAGAAAAAACAAACAAAAAAACCCAACAAACCAAACAAAAACATCCCCACACCACAAAATCAAGCCCCACAAAACTAAACCCAAAACATTAAAGCTCTACCTCCTTCCATGTATTAAAGACCAAATGCATTAGGAGGTGCATAAAGCTAATTTTTTTTTTCACTAATTCTAGCTTCTTGAAAGACATTGAAATTGATCACACACCTCTTCATTAAAAGAATCCAAAATGGGATTCCTGCCTGGGGGTACTTGCCCAGTTCTGCTTGCATTATGTTCCACGAGGCAAGTCTTCTTCTGCATCTGCAATGAGAATTGAAAGCTCTAAGGCATAAATTCTATTCTCTTCACTGAGTCATTTTGGTGCTTAAAAGTTAGACCAAAGAGGGTATGTGATATGAGGCTCTGTCATCTCCCAACTGATTAATTTCTGTCCCTTGTGTACACTGGCTCAAAAGAGAAACACATGGGTCTGCTTTCTTACTTTAATCATACCAGTCAAGGCATCTGTTTGATCAACATCACAAATTGCAGTACATTGCACACTCTACAGCAAGTGCAGGGTGTACTGTAGATCGATATCCAAATGGCACCTCAAAGATCCAGAGCACAGATCAAACAGGACAGTGTTAGGTTTTGGCTGGTCAACAGTGTTGGTTGTATTGTATTACTCCTTTATATCTTTGGCTGACAAGGTTTCTGAAATCAAGCTAGCTCAATAAGCTCCTATGGGAAATCTCACTTTTAAATTTTCTTTTAAATCAATTTTATCTACTATGTATTCAGACAGTTACAATGCAAAACTTTTATTGTCTCTGTTTTCTAATTCAATCACAAAATAGCTGAAGAGGTATCACAGTATCACAGTATCAGCAAGGTTGGAAGAGACCTCAAAGATCATCAAGTCTTACCCATTACCACAGACCTCGAGACTAGACCATGGCACCAAGTGCCACGTCCAAACGTGCCTTGAACACCTCCAGGGACGGTGACTCCACCACCTCCCCGGGCAGCCCATTCCAGTGGGGAATGACTCTCTCCGTAAAGACCTTTCTCCTCACCTCGAGCCTAACTTCCCCTGGTGCAGCTTGAGACTGTGTCTTCTTGTTCTGGTGCTGGTTGCCTGAGAGAAGAAAGCAATCTCCCCCAGGCCACAACCACCCTTCAGGTAGTTAGCCACGTAAGGGATATCTGGAACCATCATTTTCCAGCCCCTTAAGTACTATATATGGCTTCCGTTATCATGCTTCCTCATGAGAGGCAGAGAAGTTCTGCCATCCCCTTCACAGATGGGAAACTTGAGTACATAAAGCTTAAGATCAACACTGAGCTTCCTTTTGCCATTTTCTTTCTGCAAGATACGCTGTGCCATGCAAGGATCCTGTATCAGCTCCCATTCAATTAAACCTTTTGTGGCTCTTCAGGAAATTAAAGGCATGGACCTTCTGTCCAGTTCATCTCCTTGCAAAGCGTTTGAAGCCTCCATTTACACTGGTGAGTACTGAGGGTCTGGGTTTGTTTGGGGGGTTTAATTATTGTTATATTGGATGGGGTCGTTTTAGCAAATTTTTTTCCCTTAATAATCTTGTGATTTCTTTCTCTTTTGCACATTTTAAACTTTACATGTATATAAAATTAAACATATTAAATAGCTTACTTGCATAAAATAATGCATATGCATAACTGTTGGCAGAATCATGGCTTCAGTGTGCACATGTCTCCCACCATAGAAGTTGGCATAAAGGAACCATTAGACATTCCCCTTTCTTGATTTTAGGAGCAGTTCACTTCCCAAGGCACACACCTATTTGGCAGAAGAGAAAAGCAGGCACTTCTTCCTGTGCTTCTGTTTCTCAAATTGAGACTAGGGAATGCACACTGTGGGACGAGTAACTCATGCCAAGTCACAGTGGTTATTTGCATTGTGGTCATCAGGGTGCAAGGCAGGACTGGATGGTGATTCTCAGAATTAAATGCTCTCTTTTTTTTTTTAGAGTACTCAGCAGAGAATGAATAGCTAATTAGTAATTTGCCTTGGTGTTGTATGGTCAGTGTGACTACCCTTGGACTTCTTGCTTCATTCAGTTGGGAGCAATTAAGCTAAAATAAAATGCAGAAGGGACTGATGCTTTTTTTTTTTTTTCCTAATCCATTTCAAACTCTCAAGCTCTTACACATGGCCTGCTGGCACATTTGAATGTCTTTGTTTGGTTAACTCTCAGAGTATGATTTCATGGGGGCATCCTTTTACTGGGGTTCACAGAGACTTTTGTACACTGGCAGCAAGATATGTCCTCATTGGGCTTTGTATTTGCTGATTGAGTAGTAAAGGCCTGTAAAGAGGAAATACCAGCATGCTCGTCACCTTTTTACTGAGCATATTTCCATGTTCATCAAGCCTTCATAAGTACTTGGTACAGAAACAGCTCTGTTTATTGGAGGTGCTTGTTCCCCAAGCTCCTGGGACTGTGCCCAGTTGCAATCACAGCAGTGTTATTGCAGTTCCTTCCTGTCCCTTTGATGTAGCATTTGCTTTTTAAATTCCTGCTGGTTTCACTCATTTTTCTCAGTCTGCTTTTGGCTTGATTTCTGAAGGTACTGGGGCTCTTTCAGGGACAAGGCTTTAATAGGGAGAGCATGATTCTCCCCCTCACTGTTTTGCTAATTCATAATGTTAAAGCCTGATCAATTTACTAATGCCAACAAGCCCTAGAAGCATAGCAAGGACTACATCAAATACATCATTCACTATATAAAGCTTTGCAGAAATCAACTTTAATAATCCAGAAACTGAACCCTATTTACTTTCCAGCTTCTCTCCTTACTCTCTCAGATTACACCAGCAGTTTAAGAACTTCAGGACTCTGGAGGAGGTAATTGGTGCCTTGCAGGATGAAGCTACTAAATGTTGAATCTCTTCCAGCATATACTGTAGAAACATAACTATTGGCAAAACCGAAGGGAATCTCATGCATTCAGTTTCACGGTCCAAGAGCAAGATGCAGATGGCAAACCTGGTATCAGCACTGAGCCTAAATGGGTTATAACACATTTTGAGTTAGATTGTCAAAGGTGTTTTATGTAGTCATAAAGACTTGGGGTTTATGATTTTTTTATTATAAAGTTGGTGGAGGTTTTAGGGCTCTGCACAGGATTTTAAAGGGCATTACCACATCAGAAAGCAATTGACATTTTTCGTTCTGTATCCTGAAGGCAGATGAAGGTAAGAAACCCAAACTGAAACAGGAATACACTGAATCTACTAGGCTTTTTTCTGAAGTTACCACGTCTAAAAAGCAGCAAAAGTACTCCAGCTCTGCCTGGAGGGGTTTATTGTGCCTTACACAATTCTTTTAAAACTACCTTTTCTTTCGTTTTTCACAAACACAACATTTAAGTGTTTAGGATTTCACAAACTAACTGAAATTTACTGTACATTAATAATGGTATTGAAGGAAAACTGTAAATGTTGTGGTTTAAGAAACTGATAACACGTTGATCTTGGTGTTATCAATGTTATCTCAGCATTCTCAGGTAAGTAGCTTAACGTTCACAAAATGGAAATAGAATTAAGGTCACAATCCTGTTGCAATGAAGTTTAGGAGAAGGAAGAGCCAAGCTCATGTTAGAAAATACCAGTCAAATTTTGCCCTTAGAAACCCTGTGGACTTCAGTGGGAGTGAGAGGGTGGCATGAGAAGCAGAATTACTATGTTGTCCTTTCCTATTCATCCTGTGTTAATCATCACAGCATCTGAGCACTTCCCCAAATTCAGACTAAACAAAGAAGAGTTTGCTTTTGCTTTTGATTTGGGGTTTTGGTTGATTATCTTTCTTTCTTTGTTTGTTTGTTTTGGAGGGGGTGGGGTTGGTTTGGGTTTTTTGTGTGCAGTAAAGGATAAACAGTAATCAGCATCTCTGGAGCATCAATGTATTTTGAGGGCCATCAACAACAACAAGGATAAATCCTGGCAGTTGCACTTCTAGCCATCAACCAGCCACATGTAATGTCACTTTTGCACTAACAAATCTCTACCAAGAGCGTTAGGACATTTAAATAGGATCTAGACTAACATCTAACTATACTGAAATTATCTTTGCTAATCAGAAAGCAGGTATGCTACCACAGTTTCCTAAAGTGAAATAAGACAGCCCTCTCCTCAGACATAACACTCTGTGCTCTGGCTGGTGCCACTGACCTTGTAAGTACTGTGTTCCTAACTTCAGTAACTACAGCTCTTTTTTCCAGAAGACAAATGTGTGTATGCACAGCTGCCTGTCCCAGTGGTGTGCACTGGTAGCTTCTTCGCCTAGAAATGTTAATGTCTCTGCCAGCAGCAAGGCTGGGTTTCAGCTTCTGGAGAGAGGGGGAAAAAGTACAATGTTGAAGTGTTCAAGACAGAGAATGCACTTATTTGGAAATGTGGTAAAGAAATTGCTCAAGATGATAAAGTCCTTTTATATATTTCCCTCTGAATTTTTCCTCTTTTTTTTTTTTTCTTTCTCATCAGCAAAATTCTCCCACTCCTACAATTGAATTTGCTGTGTGTTGGTCATTTTGTTATCTTAAATTGGACATTCTCCATCCTTCTCTTTTTTATTTACTTTGAAACACAAACTTAATTTCCAATTCCAATACAATAATTCTACAGCAAAGCCCAGAGAGCATTGAGGAATGAAATACTGGATTCATGTAATAGTAAAATTATCTGCAGTCACCATTTTACTTTCCATAGATATTTCATCAAGGAATCACACCTATAGCATTTGGTTTCCCTGTTAGGATTTTCTGATAGGCTCCTACATTGGGATTCAATATTTAGCTAATGGCAAATTGATAGATGGGGCCAGGGCTTAAGAGCTTTGGTAACCGAAAACTTCCCTGGCATTTTCTGTATGAGTGAGCAGATTATCTGGTGCTGTAGAGATTCTTACAAAGGATACTCTAGCTGTCAGCATCACTAGAAAATTCATACACATTTCCTTGTATTAAGTTCCTAAATAACATATGGTCTAACAGCCTGTAAAAGCTGCAGTTAAAGAAGACAATAGCTAGCAAGGTCAAATCTGGTCATAGCTGGGGAGATGGGAGTTATTGATAAACAGAAGAGGTCTGGCTTCTAATGTGAGCAGGTCTCAGGCAAAAAGCAGACTGATAAAGTGGCTTTCCCAGTCCCAAGGAACTGAACTACATTTTTATCTACTTGGTTGTGAAGCAGAACTGAATTTGGTGAGTGACTTCCAAAATGAGCTTGTGTAACTGAAAATACAACTTTATCTAAGATCTGAATTTATAAAGACATTTTAAAAGAATGGCCTCGCTGGTTGCCTGAGTCATTTTTTTTCCATCAAAGCCTTTTCTCACAAAGCCCAGAGTACTAAAGGCATAGTGTATATGTGCAAGCATGTTCAATACCATTTGCATGATTTTCCCCTAAGATCAGTGATTATGTATGCCTCTTAGAGGCTGCTTTTGCATGTAGCACTGCAACAAAGAGAAACGAATACACAGGCAATTCTCACAGTTCTTTTTTATTACTATTGGCAATACTGCAAATTCAATGCAAAAAAAAAAAATCCTTTATTATTATTATTAGTAGTAGTAGTAGTAGCAGCAACAGCAGTGGTAGTTGTTGTTACAGCAGTAGTAGACAAAAGGTCCCTTTCTTGGATTATGTCTTCATTCACTGAGGGATTTATATGAAAAACAAAGATGTTCATAATTCTGCCTATGAAGTCTGAAATGTCTTGTGAGTCCTCTCCTGACCTAAACTAAAATAGCACTATTAGTCAATCAATTTTACTAAGTGTAGCAGACTTTTTAAAAAATTTGTAGCACTATAACTGAGGTCAAACTGCTGCCTTGATTTTTATAATATGGTGACTTAAACTGACCAACTAAAGATGTTTTCTAGAATGCTGGCCTTTCATGGGCAGATCACTCCCCTTCTCTGCCTGCTCTCTAAAAAACAAAGGCTTTGAGTTGTCTGAGATTGTTGAGCCAAACTAATGAGTCACTTCTGAAAAGTGTTTCTTTTTAATGTTGTCAGACTTCTTTACCTGTCTGTGACAACACACCAGAAATGAGAACTGCCTGGATCTTATAAACAACAGTTGGTCAGTGTAGAAGAGGGCCTATGAGTTTAAGGTGCTTTGATGTTATTTCATTTTACACCCTTTGATTTGATTCATAAAGTGGTGCTCAGGAATTCTTTGTAGTGTTCCTCAGCACAATTACATTTCCAGATGCATTACCTCCACTATAGCTCTGATTTTATCTTGGGAGCAGGCTTTTTTGGTTAGAGGGTGCCATTTTTAAATATCCATTTTTCAGGCTAAGTTTGCTGTTCCAATTCTGATCTGTTGCCTTCTGGATTGAGACGGGTACTGAAGTGTTTTTAAAAACAATTATATCATTCTTCTCAAAAAGACTGTTTTCTCTTGGCTTTTTGTGCCTAAAGTACTTTACCAAGCAATATTAACTACATGCCATATATTGAATTATTAGGCTTCAGGCAGGTTTAGCAAACAAGTGACTGAGCTTATAAAGCTGGATTTTTACATATGCAAACAGTGGCGTTGTCCATAGCATGTTCACAGTGCTACCTTTCTTATTTTTGAGACAAACTGGAGTTGACAAGATGCTGGGTTTCAGGGAAGTGAAGAAGAAAAAACTTGGTGAGCAGACTCTGACTTCATATGGATACAAATTTTCTAGTGATTCCTAATTATCTTTTATTATAGAAGATAGATTCACACCTACTTTGCCATGCTAACATTTCAGATAGATTTTCTCAGGATTTATAGTAATATGCCCTAGATTTGATGCTAGCAGACAATTTCAAAAGGCAGAGAGAGTTTTGGCTCATTTTTATTTTAGGATTCATCCTGAGCAAAGGATGAAAATGTACAATATTATTTCTCTGTATCCTGAACCAATGATGAATCTGTACAGTATTATTTGTCTGTACAATATTATTGTAGTTGTGTTTATATACTGTATCCATCAGACCATATACTATTAAACCACTGACACGATGGCAACCTTTAATTTTTTTTTTTATAGGCAACAGATGAAGATAATAAATACAGGATTTTTTTTTTTTTTTGAGGGAAGTAAGCTAAAAATGGAATAGTGAGCTTATGTGGCTGTCTGGATATAGCTTTGGAAGTGCATTATCATGTTTAAATAAATATAGACTAGTCTAAAAGTCTTTAAATAAATAAAAACTACTCCAGGAGTCTACTTAGGGAAGTAAGTTTTGACAGGTACATAATAACCATACATGAACAGCAACTGCATGCAGCCTGTTAACTTTCAGTCATGTGCTCAGTTCATTAAATTGTGGTGCCTGGTTGAGTGACAAGTTCACAAGGTCTTCTTAAAATTTGGACTGATGTAATAATTACTCTCAAATCTAAATGCTTTCTTTTAGTTGTGTAAGTAAGTATCTTCTAAATGAACTGTAAGTTTACAACATTAAATATCCACACCCCCCCCCAAAAAAAAAAAAAAAAAAAAAGGAAGACTGAAATCATAGGAACCAACTGCCACTCTGCTCTGCTCAGCCCTGTTATGGTTGTTACTGATTGGCAGAAGTCCCTGAATATGGCTGCTGTTACACCTTTACTTCAGGACCTTGGTTACAGCCGAAATAACGGAACACCCCTTTCTCCTGTTAGAATGCAGCTTCCAGTCTTCCAAAAGAAGTCATAAAATCAGAGGTAAGATTGCAAGAGTAGTAGCAGAAACAAAAAGCTGAACATGGAGTCATAAAAAAATGCCTTTTGCACAAACCTGCGTATTTTCACATTAGTCTTCTGTAGATTGCTGGAGCTAGGCCTATTTTTCACTCGCTGCAAATCTCTCAAAGCATGACTGATGCTGTTGGACCAAACTTGACGCAGCTTACAACAGTAGTGCTGGGAAAGGAGAGTGTTGTATCTGTCACCGCTTCAGAACTTGAGGTTGCCTTGCAAAATGACTGGGGGAAAAAAGGGAAACAGAACACATCTTACATACTCTAACACTGACAACTGAGAAAAGAAACTAAATTAGGAAATAAAGCAAGCTATATAAAAGCATTCAGAATTTATGCTAATTTTGAGCTGAGTGTGGCAACACTGCACAGACACTGAAATGTTTTCAAAACATTTCAGATGGTCTTTAACACGAAAAGGTTGAAAAGCACTGTCCTCTGATTAGCTGCCTGTATCATTTGCAGGTCAACATTCTACTGTTTTGTGAGAAAGACATGGAGGTGATAGACTTCCTGATCTCCCAGCATATGGATCAATCCATTTGTTTGCAGACTAAAGGATAAATCCAACATGGAAGAAAATCTGACGTGAAACTGTCTCTTGATTTTCAGTAGAATATTTTAGAAGTAAGGAAATTGTCACCAAGTTTCCATTCTCCGCAAAAGACTTAAATTGAAGCAAAATGGTAATTTTAGTGGACATTTGACACAAGCTTGCTTTGTACTGGCTTTACTGGCAGTGATTCAGCTAAAAGAAGTGGGGAAAGTGTGTGAGGAGGAATGACAAGCACAAAAAAGTACAAGCCCAAGAGTTTTTGGAGATGTACTGCTATGGAAGAGGCTATTTGTTAGCAAAACCAACCTCATTTGTCAGACTTTACTAAGAAGTACTTAAATGCATTAAGTGATCTGAAAGTATTCGTAGAAGAGCTTACCAGACAAAGAATGAACTTCATATTTCTATTTATTGTTGTTTTCAAGAGGACGTGTTAAAAAATAGTTGAAGGCCCATTCGCAAGGGCACATCAGTGACATTTTCCTGTTCTCCTACTTACATGCTAGTAATTACTTACCTGCGTCACCTTTTGTGGGCTCTCTCCATCTGTGTGCCACTTCTGCTTCAAAAAGTTTCAGCTTATACATTGCAAAGAGAAAATTGACAGTACCAACCAGATAACAGTGATAACTACATGCAAATACAAATATCAGTAGAACAACCAGACAGCCTCTAAAGAGGAGTGTGTTTGTGAATGCTGAGTAATCCACTGTGTCGATTCATACCATTAAATCATTTTTCCTCATTTCAAGTGCTCAAACTGCACAGGTGGAGTACCGTGGCCTGGCACCGGAGAGGGAGTGCTCTGCTTCCATCTCTCGGTGAAGAAGAGAAAGTGCAGCTAGATGAGACCACCTGGATTCCTCCTAGATCCAAAAGCCAGGTGAAACATATGCTTCAAGGGGGAGGACAGCTGTGCTATGACAGAGAGAGGAGCATAAGCACTGATTCACTGATATATGCTTTTCTCCCAGGGTGTTCCCACCACTGCTCCAGGACTCTTGAGAACTGCAGCAACATGTGAAGTGCACAGTTTGTGGCGCTGATCCAAGAAGAGAGGAAAAAGAAATCCAGTTTGTGCTAAGGAATCTTTCCAAATTAGTTTCTAATGCTGATTCCTACCCATTAAAGCCCATATTACTTTGGAAGGATTCTTCAGTATGCAGTAACAAAGAGATAAACAAGGTGGCTTTTTATGAAGAAGTCACAGCAACACAGTGGACAAGGGAAGGGCAACTGATGTCATCTACCTGGACCTGAGTAAGGCATTTGACTCTGTCCCACATGACATCCTGGTCACCAAACTGGAAAAACATGGACTTGATGGGTGGACCACTCACTGGATAAGGAATTGGCTGGATGGTCACATGCAGAGAGTGGTGATCAAGGGCACAATGTCCACCTGAAAACCAGTGACAAGTGGTGTCCCTCAGGGGTCAGTGCTGGGACCAGTGCTGTTTAACATCGTTGTCAGTGACATGGACAGAGGAATCGAGTGCAGCCTCAGCAAGTTTGCAGATGACACCAAGCTGTGTGGCACAGTCGACTTGCTAGAGGGCAGGGATCCA
>WBNM01029822.1:68406-80969 GCA_013399055.1 Ramphastos sulfuratus
TCAAGGGCAGGTTGGATGAGGCCTTGAGTGATCTGTTCTAGTGGGAGGTGTCCCTGCCTGGATGATCTTTGAGGTCCCTTCCAACCTTACAATTCTATGATTCCGTGATAGAAACGTGCCTTCACCAGGGGTTATAGCATTTACTGCTAAAGCTAACAAGGCTGTCAGCAGAAGAAACGCCAAAGCCAAATCCCCAGTGGTGAGCCACATGCAATAAACATAGAACACTTCTCAGTAGCCTGGAATTGAGGGTGCTTTGTGTGTCTGGGGACTGTGGGCATGTACAAACATCTGAGACCAGAGCCAGGCAGAAAAGTTGGCTCTCACTTGCCTCTCTGATGATGGTAGGCTCTGGGCTGAGTTATTAAGCTATTGACAAATGTAGTGAGGAAGGATGAGAGGGCAACACAGCATCCATAGCACAGGAAGCTGCTCATCCTGCTGCATTGGCTGTATAATAAGGTTTCTGAGGCTGAGACCTGCAAATGGAGAATCTCAGCCACAGATCAGCTCACCACGAGTTGCATAGCATAGACAGAAGTATACAGTTAGAACCACACGAATTGAAAAGGCTAAAAGTTAAGCAACTTTTAAGGAAATATCATTACTCTTTATTTCCCTAACAGAAATCTCTGTTACGGTAATTGACATTTTTTTTCCCTTGTAAAAAATTATTGTTGGCTCCCTCAAAAACTCCAGGTGGGCACTTAGATGTGCTTCCAATCCAAAGTTTGGTTGCTGCTAGCAAGTCTGGCAGAAGAATTAAACATATTAAAAACACAAAAAACAAACAAAAACCCCAAACAAAACTCACCACCACAAAACAAAATAACACTAGTGAAAAGAAATGGACTAATTTAGTTAATAGACACAAAATAAATTTCTTCACATTATTTTGAACACATTACCTCTAGTACTCAACAGATAGTACTCAAACTGTTCCATAAAATTAAATACCCAGTTTTGTTCCAGTACATTTGCCTTTTCCCATGTTTAGGTACAATTCTCCACTTGAAATGTTTGCCTGTTTTAAGAAGTGGGCTTGCATTCACTCACGTTCTCTGATTTCAAGTTCTTGGAGGTTTTAAGTCTAACCATACCTCTCTGAACTTCTGCAATGTTCTACTTCTTACAGCCACTGTTGTGTTGTTGGGGATTTTTATCTACTATTATTTGCACTTCGACCTTTAGTTTCAGCTTAATTAAGATTTTCATGGAAACATGAAAATGAAGTAGACAAGCTGAACAGAGACAGAATATACAAAGCACAAGTCTTTGTGCTTTTGTTTTACCTTCAGTAAACTATATATTATGAGATGTGTAAAACACAACAGAAAATACAAATTCACTTTTGGTAAAGTAATTGAGTATTTTTTATTCTTATCCAACTTCTATAGTATGGCATTACCTCTGTATCTATATTTAAGTTCCATTTAAGTTTACTCAGACCAATATGTGTTTAAAGGCTTTCTTGATCAAGATAACATTTAAAAACTATTAGTTTTAGGGAAATGGCATTATGATATGTCTAATGACTTTTAAGACTACTCAGGGATGTCATCGTTAAAGAGTTTGTGGATCAACAAGCTAAGTGAAAAATTAGTATTTCATTGTTAAACATTCATCTTGATAATTTATTGTTAATTTATCAAGACTCATAGCCTTGGGATTATCATTCACTGCAAGCAGATGTTCAAAACACTGCATACTTCTTGCCATCCGAATGTCATTTCTTGGGATATATAACTGGACTTCATTACTACTAGTCTAAAAAAAATATTTAACATCTACTGGTCTCTTCTGTTCACTTCCACTTTATGACCAGAACTGTGTCACTGCAGAGTGCTCAGATCACCTGATTACTGAAGTTTCCATCTTCCACTCCTGTGCAATGAAACCATTTAAAATCTATTCACTGTAGATGCTAAAGGCAGGGAATAAGATATATTTAGCTCTAGGAACAATGCTAAGAATCTTTGTCTGGCTCATGATGGAAGAATATATTTGGTGAAATGGTAAAATGACAATACCAGCTTGTTACTGAGCTAGGATCAAGAAACCGCCATGTTAGTTCAACCCCAAAGGGAGCTATCTAAAGCACCAGAGCTATAGCTCATTCTGGTTTTGTCAGTTTAGTGCCAGTGACATTTTTCTTCACATTTGAATCAACGGGCTTTTGGGGCTTGGTGGTAGTTGGCACATAATACCAGCCTTTGAAATCCTGATTACTTGGCCAAAGTTAACAGAAACAGCTGCAAAACAAGATGTCATTATCTCTGGGTCTTGCTCTGAGTGAGCTACAAGTGCACTGCCATCTGCAAAGAGCAGTCCTTTAATAAGGTGAATTCTGAAGTCTGTTTCTGCATATAAACAGGACAAATTATAAATGTTGCTTGGGGAAATCTGAAACTTGACTCTGAGCGATAGACTCTGTTTTTTCAATTCTTTTTTCTGCTGCAGAAATAAGTCTCTGTAACACTGAGATGTTGTAGTTCTAATCACTTTTGCAAGCCAGCTTTCCATCTCAATAGCCAACTGAAGATGAGAGCTGGGGGGATAGTGGTTTATTCTATGTTTTCATGGTTTTCTGTATAGACATTCCAAGAAACAGCTACGACTGTAAAAGGATATTGCGTGGACACAGCTAAGAAAGATTCAAAGTAGATTTTTTTTTTCATGAAGCAGATGATAAATACACAGTAATCTCTGTAACTGCAACACATTTTTCTAGCCCATTGCTTAGCTGATGCTAAAACTGTAAGCATCTTCAAACTGTTGCAATAATGCTGCTTGCAATAATGCTGCTTACAGAGAAATATGTTTGTAGGATCAGTGGCTTAGACACATTTTAAGTGTTTCGGGGTTTATGACTTTGAAGCAATACTGGGGACATGAAAGGAAATCCACAATTTTCTGATCAATTTGAAGTCTTAGGTTATGGATTTATTTTAATGAGAACCTTGCATTTTTTATAGTTGTTGTTTGTTTGTTTTGAAGATGGGCAGAGATTGCTATTAATTGAATGCAACCATGAAGAGTTCCTAGCCATGCCAAATTTTAAACATCATGTATTCAACAGGTTAAAAATGAAGTTGACTCAAATTATACAGTCAGCTAATAATTACATAGATTTAGTACTGGAAAATAATGAACCTAACTTGATGTCCATTCAAGTCAATAGGAATCCAGACACTAAAGACCATAAAATAGAAATAAAATTATTTTATTAGATTTATATGGACTCTTTATACCAGAAAGCTTTCTCGTGTTCTCTCTGGTGTTCTAGATTTTCACAAGCCCTTTTATAAAGCATTGCTCCATTCATTTCTCTTTTCTCAAAACCTAGTGACAATTCATTTGAAAAACAATGACAAAAGATTTTAATAAAAAAGACATTGAATGCACAGTAGTAACGATACTAGGTTAAAAAATGTAAAGAAGTACGGAACAAGACTCACCATCCAGGGAGAGAAGATAGAAAAACCTGAAAGAAAAAGTCACAGAATGCAGTCACAGGGCTCTAAAATGGGCACAAGGATTAGGCAGTGGCCAGAACAGAGAAGGTGAACAGCTACTGGAAGGAAGTGGATTTATAAACAGTTCAAAACCAAAAAACAGCTTCAGTGCAAGAAAGTACAGCAAAAAAAGAATGGCTGCACTTGTTCAGAGCTGCGGGAAACATTTAAAAAGTCATAAAAAGATGAAATCTTTTATTCCTTTAAACATTTTAATCAAAGCCTCCAAAATATGATTTTCATTAGTATTTTTGACCCTGAGTAAAGATACTTCCTTTTATTCCTACCCATTATTCAGTCTACCTTTTAGGCTGAATATCTGTATATACTTTATATGTACCTACTAAATCTTTAGAAGGCGGCACTTGCTTTGAATAGTGTCACAGCTCTTGAGAGTAAAACTGTCTACCTAATATTAAGCAGGTATTGAAGGCCTAGTGTTTTCAGTATGTAGTCTGTGTGTAGCTCATACATATGAGCTTAAGGTAAACATATCTTGAGACTATTTCCTAAACATGGAGGCTTTTCTGAATTGAGGCCTTAGAATGGAGCTGGTGCTCTTTAAAGCTGTATAAAAATATGCAAGCAACATTTTAAACATTGTAATTACAAACAAAACCACTGCTAACACTTCATAAATATATTTTATCCTTTTTGCTACTCTTTTGAGCACTATTTCTAAACAAAGGGAATGTAAGCTAAATTACCATGAAAGCTTCCAAATTGCTATGCACTCAGATATTTAACTCGGAGCTACACCTACATCTTTATTTAGGTATGGAGCTAAAAATGACCTGATTTTCTGAGGGCAAAACTCTATGTGTAAGCAGCATTTTTGTTAGGATACTTGGCATAGTTAACAAAAAAATGTTTTTTTCAGGCCTTCAAGCTCTTCTTCATGACTTAAAAGCTTAAAGATCAGGATAAATATCAGTTGCTCTTAGTTTAATTATTTTAAATTAGCTTATCAATCCAGGAAAAGTCTGTTGATATACAAGGAGCAGAGGGGAGTGCTGCTGGGGAAAAGGCGAAAAGGTATGTGCAACTAGTAAACACAGAAGAGATGGATGGCAGGAATTTTGCTTGGAGAGAAAACTATATGAAATCAGTGATACAAGTGTCTTCAGTTAGCCAATAACCTTTGGTATAAAGAAAAGTTGAGACTTCCAGTTCTCAGACTTCTCCATGAGGATGAAGATCAGAAGAAAATAGAAGTGACGTTTTTGTGAGGAGTCACTTTCAAGGAGGTTAGCACTAACTTTGGTTCTTAGGATTCAGAACTTGAAGCTTCTATCCCAGAAGTCAAAAAGTAAACCATACAGCCATTAATAACTGCTACTGCTGTGTCATTAAATCAGTTATATTTCAAATATAGATTCATGGGAGCAAAGATTATGTTGATGTGCCTGTGCAGTTCCCATGCAAATCAGCCCTCCGGGACTGCTTCCAATTCTTTTAATTTCAACCCTGCTAACATACATGCAGCTCTGGCTTCAATTTTTGTAGCATTCCCCTTTGGGATCTAGATGGCATATGCAGTGGTCTAGAACAGTTTTGCAAAGAGAACACAGGTTGTTGGCAAGGCACCGGTACCACCTTAATCCAGCTTTGTGCCTTTTTGTATTGTCTTGCCAGATGGTTTCAATGGAGTGATAAGTGCAGCAATGTGTTCTCTCTTTAGATACGAACCTTTCTGGATTTGTGGCACGATTTGACATAATCCAGATACCAAGTATGTATTTTTCCAGTGCAGTTGCCCTGAAACATATCAAGATTCAGATTTTTAAGATATGGTAGGGAAGCTAAGTAATGTCATCCGTTGCATCAAAATTTGGAAATTAATTTGTAAAGCTGACACAAACTGGCAAGACCCATCACCATTCCAGATTCAGATTATCAGAACATCCCAATTCCAAAAGATCCATGCTGGTTAATTAGCCATCGTGCGTCGGGTGCCCAACATCAAAACATTACTCAGCCACTAAACCCCTGCTCTCTCTCAGCTACGTGAAGAGAATGAAGAGTTTGAGAGTGGGTTATACATCTAATTTTTTTTTTTTTAAAATTATTTGGACATACCGATGTGAGGACAAGACTAAAAACAAGCCGGAGCCTGCACTTCTAGCATTTCACTTTTTACCACCGCCACACAGAGCTGCTACCAGGCCACAGGCTCCAGCGCTGCCGCTCTGCCGCCCGGTGGACCGCCGCCCCGACCCTGGCCCGGGTTCCCCGACACTTCCACAGCTTTCCGAGAGTCCCCGCCCGCCTCGCCACACGGGAAGCCATGGCTACCATGGGAGCCACTCCGGAACCCTCGGCGGAGTCCAGACTAGCACTCCCGGTGCGGCAGGGCGAGCACCGAAGCGGGCCATGACTCACCCGCCAGCGAGAAGCGGGGAAACTCCCGCTGCCGCCGGTTTCCACTGCCCTGGCAGAGCGCATGTGCGGAGGCTCCCTGCCTGCCTGTCAGCCCACCCGCCTTCCTGCCGCCGTCTCCCTCTCCGTGCCGGCTGGGTGCTGAAGTTGGGCGGATGGCAGCAGACCCGCTCCGTTAGGGACAAGCCGCACAAGCCCTTCTCGGCATCGCTCAGCGCCAACTGCACGCAGCCGGGCGGGAGTGGGTAAGGCGCTCTGCTTTTATTTAAACCTGAACCGTGTTACGCGGTATCAAAATGTCTGCTTTATACCGATGCACGGACTGGTAGTGGTGGTGGGGGCCAAATCCCAAAACACCAGCCAAACGGGGGGAGGAAGAGGAAGAGGAGGGAGACAGGCAAGCGAGAGGGAGGATGGATGGAGGGCGGTGGAGTGCCACAGAAGATGCATTCACCGGGAGGACCGGCTGTGTGTCCGTGTCTGTGTCAGCGTGTGTGTGTGTGTAACAACGGGAGGCTGCGGTGCCGAAGCTGCAAAGTGGAGGGTGTGCGTGTGTGTATCCCTGCCCGCGGTGCACAAAGGGGTTGGGAGAGGTGCCGCCGGGCTCTGCCCGCACCCTCCCCTGCTGATTTGTGGACGGGGTGCCGCGGCTCCGCCGGGCGATGCTGCGGGATATCCACCACGACCGTCGATGCTGCCCAGCCCGGGAAAGGGGAGGGACCGGGCCGCCCCCGGGGAAGCCGGGGGCATGGGCTTGGCGGTGTGACAAGCACCATCTCGTAGATGAGGCAGCGCTCCTCCTGCCTTTCCCCTTGACCTTCCCCGCTCTGTAACGCAGGTCTGCTTTCGCGGCGGAGCAGGTGTTGTAATTATTATTATTATTATTACTGTTATTCTAATCCGAGGAGCCTGCGGAATGTGAGGGTGAACAAACGAGTCCGTGCTCTAAGACCAAGAGTTGTTTTCCTATCTCTGCCGTCCCCCGGCCCCCTTTCTTGGCCACCCCCAATCCGGGCGGCACCCAGGCTCCCTCGCCCGCCGTACCCTGCGGCAGCGCCATCCCTCTGCTCCGGCCTCTTTCCCGCCCCTCCCCGGGAAACGTCTGAGGGATGCGGGCGGGAGCGGTGGAGCGGCGGGAGGAGCAGGTGGCCGGGCGCGGCCGGCGGGAGATGGGTTGCTCCCGGTCTGGCCCCAGATCTGGTTCCGTGTAATGCGGGGTAGCGCAGCGCCGGCACAGCCGCAAGCAGCGCGGGGTTTCCCCGCGTTCAGGGAAACACCAGCTGCCGCTGCTTCCCGGTGCTGCGGGGATGCTGCAGTGTAGCTCAACACCCGAAAGCCGCGGTGTGCTGCTCCTGCGGTTCTTTACCTCTCCTGAAACCACCCGCGATTAAGAAATCTGAGGGTGCTTAGGGTGCTTAGGTCGCTCAGCCGTGAGCCGTGTATTGCACAATTCGTAGCTACTTCTTGCTGATTTGGGAGGAAATCCTAGCCGCACTGTCAGGCTTAGAACTGGCAGGGATAAAAATTAGGAATTTTTGGTATTTGCTTTCTTTAGTTCTGTATCTGGATTTTCACCAACATGTGTCATAGGTTTGCAGCCAGATGCTTTTGCAAAATGGATGAAATCTCAAATAGCCTGCTAGGTAATGTAAGTTAAGTTACATATTGTCTGACAATACTATTTATTACAGGTAACAGGTGATAAATGGCTTTCTACAAATATAACATTTATGCATCATGATTGTGGGGAGTTCTATAAAAGAAGCTAATTCTTTTTCACATCAGTGGATGTTAGTGTCATCATCCTTACGTAAATCATTAGGGAATTTTCCTGTGCTACAAGCCATTTAGGCAAACAAATTGTTTAACATTTATAAAGAAACTGTTGCGTGCTGTTATCACTCCTATCAAATATATATATTTATCTGAGTTCATACTCAAAGTCCTAATAAAAGATACTCGTGCCCCACCCCAATAAATTTATGACCCAACGCAAAGGTTACAATACACTCAAGTACCTCCTTCCTTAAAATATGTGAGCAATAGATATTTAAATGCCTTTCTCAATTAGTGTCCTAGACCCTTTTAAGTAGCTGAAATAAGAAAATAATTTGTTTAAAAGCATACAATCAAAAAAATTGCTATAGTGAGTTGGACATCTAGTCCAATATCCTGGCTCTGATTGTAGTCATTAGAAGATCTTGTAATGAAAAAAAAAAGATAAGAAACTGGACTGGTATACAGTGGCCTTTTCCTGGTATATCCTTTCAAGTTCCAGTAAAACCACAGTACAAAGATTTATTACAGAGGGTTTGCTCCTAGGCCATCATAGTTAACAAGCCCTTGAATTTTCTACTCCCTTTAAAAAATCTGTTTATACTTTAGTCTCAATCACATTCTGTGGCAATGAACATCACAATTTAATTACGATTTGTGTGAAAAAGTACTTCCTTTTTTTTGCTATGAACCTGCTGCCTGCTAATTTCATCCAGTGCTCCACAGCTGTCATATGTGACAAGAAGTGCATGCTGTATCTGTATGAGGTCCTAGGAGTGTCCTCTGACATAAGAGTAGGTACAGTGCTGTCAGACCAGGTCCTTTCATTTTATCTGTCACTGAGTTGAGAGCTCGGCCTAAAGATGTAAAGCCCTCTTCAGCCCTCAGTCTTTATGTTGAAATCTACAGATAAGAATAGCCATTCTTTTTCTTCTTATGCAACATGGATATTTGTGCACGAAGAATTGCCCTGAACCTATGAACTCATATTAAGAAGGCTACTGAAAAGCTATCTGTTGAAAATTAATTCTCCGCACTATTGATTTGAATCGAAATCTGACTGACAGCTTGGTGAAAAATCCCCTATCCTAATCCAGTTTTCTGCCTACCTGAAGAGAAGATGGTGTATTTTATTCCTACACTGTGATTCTTTATTTTTAAGAAGTGATACGAAATAAAAAGTGCAAGCTGTATGTCAAGGGGCATATACCTATGAACTCTGTACATTTGAATTAGCATAATTACCAACTGTTCTTTGAAACATTCATTATAAGGATGTGCATATTGAACCTGCATAGTTTCAAAAGTAAAATCTGACTGATTTGGAAGGAACTGTGACAGAAGTTCTTGTCCCCAGGAATACTACTAAGTTTGAATCATGCTTGAGGACCACTAGTATTGCTCAGACCGATACTGCAGAAAGCTTCCATGATCTCACTGGTAGTCCTGCTTTGCTTTCCTCATAAGAATATATGGGAAATAAGATACTAGAGAACTACAAAAGCAGAACTCAGACCCAAAGACCCAAAACTTGTCATAGTTTGAAATCAGCAGCAAATACAACTTGGTGCAACACAATCCACAGTAGAATGTGAATGAGTGGTGAATGGTCGAAAACCATTGGAGTTGTGAAATCCTTCCAAAAAAAAAAAAAAAAACCTGGGAACCTCAATGCATAGTAGATACTGTTTCCTGAAAGACTAAAAGAAGAGACTGAGTGGCATCATAATGCAGGCAGAATAAAAGGGATGTCAGCTGCTCTCAGACTTATGCCAGGCTCAACTAAATGTGAAAATGATTTTCCACACACAAGTGGTAGAAATGTATGTATGCATATGTGTGGCAAACCTTATATATAACTAGTATATAAAATTTCCTTTGCAGAAGATACATTAGCTTAAATAAATTTTACAATTCTAGTGTCTTGTAGGTAGAACTTCCTTAGTTGTCTATTTCACATGCATGCCTTTACATATGAAACTTAGGGAGATTCTTATGAATGTGCTAGAAGTGTACTAAGCAAAGCAGTAGTAACTCTTACAGAGATGTTCATCACAGTTCCATTAGCTGTCTCCTGATCATGTCTCCATTATGTCAAGTAGGGATTTATATTGCACTTGCACCAAGGTCTCAGCTTCAGCTTTTTAAATGGAAAATACATCCTCACCATACTTGTAATGCCTGTTCTGTGAATACAGAATGAGTTTTCTGAGAACATAAAATTCATGTGCTAATTGGCTTGAGTTAAAAGTTCAGTTAAAAACTAAATCTGTCAAGAAATTTAACATTTTTGTTGACCTATTCTTTGTCCTAAGTAGTCTTAATAATGAAATAATTCAATAAAAATGTCCATATTGTTAGTTAATTAGAAGCTTGTGCATAGGTTATAAAAACAAATTAATAGATTAGGTTGTAATTAATTTTTTCTATTCATGGTTACAGCTAATAGCTGTAACTATACAGGCTGTAAGGAGGCTTGTGTGAGTAGCTTTGCTGCTGACTCCTGGGGAGCTACTGCACCCTCCAAAGGAGCTCATCCCTTCAGCTCAGCACGTTTGCAGGTGTTGGCTACAGTGGGTCTGACATAGGACACTGCATGCCTGTTTCACTCCAGTCCACTGGCAGGTTAATTAATTCAGACGTATATTTTTTGCAAAGATTTTGTGTCTCAATTCGAAGTCGGGTGTCTGCTCTCAAAAGGTTTCCCTGGGTACTGCTACTGGCTCTGACATGCAAAAAGGAAGCAGCCATGCAGTGTGACTCTGGCAGGAATCTAGGGGAATGCTTAAAGCACAGATGAACTCAGGGTCTGCACTGCTTCTCCTGTCCAGTCCCCATGTAACCTGGGCCTTTGCTAAATGTAGGTTCTCCGAACTGACATAGGGGCTTGATTCCCTGGCATGCTTCATTTGCTTTGCACTGCTCTAGTGATGCAAAATAGATGTAAACGCAATTTAAATGATGGGTGTGCTTTGGATAATCTGTGCTGTCCTGGTATATTAATGAATCTGAGCTTAAATTGAAAAAAAAAATTAGAAAAGAATAAAAGTAATGCAATCAATTTAAGACTGATTTTATCATATCTTCATATAAGCTTTGCATGATAGATTTATCTTTGAATTCCTTGTTTATAAAATATGGATTAAATGCTTCTTACCTTCTATACAATCAAATTTTTTTTCATACATTATTCACTTTGTAAGCAAACAACATGAAGTTCCTAGAAATCAGTAAATCTCTAGACAGAACGTATGTGAGGAATTATAGGTAGGGAGAAGGAATAGAAATAAACGTTTAATGACATCTTAAATCCTAATTACACATTTCTTAAAGACACTCATATATCTTAAACACTACATCTGTGCTACACATGAATGCTGCACATGGAGTCTTTCTTTCTCCATGCAAAAATACTATGTATCTAGCCTCGTTTCTTCAGTGAGAAAGAGAGTAAATTAGAGTGATGCATTAATACAGCTATGCAGCTTCTGCTACAAAAGCAGGTTCATCTAAAGCAGCTTGGCTGCTCTCTGCAGTGATGCTAGCTTTGTGCTTGCTAAAATATGAGAGAGATCACAAGCTGGGCCACTGTATATAGCCTTAACTCTGTATGTGCAGACTAGTAAAGAGTATACCAGAGTAATGCTGTATTTAAAGGGAGATTGCCACTCGCTCACAGCTCCCTGCTGTAAAAGTCAATTAATTATGCCACCACGCTCTGTAATTTTAGTCAAGCACAAGTTTAAGCAAGACTTGGTCTTACTCTATTTTAGGAGACCGAATATGGTCTCCTAAAGCAAATATGTTTCGCTTTCTTATGTTTCGCTGTGTTATGTTTTGTTGTGCTGTGGTACTCTTTAACAAGGTCTTCATTTGTCAGAACTCATGTCCGTTACAGTAAAATTATCCTATGAGATAAGACAATTAAACCACAGGAATCATTCATGATGGCTGTCACAGTGCCCTTAGTACAGTGCTTTTATGCCTCAAACAGCTTTCAAATGTGAGAGCTCAGAACCCTGGGCACTCCAAGAGGACTGTGTCCTAGGCACATGGCAGTCATGGCAGAGAGCTTCAGGAAGCCCTTGCATTTCTTACAATACCACTGGCAGGCTAGTATTATGATACACACAGCAATTTCCTAAAAGCCTAAATTAGAAGGAAGTGTATATTTTTAACACTATGGTTACTGTGTATTATTTATGTAATGAGAGCAACTTTCTGAACTAAAAAATTTCTTATGCAATTCACCTTATTATGAGAGCACTGCAGACAGCAACACTCTGGTATTTACATTGCACCAGACCTTTGAGTAGTATAGATGCTGTTTTCTCCATGATTTCCATCATAGGAAAATCAAGAACTGTGTAATAAATATCATGTACAAGCACTTCACAAATAGCCCTATATTAATGGATGTAG
Source organism: Ramphastos sulfuratus (assembly GCA_013399055.1). NCBI lineage: Eukaryota > Metazoa > Chordata > Aves > Piciformes > Ramphastidae > Ramphastos > Ramphastos sulfuratus. Next base: position 80,499 of record WBNM01029822.1, read on the forward strand.
GTGGGAAATGTGGTCCTAATGACTCAATGTCCAAAAGGTACTTTTATTTCCAAGTCTTATTACCTTGACAAATTACAAAGTCCTAAACTACTACTCTGATACTTCATAGCTTTCAAGATGAGTTTGGGAATAGAGGAGTGAGATGTGTAAGTTATTTTTTATCAGATAGAATGGTTTAAAAATACATCCACAAATTATTTTGAAGCTTCAGTCTAAACTGGTTTGTTGGAATACTGTTGTCATATAATGGTCTGCTAATTTAACTGATGGAGTTAACCGATATGTTTGATAATTTGGTAAGCAGAGTTTAATTTGTATTATAATTTAACTGTTATATGTGTTTGTAATGGAGGGGTAATTAATTGATACAAGAAATTATTTTCAAAAATTAATATCATTTATTGATTTTCAATATTCAGGAGTTTTGCCCCCCCGACCACTCCACTAATTTTAATAATCACAGAATCACAG
>WBNM01029824.1:0-20514 GCA_013399055.1 Ramphastos sulfuratus
CTTTCCCCAGAGCTGCTCTCCAATTGTTAGTGCCTACCACATCCTTCAGTCAGCAAATCACCTCAAGCTGCAGCCAGAGGCTACTTGCTAGAATTGAGGATGCATTTACTGGTCACTGCTGATGTCTTAGGAATATGCTACAGCCAATGAGTGAAGACAAACATTTGAATTAATAAAAGCAGAAAAGCTAACCAAGATTTAAAAGGCTCATTAAAGGCAGTCACACTCTAGACAAAATCCCTGAGGTTCACAGATAATCAGGGTGGAAGAGACCTCAGAGAACATCTACTCCAACTCTCCTGCCATGGGCAGGGTCACCTCCCACCAGCCCAGGTTGCTCAAGGCCTTCTCCAACCTGGCCTTGAACACCTCAGGAGGCATCTACAACCTCCCTGGGCAATCTGTGCCAGAGTCTCACCACCAAGCAGAGTTCTGTCAGTGGAAGAGGGAACTGGGAAAAAAATGGAGATCTCTGGAGAGCTTTGGAGCTTTCCTGTGCCTGTTTGCTGGTGTCAGTGCTACAGGACAGCTCTGTCAGCTACAGCATGCATGGGAGTGCAGCTAAGTCACCACTGTTACACCTACTTGGGAATGAGCGAAAGCTGCCCAATGCTGGAGTGATGCCAGACAGCATGTGCCAGAGCCAAGGTGTAGCTACAGCTCATCTCAGAGTAGGACTGGTGACAGGCTGTGAAGTCAAACAGCTGGAATGGGTAACCAACCCACTCGGTCTCCGACGTCAGGCTGGGGCTGTTGATGACGCTCACAATGCGGTCATGGAGCACGATCCAGTAGGGCTCCTGGGGAAAGAGAGAGCCTCAGGTGCTTCTGGAAGGAACAGCTCCTGAAACAAAGCTTCCTCAACTGCTGCTGAAGTGTTTGCAGCTGTGCGGGAGGTCAGAGCCACCTCTGAGAGGTGACAAGGAAGAGGCACAAGCACTTCCCACAGCAAGCATCCCTGTGAGTGCATGGGGCACAGCATCAAGGCATATTTTGTGGATTCAAGTGTTTAGTTAGCTAATCTAAATGTCTCCAAAAGAAGCAGAACAGAGGCCTTAATGGAAGGAGACTGAGAAGTACAGGCACAGACTAAACATGCAGGAAACTACACCACCAAGAAGGCACAGAGGTCGAAGAATGCAGATGAAGACGCAAGGAAAGGAGACAAGAGGAACAGCAACAATAATAAGGNCCTGCTCAACTCTCCCCTGCTGCAGGAGCAGATGTTTGTCAAACATGAAAGTGGGATGCACAGGTGTTGGCTATCACACAGCAAGCTGCAGAAGTTTCTAGAGCATGCTCTAGAAAGATGCTGAACTTTGCAGAGGAGAGCAGGTGGCTGTGTTTCAGCTTACTCACCGGTAAGGCAGTGATGATCAGCCCAATGGCATTCATCCAGGCTGTGATGTTCTCCCTTGGCACCAGGGGCTGGCTACACACAAGACAAAAGCAAATTCACAACTGCAATTTGTGCTTCTGGTGCACCTGAAGACAAGGTACACTTAGAACCACAGAATACAGAACTCTTGAGGTTGCAAGAGAGCCTGGAGATCATCGAGTCCAACTGCTCACCCAGAGCTCACAATGCTGCCACTGCCGCTAAGCCACTGCCAGTGGTGGAACAACACAGAGCAAGAGGAAATGGCCTGAAACTGTGTCAGGGGAGGGTCAGGTTGGAGAACAGGAAACATTTATTTGCTGCAAGAGTGGTCAGGGATTGGAACAGGCTGCCCAGGGAGGTGGTGGAGTCCTCATCCCTGGAGGTGTCCAAGAAATCTGTGGCCATGGTACCTGGGGACATGGTTTGGTGGTCATGGTGGTGCTGGGTTGCTGGTTGGACTGGATGACCCAACCCAGCCTGGGCTTTTCCAACCCAAACAGTTCTGTGATTCTATGCTGAAGCAGCTGCTGCTGAAGCCCACACAATCCTCCACAGCACTGAAATTCACAGAACCACTGGGTTAGAAAAGACCCCTGGGATCAGCAAGTCCAACCACTGACCCCACCCTACAAAGCTCACCCCTAAACCACATCCCCAAGCACCACATCCAAACGACCTTTAAATCCTTCCAGGGATGGTGACTGCACCACCTCCCTGGGCAGCCTGTGCCAATGCCTGGCCACTCTTGCTGAGGAAACATCCTAATGTCCAGCCTAACCTGCTGCAGTTTGAGGCCATTGCCTCTTGTTCTGTTGCTAATGACCTGTGAGAAGAGACCAGCACTGACCTCTCCACACCCTCCTCTCAGGGAGTTGTATAGAGGGAGGAACTGAACACATCATTTTCCTGCCTTGTCTGTCCTCCAAACACAGCTATGAACTGAAAGCATTTCTACTTAACTGAATGTCAGCATCCCAGAGCCCCTCAGCCACCTGCAGCTGTGTTGCATGCCTTGCAGAAGCAGCAAAGCTCACATACCTCTTCAGCACCACATCCAGGAGTGCATTGCCCACATCCTTGCCTGGCNAAGCAGAGTTCTGTCAGTGGAAGAGGGAACTGGGAAAAAAATGGAGATCTCTGGTGAGCTTTGGAGCTTTCCTGTGCCTGTTTGCTGGTGTCAGTGCTACAGGACAGCTCTGTCAGCTACAGCATGCATGGGAGTGCAGCTAAGTCACCACTGTTACACCTACTTGGGAATGAGAGAAAGCTGCCCAATGCTGGAGTGATGCCAGACAGCATGTGCCAGAGCCAAGGTGTAGCTACAGCTCATCTCAGAGTAGGACTGGTGACAGGCTGTGAAGTCAAACAGCTGGAATGGGTAACCAACCCACTCGGTCTCCGACGTCAGGCTGGGGCTGTTGATGACGCTCACAATGCGGTCATGGAGCACGATCCAGTAGGGCTCCTGGGGAAAGAGAGAGCCTCAGGTGCTTCTGGAAGGAACAGCTCCTGAAACAAAGCTTCCTCAACTGCTGCTGAAGTGTTTGCAGCTGTGCGGGAGGTCAGAGCCACCTCTGAGAGGTGACAAGGAAGAGGCACAAGCACTTCCCACAGCAAGCATCCCTGTGAGTGCATGGGGCACAGCATCAAGGCATATTTTGTGGATTCAAGTGTTTAGTTAGCTAATCTAAATGTCTCCAAAAGAAGCAGAACAGAGGCCTTAATGGAAGGAGACTGAGAAGTACAGGCACAGACTAAACATGCAGGAAACTACACCACCAAGAAGGCACAGAGGTCGAAGAATGCAGATGAAGACGCAAGGAAAGGAGACAAGAGGAACAGCAACAATAATAAGGATTAAATCCATGCTGGCTTTCTGCCAAGAGAAGGAACCATGTGGTTGGGGAAAAGCAGTGGCAAGGAAAGGAGAACCTGCAGATGTGAGCAAGATGAAGATGATAAAGGCAGGCCTGATCAGGTACCAGGAGAAGGTCTAAGTGCTGACCATGGTCTCTAACACTGGCCACGTTTGCCTGTGCAGCTGCAGGCACATCTCACTGGCGTGGTTTGAGAGGTGCAGGATATGCAAGCCCAAGCAGTAAGAGAGCTGTGCTCTGCACCTCCTGATGTCACAGTTCCAGCTCTCCACCAACACCACAGAGGGGACACTGACATTTTTAACAGCAGTGATTCACCTCTCTTCTCATCCCAGCATGGAAAACGAGAAATCCTGCTCAACTCTCCCCTGCTGCAGGAGCAGATGTTTGTCAAACATGAAAGTGGGATGCACAGGTGTTGGCTATCACACAGCAAGCTGCAGAAGTTTCTAGAGCATGCTCTAGAAAGATGCTGAACTTTGCAGAGGAGAGCAGGTGGCTGTGTTTCAGCTTACTCACCGGTAAGGCAGTGATGATCAGCCCAATGGCATTCATCCAGGCTGTGATGTTCTCCCTTGGCACCAGGGGCTGGCTACACACAAGACAAAAGCAAATTCACAACTGCAATTTGTGCTTCTGGTGCACCTGAAGACAAGGTACACTTAGAACCACAGAATACAGAACTCTTGAGGTTGCAAGAGAGCCTGGAGATCATCGAGTCCAACTGCTCACCCAGAGCTCACAATGCTGCCACTGCCGCTAAGCCACTGCCAGTGGTGGAACAACACAGAGCAAGAGGAAATGGCCTGAAACTGTGTCAGGGGAGGGTCAGGTCGGAGAACAGGAAACATTTATTTGCTGCAAGAGTGGTCAGGGATTGGAACAGGCTGCCCAGGGAGGTGGTGGAGTCCTCATCCCTGGAGGTGTCCAAGAAATCTGTGGCCATGGTACCTGGGGACATGGTTTGGTGGTCATGGTGGTGCTGGGTTGCTGGTTGGACTGGATGACCCAACCCAGCCTGGGCTTTTCCAACCCAAACAGTTCTGTGATTCTATGCTGAAGCAGCTGCTGCTGAAGCCCACACAATCCTCCACAGCACTGAAATTCACAGAACCACTGGGTTAGAAAAGACCCCTGGGATCAGCAAGTCCAACCACTGACCCCACCCTACAAAGCTCACCCCTAAACCACATCCCCAAGCACCACATCCAAACGACCTTTAAATCCTTCCAGGGATGGTGACTGCACCACCTCCCTGGGCAGCCTGTGCCAATGCCTGGCCACTCTTGCTGAGGAAACATCCTAATGTCCAGCCTAACCTGCTGCAGTTTGAGGCCATTGCCTCTTGTTCTGTTGCTAATGACCTGTGAGAAGAGACCAGCACTGACCTCTCCACACCCTCCTCTCAGGGAGTTGTATAGAGGGAGGAACTGAACACATCATTTTCCTGCCTTGTCTGTCCTCCAAACACAGCTATGAACTGAAAGCATTTCTACTTAACTGAATGTCAGCATCCCAGAGCCCCTCAGCCACCTGCAGCTGTGTTGCATGCCTTGCAGAAGCAGCAAAGCTCACATACCTCTTCAGCACCACATCCAGGAGTGCATTGCCCACATCCTTGCCTGGCACAGCCAGAGCCATGAGCTCGACACAGGTGACATGGAGAGCATGGGCAGCTGGGTTGGGAAACTCATTGAACCTCCAGTCACAGTTTGGGAAGGGCCCAGGTGATTTGCCTGCCATGGGTGGCAATGGTTAAGGAACAAAACCTGCCCCAGTAAGGGCTGATGGAAGCAGCATGCTGCTGGCCAGTGTGTGTGCGCTGCACATCACTGCAGGCAGGAGGAAGTTACTGGGCACAAACAGGACATCCACAGTTCACCTGAACAGGAGATGGACGACAGCAGGAATACAAAGCAGAGACACCAAAGCAGAGAGTGGCTCAGGTTGGAAGGGACCTCACAGATCAGCTACAACCTGCCTGCCACAGGCAGTGACACCTCTTAGCTAGACTCACCCACTCAGGGCCTCAGCCAGGCTGTCCTTGAACACCCTGAGGCAGGAGGCAGTCACAGCCTCCCGGGGCAGCCTGTGCCAGAGCCTCGCCCCCCTCATCCTGAACAACTTCTTCCTCAGCTCCACTCTAACCCTGCTCTGCCTCAGCTCCAAGCCATTCCCCCTTGGCCTGGCTCTAGACACCCTCAGCACAAGTCCCTCTGCAGCCTTCCTGCAGGATCCCTTCAGGCTCTGGCAGGCAGCTCTAAGGTCTCCCTGCAGCCTTCTCCTCTCCAGGCTGCACATCCCCAGCTTCCTCAGCCTCTCCTCACAGCAGAGCTGCTCCAGCCCTTGGAGCATCTTTATGGCCTCCTCTGGCCTCACTCCAGCACCTCTGTGTCCTGCTGGGGACACTAGAACTGGAAGCAGGATTGGAGGTGAGGTCTGAGCAGAGCAGAGCCAAGGGGCACAATCCCCTCTCCTGCCCTGCTGCCCACACTGCTCTGGCTGCAGCCAGCACACAGCTGCCTGCTGGGCTGCAGGAGGGCACTGCTGGCTCCTGGGGAGCTGCTCAGCAACCAAAGCCCCAATCACTGTGTCAATACAGAGCTAGGAAGACACCACACACAAAAGGGCATGCAGGGATCAATTTCCCTGACTAAGAAGCGTAACAAAGTAAGACTTTGTCATTCACCACCTGCTTACAAGATCAGAAGGTCAAACTAACAAGAATTTTCTGCTCTGCAGGACATGAAACCATGAATTTGCTTCAGTAGAAGATCTTCTAGCAGACTGCTGGGGGGACAATTTATGCAAAATCAGCATCTGCTTACTCTCTGACAATATTCCACTGAAGGGAGCTGCAGGAAAGCTGGAGAGGGACTGACTATAAATAGTGCCTGTGGTGATGGGACAAGGAGCAATGTTCTGAAACTAGAGCAGGGTAGACTCAGGTTGGACCTTTGGAAGAAGTTCTTTACTATGAGGGTGATGAGACACTGGAACACGGATGCTGTGGATGACTCCTCCCTGGAAGTGTCTCAGACCAGGCTGAATGAGGCTTTCAGCAATCTGGAAGGTGTCCCTTGCCCATGGCAGGAAGTTTGAACTAGGTAACATTTAAGGTCCCTTCCAACCCAACCCATTGTGATTCTCTGCAGTTAAAGACTCCAAGCTTTGTTTCCTGTCTCAGGAATCACAGAAGCACAGAATGAACCAGGTTGGAAAAGATTTTTGAGATCACTGAGTCCAACTTATCACCCAACACCTTCTAATGAACTAAACTCCAATCAGGGAGGTGGTGGGGGCNTGGCCCAAGTGCAGAGCCTGGAGAGCTGGAGGTGGAACTCTGTGCTTGGAGGCGATGAAGCTGCAGGGCAGGGGCAGAGCTGGCGCCCGCGCGGCTGAAGGATATTGTCCACCAGCCTGCCGATCAGCTTGCAGTAGTAGGCATCATCGGGCACCCAGGGGTTCTCCTCGCGCGCGTTCATGGCACACTTGAGGTAGGTGTCGCTGAGGCACCAGCCCAGCGGGCGGTTGTCCTTGAGCGAGCCGATGATGGCGTGCACCAGCTTGCGCTTCAGGTTGGGCCTCTCCCGCAGCTGCAGCTCGTAGTAGTGCAGGGTGTTGTACAGGTACGTCACAGGGCGGTCTGGCAGGGAGCAAACAGACAGCCCTCAGCATCAGCAGCATGGCAAACCTCAGCCTGAAGCCAGCAGCTCTACAAGGATAATTCCAAGTAATCACAAACAGCAGGAGGAAGGTGCAGATGTGGCACTTCGGGATGTGGCTCAGTGGCTGTGGCGGTCTTAGGCTGATGGCTGCACTGGATGATGTGGTTTTGGGCTTCCCAATTCAAGAGACAAGAATCTGCTGGAGAGAGCCTGTGATGGTTTGGGAGTTCCCTGCTCCCCCACACTTTGTAAGATCCCCCAGACTAGACTCAGGGGCTGGAAGTTAAGGACTGAAGCTCTATTTACAGCTCAGCACAATGTACAAGCAGAGATAGACACAACAGACAGGAACAGTGACAGAGATATACAAGTTAAAGGCGATACAGAAACACAATTCCCCTCCCAGCAACCAGAGGCCCCAGCAGGGGCTCCCAACCACCCTTCCACCTTCTCCCCACCCCTCTGCCTCACCCCAGGGTCTGCCTTACATGCAAGGTGAGTTTGGAGGATGGGCCAGGGGGGTCAGAAGGACAGTGGTTAGTGAGGTTACTCGGAGAGAGGAGGAGGGCAGAAGCTGATGGACAACCCCAGAGTGTCTGCAAGCCCAAGACTCTCCAGGAGAGTGCCTTATCTATGTTTTGTATTCTTAGTCTTAAACATCTCAGCAAGCCTATGAGTGCAGCAGACATCACCACTGTTTTCTTTTCACAGCCTGTAATATAATTTTCTCTATTAAAATATTCCAATTAGCCTCAAACCAGCACAGAGCCCCAGGGAGGTGTGCTGGTTTGAGTACTGTCTGTATATATCTGCTTGTAAGTTGTGCTGAGCTGTAAATAGAGCTTCACTCCTTAACTTCCACCCAACTTCCAGTCTAGTCTGGGTCATTTCATTGGCAGGGATGGTGGGGGGAGGGCAACTCCCAAACCATCACAGGAGGCTAAGAGAATGATTACAGAGCCTGGACATCTCTTTTATGAACAAAGGTTGAGAGCCCTGAGGCTGGGGAGCCTGGAGAGGAGAAGGCTGAGACGAGATCTGAGCAGTGGTTACAAATATCTGAGGGGTGGGTGCAAGAAGCAAGAACCAGGCTCTCTGCAGTGGTGTCCTGGGATAAGGCAAGGAATAATCTGGAACCCAGGAGGTTCCACATCAACACAAGAAGAAACTTGTTTGGTGTGAGGGTGCTGGAGGCCTGGAGCAGGCTTCCCAGAGAGGCTGTGGAGTCTCCTGCTCTGGAGACTTTCAAGCCCCACCTGGATGTGTTCCTGTGTGCCCTGCCCTGGGTGGTCCCGCTCTGGCAGGGGAGTTGGACTGGATGATCTCCAGAAGTCTCCTCCAGCCCACTCCATTCTGTGATCTCAGATGTCCTTTCCAACCAGAACAGTTCTGTGATTCCATGTGGAATGGATCCATGCTCTTTACACCATGGATCTGCCTTTGTCCTGCAAGAACTGCAGAGGCTGAGCAGTCAGTGGCTCTCACAGTGGCTCTCTCATATCTTAATGGAAGCCACAGTCACTTCTGTCTCTGGAACGTGCCACTGCTGGCACAGTGTTTTATTCTTAGGGATACTGGCAGTTATTTTCTAATACTAAATAGTAAGGAAATGGAAGAATCCAGGAGTGCAGCCACAGTAAGGGAAGATTTACACAATGTCATCAGAGCAGTGACATCTACACACAGAGTTATTGTACAAGTGCAGTTACAGAAGTGGGGGGAAAAATCAGGTCGAAATATTTAAATACTATCAGTCCAGACTGGGGATGCTGAGACTGAGAGCAGCCCTGCTGAGAAGGACTTGGGGTGCTGGTGGGGGAGAAGCTGGGCAGGAGCCAGCAATGGGCACTGGCAGCACAGAAGGCCAAGGGCAGCCTGGGCTGCATCCGAAGCAGTGTGGGCAGAGATGGAGAGAGGGGATCCTGCCCTTCTGCTCTGCTCTAGGGGGGCCTCACCTGGAGTTGTCCCTAACACAAGAGGAACATGGACCTGCTGAAGCAAGTCTAGAGGAAGTCCATGAAGATGATCAGAGGGCTGGAGAACCTCTGCTATGGGGACAGGCTGAGAGGTTGTTCAGCCTGGAGAAGAGAAGGCTCCAAGGAGACCTTAGAGCAGCCTTCCAGTACCTGAAGGAGCTACAGGAGAGCTGGGGAGGGACTTCTGACAAGGGCTGGGAGTGCCAGGACAAGAGACAATGGTTTGAAACTGGAGCAGGGCAGAGTTAGGTTGGACATCAGGAGGAAGTTCTGCACAGCGAGGGGAATGAAATAATGGAACGGGTTGCCCAGAGATGTGGTTGAGGCCCTATCCCTGGAGACATTCAAGGTCAGACTTGACGTGTCCCTGACAGCCTGATGTAGTTGGAGATGTCTCTGCTGACTACAAGGGGGTTGGACAAGATGACCTTTGAAGGTCCCTTCCAACCCAAAGCAATCTGTGACTCTGCACCTTAAACAAGGGTAGGTGGAGGAGCTGTTTCACAGCTGTTTCAGTCTGGGCAGCAACAAGTTGGTTAGGAGAGTTCCCAGCAGTAGCTACTAGAAGGCTGTGGCGGGTAAAGGTGTGAAGGAAACATGACTCAGCAAGAGCTACCTGAACAAAAGCAAGCTCACTGCTCAGAGGCTGAAATCCACTCAAGAGGGACTGTCCCTGTCCGTGCAGTTGACACCAGGGGCACACAAGAGGGAAGGATCAAACACCGCTTGCCAGCAGGCCACGACTGTGAGTGTGAAGAAAGAGAGCAGGATGATCACCACAGGAACAAAACTCTGTGCTCACAGAGATCTTACCATGGAATTTGTATAAACCTCCCAGATGATCCAACAGAGTCTCCAGTGACTTGGACACTGGCAGCAGCTCCAGGAACCGATGGATGACGATGTCAAAGACTGGCAGAAAGCGCAGGCAGACGTTGCCAAAATAAATGGGCAGGTATTGGGGCTGGATCTGCACTGGGGGGTTGACTTGCTCTGCCAAGCCTTCAAAATACAGCTTCTCAGGGTATTTCTGGAGGGAAAGAAAGCAAAGTCAAAAGCTCTTCCCTTAAAAGCAGTGCATGAAACATTCAGACATTTGACAGCCCTCCCTGTGACGCAGGAAAGCAGTGAGATGATTTCTCCGCCAAGCTTACTGCAGGAAACTCAACTCAGAGGGAAATGACCTGGTTGTGATGAGCAGCAGATAACTTCTTGAGACAGAAATCCAAAGCTACATTTCACCACCACTCACAGAGAGAAGGGGACAGGGCATGGGGAAATGGCCTGAAATTGTGCCAGGGGAGCATTAGGCTGGAGATCAGGAAATATTTCTTTGCTGCGAGAGCAGTTAGGGACTGGCACAGGCTGCCCAGGGAGGTGGTGGAGTCCCCATTCCTGGAGGAGTTCAAGAAACCTGTGGCCATGACACTTGGGGACATGGTTTAGTGGCCATGGTGGTGTTGGGTTGCTGGTTGGACTCACTGATTCAACAATTCTATGATTCTGCTTTTCCCTTCTTCCACCACAGTCATGCTCTTAGTATCATTGGAAGATAGGGACAGAACAGAGCTTGTCTGGAGGATGCATAGGCCAAGTCAGTCATCTCCAGGTACTAGCTCTGAGGTGTGAGGGAGGTATCCTCATCAGACGTCACTTCCAAAGGCCCCCTGCACCACTACAGCAAGGGCAATGCAATTTGTATCCCCTCTTATCCTTGGAAAACAGTAAAATTCCATTCAGCCTTCAGTTCTGCAATGTTTTAAAGCAGCCTCAGTTGGACAGAGCAGGCTCCCCAGGGAGCTGTTTGAATCCTCATCCCTGGAGGTGCTTCAAACAGGCAGAGATGTGGTGCTGAGGGACACGGTAGAGCCAGAGAATGTCTGAGACTCAATGATCTGAAAGGTCTTTTGCAACCAAAACCAACTGGATGTGAGGAACAAGTTCTGCACCATGAGGCTGCTGGAACACTGCAACAGGTTGTGCAGGGAAGTGGTTGTGTCCCCATCCCTGAAGATATGAGCCTCCCTGCATGTGAGGCTCAAGAGGGCTCTGGGCAAGCTGATGTAGTTAAGGATGTCCCTGCTGACTGCAGAGGGGGTTGGACTGGATGACCCTTGGAAGTCCCTTCCAACCCAGACCATTCTGTGATTCTCATTCTGTGATGCTAGGATTCAGCATGCCAAGGCCAAGCTGAAGGCAGTGTCTGTGTTCCTGCATCACATGCTGGGAGAGAGCAGGAGCAGCAACCTGCATTTGAACACCCTTACAACACAGTCAGTACCTTTTGATGTTTTAAACACCACTGCCTGCTAAGGAACTCCCCAAACTGACAGAGCTGTCCTGTTGTGTAGGGACAAAAGACCCTGGCTGATGTGCACTGCACAGGAGGCATGGCAGGGGAGGAGGTGGTAAGTTGGGTACCTTGTGGTAGCTCATGTGCTTGGTGTGCCAGTCGTTCTGCAGCCAGTGCTCAGGAGAGTTCTCCTTCACAAAGTCACTCACTCTGTTCCTGAAGTCGTTAGGCTTCAGCAGCAGCAACTGAATGATGAAGTAACAGACTTGAGCCTCGTTGCCCTCGTGGCTGCGCATGGCCTTCAGCGAACAGAAAACAGGCAGTGAGGGGGCTGAAAGCAGCCAGCAGCAGCAGGCACTGCTGCCCAGTGCAGCTGCACTTCTCAGGGGAAGGCAGCACAGAGGCAGGTTCACTCATCTCCTCTGACAAGTTGCCCTCACAGCTTCTGTTCCATAGGCAGACAGCCTCACAAACCGCCCAGTGCAGCACACTGCCCCAGAAAGCCCTGGAGGGGCTCAAGGCTGCTGGGAGGTGTCCCTGCACATGGCAGGGGGGTTGGAACTAGATGATCTTTAAGGTCCTTTCCAAGCCAACCCATTCCATCCTACAAAAGCTTAACTCTCTGCTGCCAGTTCTCCACTTGAAAATAACCGATTGATAGTAAGGAAGCTAAGCTCACTTCAAACTTCTGGCCACTCTGAAACACAAACTGAGATTCAATCAACCAGCTTCAGAGTGAAATAAGATTTGAAAACATACATAAAGGAGGGTAATGCCTGAAAGAAATTTTAATTCTCTCTTTGAAAGTTCTGTTTTGTTTTGTAGAATAACCTGGCAAGAGAGAGACTGGCATTTCTTTTCCTCTGCTGACAAGACAGCCTGGATTCTAAGCAGGTAGAATACTGGGGCCAGAGAATTCTAAGCAAATAGCATAGTGGGTACAATGAATTCTAAGCAAATAGCATAGTGGGTACAATGAATTCTAAGCAAATAGCATAGTGGGTACAATGAATTCTAAGGAAATAGCATAGTGGGTACAATGAATTCTAAGCAAAGGCAGCACACTATAATGGCTACAAGATTTTCTACTTGCTTCTGAACCATGCCACAGCCCTTCTGCCTCTTCAGGCTGCAGAAATGGTTGCACAGCTCTGAGTTCAGAGGCACAGTGCACTAGTCACAACATCTGACAGTACCAGTTCAATTCTGGGCTTTAAATAACCAAGTAAAGCTTCCCCTGAAGCTTGGATTTCTATGTTGGTTACAGAAGTAATCTCTTTGTTTGACCTGACTCTTGAGGTAGCAAATAATCACCATTTAAAAGCAGCAAAGATTTAAGATTGCTCCCACCAAAGGGACTGAGAGAGCAGACTCTGAGTGCAGAACAAGGCCATGCTTACCAAACACAGGATCAGCCTGTCCAGTGTTACAATGTTGTATTTCCACACCATATCATTGAGAATCTCAATGCATTTATTGAGCTGCTGGCCTCCTGCAGAGGTGGAGAATTCATACACCAGGAAATCTGCAAAGGTCCTGACATGTGCCACCAGGGCTCTGGCCCCAATCCTTTCCAACACTCTAGCAGGGAAGAAGGAAAACAAACAACAACAAAAATGAAATAGAACAAAACCACAAAAGAGATCAGAGTAAGAATGCTCACAGGTTTCAACCAACAAGCAATTGTTCTCAGTCTATTTTTCACTGGTCTGTCCTGCAGAGTGAGTGCATTTTAATACAAAACTCAAACAAATCCCCTCCCTTTAATAAATCAACTAAGAAAACACCAAATCAAAGCAAAAACACAACCTTGATCAGCCAACCACTGACCTCAAAGAGTGCAGGGCAGTGTAGGGAGGACGCAGCCAGGCTCTGCCCAGGGATGGTCAAGGGCAGCACAAGGGGCACTGGGGGCAAGCTGGAGCAGAGGAGGTGCCATGGGAACAGGAGGGGAAACTTTGTCCCTTTGAGGGTGCTGGAGCCTGGAGCAGGCTGCCCAGAGAGGTTGTGGAGTCTCCTCTGAAGACTTTTAAGACCTGTCAGGATATGTTCCTGGGTGCCCTGCCCTGGGTGCCCCTGCTCTGGCAGGGGGGGTTGGACTCTGATCTCTGGAGGTCTCTTCCAACTCCTAAAGTTCTGTGATTTTTATTTTCTGTTTACTGTTTCAGAGAACCTGATACTCTGCCAATCTGCTTAATTCCAACACTTTACATCCTTCTCTCTAACCAGGAAGAAGCAGCACTGCACATCACAGCCTTGACCAAAGCAGCCATGCTGAGTGCTTGCTCACATCCAGCTCCACTCCTTTTGTCCCATGCTCTGAATTCATCAAGTACAAACTGAGTTGTTAATGCTCAAGGCCTCAGGATTCATAAGTTCACAAAATGGTTTGGGTTGGAATAGACCCATTCACTTCCAATCCCACTGCCATGGGCNCCAGTGTCTCACCACCCTCAACCTGTGCCAGTGTCTCCCCACCCTCAACCTGTGCCAGTGTCTCACCACCTTCACTCTCCAAAATTTCTTCCTCATCTCCACTCTCACTCTCCCCTCTCCCAGCTCAAAGCCATTGTCCCTTATCCTGGCACTCCCAGCCCTTGTCAGAAGTCCCTCTCCAGCTCTCCTGTAGCCCCTTCAGGCACTGGGAGGCCACCACAAACACTGCTATGATAACTTTGGAGCAGCACATCTTTTAAGCTCACCTGTAGCCAATCTGATTAATGTGATCAGTATCTAGCAGCATCTTCCAGAGCAGACAAAGGAAGAGTGGGGGAGAGCCCTGGATGGAGAAGTGTGTGATGATATCATTCTCATTGCTCATGGACTTCCACTTGCGGTACTCCTCTTCCACATTCTTCTTCAGGTTGAAGCGGCTCTCCTGAGGGACATTGTTCTGCTTAAAGAACACCTGGAAGAAAGCAGGCCCTGCTGTGACTGACAGCCTAGGCTACAACATCTGAACAGGCAAACTCCTGCCTGACTCAGCACCTCATTAGTTTCTACTGCCTTGCACAACACAAGCCTTCTAGGAAGGATTGATGCTTCACTGTGTAACAGCTCTGTCAGTGACAGCCCCATGACAAAGTGCTGCAGGAAAAAAGGCTTCTCCTCAGTTTTTGCTCTTTAGAAGACCTGATTCACCTCCCACTGGAAGCACCTGCTGGCCAGCCCTGGCCTTAGAATGCTCCAGGAGCATCTCTGAAGGAACAGCAGTGTTACAATCGTGCTGCGCTCTTGAGGGACTTCAGATTAATACAGCCTGGAGAGGAGAATCTCACAACCCAGCAACAGGCAAAGGATTTTGCTGAGAGGAAATTCTCTGTTTATAAAATCATCAGCTGGAAAATATTACCTGCAGAGGAGCTGGAAAGCAGTCTAGTGTATGTGATGCCCAGTTATGTGGGGTGAAACTCATGATAGTCTGCAGTATGTCCTTGCACCAGGTCCCCTGAATGGAGTCAGAGCCTGTGAAGAAGTCTAGGAAAGGGATTGATGACATTAGAACTTCACACACAAACCATTTCTCATTGTCAGGCCCTTTCTAACCACATGCAGCAAGGCTTTGCTACTTCAGTAGGGTTTCCTTTCTGGCCAGTTCTTCCCACCCAGTTTCTCTCAATTGTATTTACTCCACAGGACAAGCTGGATGTTCTCTTTTTCATGCTCTTAACAATAGCTAAATCATTTTCAGCTCCAGAGCTAGAAATAAAGCAATCATGATTTAAAGCTTTCCTAATTAATCTCCTGTAATCACAGCAAGCTTTGGCTGATTAACTGATTAGACTGTAAAATACATCCTGAGGAAGATAATGATGAGGAAATTGCCACATTCCATTTTACAGTGGTTTCAAAATGCTGCTCAGAAGAACCTTTCCCATTGAAGCTGGAGGAATAAAAGACAAGCCCCAGTGTTTGTTCACCCCTTCAGCCCCTCTGTTCATCTAACAATAAAGATTAAGCAAAGGTTGAAAACCAAAAAAGAACTAACATAAAGCAGCCCTTTCCCTTCCCAGTCACCTGCACCGCTCTGGGAGCAGTCAGTTCTCTCTCCAGCCATTCTCCAGACTTGGATCAGAAAAGAGGAGATGGGGAAACCATTCCCCTCAGAGCTAACACAACCCTGTCCCCTGCACTGCACCTTCTTACACACCAAAAACTGAACCCTCTACCCTGCCCAAGGCAGCAAACCCCAACCACACACCAGGTCTTAATGGTAAGCTGCAGAGGGAGTGGCTTCCACATGAGCTGTAACACACTTGCTGAGCCTATTCCATGGGATTTTTAATGGTATGGGCAGTGACCAAGCCAAGAATTCCCACTGAAAATAAGGAGCCTGAGAAGAGGACAGGAGCCCAGCCCCAGCTAGCCCGGAGAAGAGGACAGGAGCCGAGCCCAGCCCCAACAGCCAAGCTCTCTCTATGTAAGAACCCTCTGAACGCTGCCTGAGTCCTCCTCTGCTTTAGTGCTTTAACAGGTTTGGCCCAAAGCCAAGTGGTTGGCAATGGAACTTCCTCTTGCCCAGCCCAGCCCAGCAGCAGCAGCGCGGAGCGGCGTCCGGCCCCAGTAGCAGGAACAGGAGCAGCAGCAGCGCGGAGCGGCCGCAGCAGCAGCAGCAGCAGCAGCAGCGCGGAGCGGCGCCCGGCCGCAGTAGCAGCAACAGGAGCAGCAGCAGCGCGGAGCGGCCGCAGCAGCAGCAGCAACACCGCGGAGCGGCGCCCGGCCGCAGCCCCTCAGCCCTTACCTGTCACATGAGTTGCCCTGGCCAGGGTTAGGATCAGAGCCCTGTTGAGCTCCTCGGACTCTGCCGAGAGCACAGTCTTGGGGTCGCTCAGGAAGCGAGTGAACTGCGGCTGCACCTCCGAGCTGCCCAGAGCTGTAATCAGCCTCAGGGCAGTGCTCTCCACGCTGGAAGGGAAAGAGGTCAGTTAGCACACAGTGCATCCCAGGCTGCAAAACCACCATTTCCCCTCCATTTCAAACACAGAATTCATTTCCCTCCCTTCAAACACACCCAAAACATTCGTGGGGAAGTGTTCTTCTCCTCTGGGCTAAGCCTGCACTGCCACTGCTTCATAACCATGGAATCAGCTCTCCAAGCACTTCATTTTCAGCCAAAGCTCTCAAAAGGTGATTCAGTGAAAATTCCAGGAGCTGAGCACCTTGAAGTTTCAAATGTCTGCAGTGCAGAGCCTGCCCTCTTAGCTATCTCTTGGACATCTCTGGCTAAACAAGGGCACAAAAATGAATGAATATAGGCAAAGAGCTAATAAAAAGGCATGAAGAACGCATGCAAAGTTTCAAAACTGTCACCCTTCTTAAAGAAATACAACACAAGACAGAGACCTGCTGGAGAGGGCCCAGGAGGCCAGAGAGATGATCAGAGGGCTGGAGAACCTCTGCTGTGGGACACACTGAGGGAGTTGGGGCTGTTCAGCCTGGAGAAGAGAAGGCTTCAGGGAGACCTCAGAGCAGCCTTCCAGTACCTGAAGGGGCTGCAGGAGAGCTGGGGAGGGACTCTGGACAAGGGCTGGGAGTGCCAGGGTGAGAGGGAATTGTTTGGAACTGGAACAAGGGAGATTCGGGTTGGACATCAGAAGGAAGTTTGCACAATGACAGCAGTGAAATACTGGAACAGAGTGCCCAGAGATGTGGTTGAGGTCCCATCCCTGGAGACATTCAAAAATCAAGATTGATGTGTCCCTGGGCAGACTGATGTAGTTGGAGATGTCCCTGCTCATTGCAAGAGGACCTTTGAGGGTCCCTTCCAACCTGATGCAATCTGTGGAAATGAGGAAGTGCTGCTTTTGAGCTGGAAGCATTTTTCATGTCAGGTAGTGTGGAGTAGTTGAGAAGACTTTCCCAAGAGGTTGTCTTTGACATGCCAGAGGCACAGGTCAGTGCACTCCAGGCTAGCTGCAGCAGTGCTTGCCAAAGGGCAGTGATTAGCATCTGTACTTCACAGAGCACAAGGACAAAACAAGGGTTAGCTGAACAAAAGAGAGCAAGACCTTCAAGTTAGGGAGAAACTTCTCTTTGCTGTTCTCTTTATTTCTGATGAGGGATAAGTAATTGAGTAATTTCAATTTGGACCAAGAAATTGCTGTGTAATTAGACTTCTTTAATATAAAATGGCAATAATGAGGTTGCTCTGCCTCACTCACACCCCCACAGAAATACTCTACTCCAAGACTACTCTTTCCCCCAACTTTGCTCCCACAAAGCCCAGACTGCAGACAAACTGAATCACATACCCTACAGCTTTGTGAACAGCACACTCAGCTCAAAGCTTTTCCCTAGAATTACCTGCAGATCAACTCCAGAGCTTCCTTAAACAGCTCATTCATCTCCCAGCCACTGTTTCCTGTGTAGTTTACAGTTTCCACCTGCCAGTGGAAGGGGAACATTTCTCTCCACTCAGATTCACCAGCACAGCTTTGCACCAGCTCCTCCTCCACAGCTGCAGCCCACAGCTCCTCCCTCACAGCTCCTCCACAGCTGCAGCTCTGCTCTGACTGAAAATTAGCTTTGCTAAGGAACTAAAGAGAACCAACTTGTAATGGAATTAAACAATCCTCTCCATGAGTGAGCAGACAAACTCATCACTGTGACCACAAGCAGCAGGCACTGCCCTTTATCTCCAGTGCAGCTGTCCAACACCTCCTGACATGATGGTTCTGGGGCACATTCCTGGTCTGTCCTGTGACACTGCTGCCATGTCTGGGCAAGAGGCTGCTTCACACATCTCTGCAGAGCACTACTACTAACAACTAACTATTTTTGAACCAAGACAAAACAGATCAGCTGTAGAACTAAGACTGGGATGTCCTCATGTCCTGTTGAACGTAAGAGTCCTAGCACAGCCCTCAACATACGGTGAAGGAGGCATCTGAGACTGGGGTTAAAGATGGTACCCATCACTCACCAGAGATGAAGCTGGTTCTGATTGGTCTGTGGCACAGCAGCCAAGGAATGAAGGTGGCTGAGCAGCTGGACTCTGTAGTGAGGCTGGATGTGGTGCATTCGGTAGCTGAACATTTCCAGCAGGGTGTGCAGAATGCCCCAGGCATGAGATTTGAACACTGTTGGCAGCAGCTGGCCTTAGGAGAAAGAGTTTGCAAAGTAAGATCTGGAGATGGTTACACCTCAAAAAAACAACTGCAGAATGCACTGTGGGTAGATGGTTCTACTCAGCTGCAACTTAAGACACTTGACTGGGAAGTGGCATTGCCTCCCCAAAGTGCAAGTGCTGTCTGCAGGTGCTGTGAAGGTGGAGAGCTCAGTGACCCTTGGCGTAGCCATCCCCAGCAGCGATGCCAACCACTGCAATTACCACTGGACTGCATTCCCATTTCATTTCATGGAATCAAGCAGGTTGGAAGAGCCCTCCAAGCTCATCCAGCCCAACCTAGCACCCAGCCCTATCCAGTCAACCAGACCATGGCACTAAGTGCCCCATCCAGGCTTTTCTTGAACACCTCCAGGGACAGTGACTCCATCACCTCCCTGGGCAGCCCATTCCAATGCCAATCACTCTCTCTGTTTTTTTGCATCTCACTAAGTGCCTTTGCTTGACCATTTCCATTTAAGCAGATTTTTGCACAGTGCAGGGTAAGTAGGGAGGTCCAGGCCACAGCAGTGATGGCACAGAGGGTCAGGAGCTCACTCCTCTGCAATTCCCTGCAGCACCAGGAGAACTCTTACAGCTTCTTTTACACTCTGGTAACACACAAAGTACTGAACACACTGCAGAGTTAGACTTGGCCTCTAGCTGCTGTTTAAAGAAAATGCTACTGAACAAAAGGAAGAGGGAAAAAAATTAAAACAATAAAAAAAAAAGGTTTCCTTTCTTACTGATAAAGCCTTTGATGCCCAAGGACTCTATTTCCATATAAACCAGCAGGCGGCTGTAGGTTTCCACCAGAGCAGGAGCCAAGGCCAGGCTGGATTTTGCATGAGCCAACTTTATCACCCTGGTAGCTATGCTGTGGATCAGGCTGCAAAGAGAGAAAACATCTGGCAAGCAAATACAAGGACCTGAAAGTTAAGAACATCTGAAGAGGACCTACAGGGAGGCTGGGGAGGAGCTGTTCAGAAGGGCCTGTGGGGATAGGACAAAGGCAGTGGTTTGAAACTGGAGCAGGGCAGAGTTAGGTTGGACATCAGGAGGGAGTTCTGCACAGTGAGGGTGGGGAGACACTGGAGCAGGTTGCCCGGAGAGGTGGTTGAGGACCCATCCCTGGAGACATGCAAGATTAGACTTGATGTGTCCCTGGGCAGCCTGCTCTAGTTGGAGATGTCCCTGCTGCCCACAGTGGGGTTGAACAAGATGACCTTTGAGGGTCCCCTCCCACCCGATGGACTCTGTGAAGCAAATGACCATGACCAGAGACAGGAAGGCTCTCCTGATGAGAAGGAGTCACACACAAATTCCCAGGTTCCAAAACCAAACCTAGCTGCAATGCTGTACCTCATTTTGGCATGAACTGTGAGGGAGTCCAAGAGGTTCATTGGCAAGGGGGTAATGGATCCTGATGCCATGCAGTTGGTCCCTGGAAGAGGTATCCTGACATTGCCATTTCCATAAATGGTCTCTACAAGCACACCCATTGGCAGGGTGAAGCACTCTGAGTTGGTGGAGTAAGCATTGCAGAGCAAGGCAATCTTGTAGTCATTCATCTGCAGGCTCTTGTTCCTTAAGCTCTGTTGCAAGAACCTGTGGGGCACAGATGGAGCATTAAGGGGGGAAACACTGAGCAGAACACTGCAGGTCTGCAGCTACATTAACCCCAGCCCAAAAGCCATTGGAAAAGAGCAGAACCCCCATAATATTTATTTAATCATAGAATCACAAAATGGTAAGGTTGGAAGGAGATCTCAAGGATCATCCAGTTCCAACCCCCTGCCATAGTCAGGGACATCTCCCACTAGTACAGGTCACTCAAGGCCTCATCCAACCTGGCCTTGAACACCTCCAGGGAGGTTGTGGAGCACAGAATCACCCAATGTGATCAAAGATCTGTGCTCCACAACCTCCCTGGGCAACCTGTGCCAGTGTCTCACCACCCTCACTGCAAACAACTCCCTCCTAACATCCAGTCTAAATCTCCTCTCTGCCAGTTCAAACCCATTCCCCTTGTCCTGGCATTACCAGACCTTGTCAATAGTCCCTCTCCAGCCTTCCTGGAGCCCACTTCAGATCCTGCAAGGCCACTCCAAGCTCTCCTGGAAGCCTTCTCCAGGCTGCAGAGCCCCAACTCTCTCAGCCTGTCCTCACAGCACAGCTGCTGCAGCCCTCTCAGCATCTTGGTGGCCTCCTCTG
>WBNM01029825.1:0-116249 GCA_013399055.1 Ramphastos sulfuratus
ACAATTCCATGATTCTGTAAGGTGCCTGTAGCTTCAGGGACCGCTGATACTGCAGTGCCTGTGGCTCTGCTGGCAGCCCTGCTACCATGTTAGGGCTTCACCTGGTTGGATGAGGGCAAACACAGGTGGGAATCAGAGAATAATAGAATTGTTTAGGCTGGAAATGAGCTTCAAGATCATCAAGTCCAACCATTAACTTGACAGCCTGAGTGGGGAGGGTCTGGGTCTAGCACAGCTTGCACAGCTGCAGAGCTGCAGTAGGGTCAGGAGGAAACCTGTAGTTTTGTGGAGTCACAGCCACAGCATGGCAAGGGTTGGAGGTGACCTCCAGAGACCATCGAGTCCAAACCCCCTGCCAGAGCAGCATCATCCAGGGCAGGTCACCCAGGAACACATCCAGGTGGGGCTTGGAAGTGTCTGAGGTTTGCAGCACAGGAGAGCTCCAGTAGCCAAAGGCAGCTGGGGCAGGGGCTGCTGAGGGGCAGGGGCTGCTGCCCAGCTGCTCTGCCTGCCTTAACGTCTCCTTTTGTCTGTGCTGTGCTTGCTCCCCCCGCTCAGGTGCCGCTCCCTCCCGACACCCGCTGCTGTCTGTGTCACACCTGCACAGCTCACCGCCCCTCCTACCTGCCGCTGCAGTCTCTTAGCCCCGGAGCCAAGGTCTTTGCCCTGCTTCCTGCCACCTTCCATTGCCAACACACCCCGAGCTGCCCCAGCCACCGCCAGCCGCCTGCCTCCCCTCCTGCTCCATTCCCGTGTCCCCCGAGCTGCTGTCTCCCCCTCCCTGCTTGTTCCAGGGCTCTGCTGTGGGCTCAGCTGAACCCCAGGGACAGGCCTCTCGCCTCCAGCCCTGCTGATGCAGAGTGGCAGCTCTCAGCTAACACACTGCTCTTTCTGCTGCTGTCAACCCTCCTGCCAGAGCATGATTCAGGGGGACAGATGAAAGAGCTGTGCTTGGTCAGGAGAGTAAATCACACAGGAGCTCACCTGCCAGGAGCTGCCTCCCTCCCTCTCCCTCTGCCTCTTGTACTTCATGGACCTCTCTTTGCAGCACTCAACTTTCCATGCTTGTTTGTGAGCTGAAGTGAAGCTCACAGTGACAGGGGTCTGGGAGTCCTCTCAGGGCAGAGCCTGGCATGGTCAGATATGTTGTAGCTGTGAGAAGCTCCAGTGCCTCCCCTGTGAGAGCTGCAGCCCTGCACACCTGTGCAGGTTTGGGCTGGGCAGCAGGCAAGGCAGCAGCCTCTCCCTGCTTCCAGGCCCCCAGCACCACAGCTGGTGACCTGCCCTGCCCTGGTGACCTGACCTGCCCTTTGCTCTCTTTGTTTTCTAGCTGGAGCCCCCTGAAGTGGACCAAGATTCCCAGTCTCATGCCAGTGTCTCCTGGGTCGTGGACCCCAAGCAGGACTCCAAGCGGACCCTCAGCACTAAGTATGAGACCACTATCTTCTAAAGTACCCCGTGCCCACCCTGTCTAACCGTGCCTTTGCCAGCTGATCTCTGCTCTTCTAAGCTCCCTCCTGCTCCGGCTGCTCGCTGAGCCCTGCCTAGGCACCGCCTCAAGGCAGCAGCACTTAGGAGACTCTAGGACCTTAACCAGCTTTTGTACCTGAGCACCACTGAGCACTGTGAATCCTCCTGACTCGGGAAGAAGGGTGACAGGGTGACAGGCTGCCAGGTGTAAGGGAGGCGGTGGGGAGCAGAGGGGTGCAGGCTGGGGCAGTCGGAGATGTGGATCCAGGACGCCGCCAGCCGTTTCCATGTCTGTCCCCTCGCTCTGGCACTGTGAATCCCTGGGGCAATGTGACACTCCCCAGGCCTTTTTTGTTGGTTGGTTTTTTTTTTCTCTTTCACCTTCTTATCCTCGGACTGATGGAGACCTCTTGTCTCTGCGGTGCACGCACTCCCTCCTCCTCCATCCTCTTCCTCCCGACCAAGCCACGGCTGCGTACTGTTGCGGTGAACTCTCCCCTCTTCCTGCCTGCCGTTGGAATCGACACTAACCACTGTGATGCTGTCTGCAAATAACAACCTTCACCAGATCTCCTCACTGGGACCCGTGCCCACAATCTCTCCCCTCAAAGCCTGAAGCAGGAAACCTGCCCCGAGGGGAGTGCTGGTTTGGGCTGGCTGTGATCGTTCCCACTGTGAGCTCCGGCCCTGCTCCGAGGGCAGCTGCGCTTTTTGTTGCATGCACTTCAGTCCCTCCTGGGAGGTTTTTTCCCCCCTCCTGTTTGTGCTCAGCAAACTTCCCATGAGCTGTGGGCCCAGTTCTCACTTGGCAGAGCATGAGGAGGTTAGGCTTTTGGAGGCACACGTTGTGAGCCCCGTGCTGGGGAGGCATTGGCGAGGGGCTGGGCGCTGCGCTGTGAGCAGACGGGGCTCTGCTGCACTCCTTTTGCCCAGGGGAGAAACGAGATTGAAATCAGTCTGCTGCCCATCCCACAGCTTGTTTGCCATCTCCAAACCAGTGCACAATAAGGGCTATAGGGATCACGAAACATCTGTCACCTTCCATCCTGGAGAGCCAGGGTTCACTGAGCGATGGCCCTGCTTTGGGCACCTCTCGCCTCTCCTGGCTGTTCCTTGCCCGCATGCATCTCCTCTGGGAAAGTGTCCCCATTGCTCTCTGCCTCAGTGGAAGCAGCTTTTAATTCCAGAATATGACTGGGAATTGTTTGCAGGAGACCACAGGGCACTTGGCACAGGTTGGAGCATGTGCAGGATGCCATGTGGCGGTTCACGACCCCACGAGCCACAGTGTGTCCTTCAAAGAGGAACTGAACTAACAGCAGCAGTGGGAGTGCAGTGCCTGGCCTGAAGCGTGCAGCTGCCCACGCTGACTTCTGAGGGCCTGAGCTCCTGCTCTCACCCTGCTTTCAGCTGAGAGGGGCAGGTTCCTCAGCACCTCCTGAAACAGGGTCCCTGGAGCATGTGCCTTGGTAAGGGTGACCACCCAGAGCCTGCTGGCGTCACAGGCAGCCCTGCCTAACCTGCAAAGCTTCTGCTGCGTGTCCGTAACCCTCACGGCTGTGCCCCACCTCCGCCTCATCTTCCCCAGCCCTTGTTTTCCTGTGCCTCAGCACTCATTCATTCCATTCTCTTCCTTTCTGTTTGCCTCTGGGAAGCTGATCTGCAGGCAGCTGGCTCCGACCATGGAGATGTAGTAACGGGGCAGAGACCTAAGAAGCAGTGGCCTGCTGGCATGAAGATCATCTCCACCTGGCACTGGTGGCCGCCTTGGAGAGGGTGCATGGCTGCTCAGTGAGGGCTCCCAAAGCAGAGGGGGGAGAGGGATCCCAGCCCCCAGCTGAGACAAGCAGCTCCCTCCATGTCTAGCAGAGGCAAGCTGAGCCTTCCAAGCGTGGTGTCACCTTTTCTAGCCTGAGACAAACACCTCTTGACCCATTTTCTTTTTGTTTTCACATAAGAAGCGGCACCAAGCAGATCCAGTTCCTGGTTTAAATGTAGCACTGCAGGTCTTGGGTGAGGAACACCAATATTGATCCTTATTGACTGAGAATCCACACAGTCCAGCAGAAGGGCTTAGCAGTGGGAGTGCTGTGTGCACCTCTGATGGTACTTCAAGTGGCTTCAGTTCTGGGTGAAGAGTAGAGGAGGCCAAATTCTTGGCAATAACTTCCTGCAGCGGGAGGAGCCCGCGGGGGTCAGCAGCCTTTGCTCCCAGAGCTGCTCCGAGCAAATGGAAATAACCTAAGGAAGAGTCTGCAAAGGATCCTGCAGCCTGGAGTGGCTGTGGCCAAGCATTCCCCGTGGTACAGAGCTTGCTGCCCCTCCAGAGAGCTGCTGCCCTGCAGTTCATGGCAAGGACACAATTGCTTCCCGTTACGCACTGAGTCCCCTTCCCCGGCCTCCTGTGCTCCCACCTCCTTTTCAAACCCAGTTATGCCCTGCAAGGTTGGGGGGCATTGTTTTTTAAAGTGTATTCCATGGTGATTTAGCACTTTTTTGATACTAGCTCATTATTTAATTAGTGCAACAGCTTCAGAAGATGAACAAAGGAGGAGTTAAATGTTGGGCATTACCCTGAAGCACTCCATAGCTGAGGAGGGAAGCCTCTCAACCCGAGCATGGTCTGAGTCCCTTATCCCCAAAGGTGCTGTGTGCTGCCTCTCCTTTGGAATGACCAAAGCATCTCCTGGGAGGTGTCTGGCTGTGACTGATGTTCTCACAACACTGCTTCCCTCAAGGGAGAGGAGTCAACCTGGTTG
Source organism: Ramphastos sulfuratus (assembly GCA_013399055.1). NCBI lineage: Eukaryota > Metazoa > Chordata > Aves > Piciformes > Ramphastidae > Ramphastos > Ramphastos sulfuratus. Next base: position 4,230 of record WBNM01029825.1, read on the forward strand.
TGATTTTAATTCTTCAGACGCAAAAAATCTCGACAGGCGCCGTGATGGTTGAGGTAGGACCGTGGTGGTGGCACCATGGCAGTGGCACCATGGCAGTGGCACCGTGGTGGTGGTACCATGGCGCTGGTACCGTGGTGCTGGCACCGCCGTGGTGGTACCATGGTGGTGGCAGCATGGCGGTGGCACCATGGTGGTGGTTCCCTGCTGCTTTACTCTTATGAAGTGCCCCAGGAATTCCTGTTTAACTCCACTTGCTGCTGTAGGTCAGGACTTCATGCATGCCTCTCCAGCCAGCAAGGCTGGGAGAGGAATGAGACAGAATCCCAAGGGCATGAACCTGTAAATGGGGGATGGGGGGTGGGCAGTGGAGGTTGCTGTAGGCTGATGAATTTTGGAAGCTGACATTCCTTGTCCTGCAAATGTTGCAATTCATGCTGGTGTAAGTGTAAATATTTGCTGTGCTGGTAACAAGTCTTGGAGAGATTGCAAATTGAACCTCTGCTCGGGAGGAGGACTCCCTCCTTCGTGTGGTGCTCCTGGGGGAGTTGGTGTATGAGCTTTTTGAAGGTTGGCTCAGAGGTGATGTGATGATGAAGACTCTTAATCTTCAAGGGACTGGCTTGGTGACCCTGGTGGTCCTTCCCAGTCCTGGGTGTAATCCTGTGGTTGTCTTTAGTGACCCAACAGTTCTTAGCCAGATCTTTCTCACCTCACACAAAGCAGCAGTTTGGGCAGTGCCTCTCCCCTCTCACTCCCTGACTCTTCTCAAGGTACTTCTGTGCTGGAGCCTGGCCCTGGGCCCTGCCAGCCACTGGCTTACAGCCACCATGGGGTGTTTGGGCTCCCGAGGGGCTCCTGTGGCCTCTGGAGGGAAATGCCCTCAATGTCTGGTGCTGAACATGACTTTGAATCAAAGGGCATCTGCTCTGCTGCCTGCCTGGGACAAGTGAGTGCTGCCCTGGGTCTGGCTCCCCTCTTTAGGGACAGGTTCTGCATTGTGCATGGCCTGAGCCCAGGACAGGTAACCCAAGATGCAGAGTTTTATCTTTTTTTGTATAGGAGGGGATGATTTTTTTTGTTTTATTTTATTTTATTTTATTTTTTCAAATTGAAGCTGCTTTATCCTTTTGTATTTACAAAAAAAAAAAAAAAAAAAGGCAAATCTTAGCTCTTCAGCTGCCTCTGAACTTGCTTTGGGATTGTTTTTTGTTTTTTTTTTAAAGAAGAAATTCTCTTTTTAGAAGAAATTATGCAACTTGTGTGGGGTACACACCTGTCCCCCTGGCAGGGACAAGAGGTGGCACCTACCAGGAGGTACCTCTCGTGACAAGTCTGGACCTTCACGAGGCTGCTGAGCCACAGACCAGATGCCAAACAGTCCCTCCAAACACACTCTGGGTGCAGCTGCAGTGGGAGCAGCCTCTTGAAGGCTCTGCCCCACCTGAGCAGGTTCCAGCAGCAGAAATCTCTCCACAGATCTTCCTGGTAGAGCAAGCAGGCAGTTTGCAGCTCTGTCTGGTTGCAGAAGGTTCCCTTTTCGCTCTGGTTTTGGCATTCCTGGATGATTGTTTCCTTTCAAGAGGAGGCAGCTGTGCTGCTCTGGCAGGGTCGATGCAGCTCAAACCTCTTAGCCGTGGAAGCAGCACCCGAGGCCCCCGTGTGGGCAGGGAGCAGCTGAGTTCAGTTTGCAATGTGGACACTTTTTTTTTTGTTTCGTTTTGGTTTTTTTTTGCTCGTTGTGACGTCTGGCAGTGGGACCGATTTGTAATACAAATGTTATTTAATCTTGTCTGTATTTTGATACTTGAATTTCCTCTTTATTTCCTGTACATACAATTGTTAATCTGTTCCAAACCTGTCTGAATTTTAAACGTTTGTGGTACCAAACATAACAGACCTGTGCAAGGCCATAGACTGACCTCACTACAACAAGGCGAGACTGTAAATACTCCTGGGCTTCCAGCAGTCGTTTTGTTGTCTCCATGACTGTACAACTTAGAGCAGGCTGAATTAATAAACCAGCTTAGACACACCCTGGCCTCCCTGTCACTGGCACCTCTCTGGGTCCCTGCTTGTCTCCTGCCCATCTGTGTTGCAGCAAGGCTGGTCCTGTCCGCATCGCAACATCACAGAATTGTTTGGCTTGTGGAAAAGCCTCTCCAAGATCAACCCCAGCACCACCATGGCCACCAAATGCCATCCCCAAGTGCCATGGCCACAGCTTTCTTGAACATCTCCAGGGATGGGAGCTCTACCACCTCCTTGGGCAGCCTGTGCCAATCCTTGACCATTCTTGCATGACAGAAGTTTTTCAGAATGTTCATCCTAACCTCCCCTGGCACAATTTCAGGGGCAGTGGGTTTGAACTGGCAGAGGGGAGATTTAAACTGGATGTTAGGAGGAAGTTCTTTGCAGTGAAGGTGGTGAGACACTGGCACAGGTTGCCCAGGGAGGTTGTGGAGCACAGAATCACCCAACGTGATCAAAGATCACGTTGGGTGATTCTGTGCTCCACAATCTCCCTGGAGGTGTTCAGGACCAGGTTGGATGAGGCCTTGAGTGACCTGTTCTTGTGGGAGGTGTCCCTGCCTATGGCAGGGGGTTGGAACTAGATGATCTTTGAGGTCCCTTCCAACCTTACCATTCTATGATTTCCTCTCATCACCTGATGCTAGGGAGAAGAGACCAAAATCCCCACCTGGCTCCAGCCTCCTTTGAGGGAGCTGTAGAGAGCAATGAGGCCTCCCCTCAATCTTCTCCAGGCTGAACCCCCCCTGCTAGCTTCCTCAGCTGCTCCTCACCAGCCATGTTCTCCAGCCCCCTCACCAGCTTCATTGTCCTTCTCTGGACCAGCATCTCGAGCTGAGAAGGTAAGAGGTGAGGGCAGGCAGCCTGGTGGTGTTCAGTTAGCTCAGTCTGTACCTGCACTTTGATCTTCATTAATCACCTGCATGAAGGGGCAGAGAAGACCCTCCAAACTTGGGAGCAGCAGCTGACACCCCTTCAGGCTGTGCTGCCATCCAGTGAGACCTGGCCAGGCTGCAGAGCTGGGCAGAAGGAACCTCAAGAAGTTCACCCAGGGCTAGTGTAGGGATTTATCTTGCCTGCCACAGCAGCAGCAGCAGGGAGCTTCTCTGAGGAACACAGAGCTGAGGTTCCACTGCACCTGAAGTGAGTATGTGGAAAATGCTGGCAGTGGCCAAGTGTGCAGGCAAGACAGGGGCTTGAGCTGCAGACATGGAGAGGGAAGGCTGCCAAGTCCCTCAGCTCCAGTGCCACCCCATCAGTGAGCCACAGCCGTGACACACTGCCAAGCCTGGAGTTTGTGGAGGTTTGGGCTCTTAAGTGAGCCTTCTCAGTTGCTGGAAAGAAGGAACTCACGTGAACAGTGGTGGTAGAGNTGCCATCCAGTGAGACCTGGCCAGGCTGCAGAGCTGGGCAGAAGGAACCTCAAGAAGTTCACCCAGGGCTAGTGTAGGGATTTATCTTGCCTGCCACAGCAGCAGCAGCAGGGAGCTTCTCTGAGGAACACAGAGCTGAGGTTCCACTGCACCTGAAGTGAGTATGTGGAAAATGCTGGCAGTGGCCAAGTGTGCAGGCAAGACAGGGGCTTGAGCTGCAGACATGGAGAGGGAAGGCTGCCAAGTCCCTCAGCTCCAGTGCCACCCCATCAGTGAGCCACAGCCGTGACACACTGCCAAGCCTGGAGTTTGTGGAGGTTTGGGCTCTTAAGTGAGCCTTCTCAGTTGCTGGAAAGAAGGAACTCACGTGAACAGTGGTGGTAGAGTCCAGGTGGGCTGGGAAGGATCCTCAGCTGGATGAAGCAGAGGGCAGGAGGAGCCTCACCTTGTTTCCATAGCTGAGGAAAGCTGGTCCTCCATGTGGAAATCATCTGGAGCACACAAGGTGCTAAAGGCACCGCAGCCTGCCACGGGGCAGCCTGCTGAGGACCCATAAAGGTCAAAATAAGCAGCTCTTCCCCAAACCATTTGAATAAATATTTGGCTGGAGCAGCATTCCAGGGCCGTTGGTTAGCCGGGTACCGGCTAGGGTGCTCTCCAGGGACCACTTAAACACCTCAGCGTGGTGCTTCCCCACAGCCAGGAGGTGAAGCTCTCCCTCTGCAACTCAGGCTAGAGCCTGTGCCACTGCCAGGGACTCATCTGGGGGTGCTCAGCTTGCAGGGAGGGTGGGAAGGCTGAAGAGATTTCTCAAGGTAATTGCAGCTTGGGAGCATTTCAGGGTGGAAGAGGAACATCAAAGCAGTTCCTAACCCAGCTGCCCTGTCCTGTGGAGGGGCCAGACACAACTCCCACCCTCAGGCAGCAGCGTTCTGCTCAGTGCAGGAAGTTTGCTCTGCTGGTCCTGCACGCCCCAGGGTGGTCAGCCAAAACCTAAGGTGTGGGCTCCTGGAATGGTGAGCAGCAGCTTGCAGCATCACCTCCACACTGCTTCCAGGACACAAGGCTGGGCTGCTGAGATGAATGCAGACAACAGCCAAGTCCGTGGAGTGTTCCAGTCTCCAAGAAGAACCTTTAATGGAGCTTGAAGGAGAGAGGCAGCCAGGGAGAAATCCTCTGCAGCCTAGCAAATGGAGACACCTGCACCAAATGTAGGTGTTCCTTTTTAAATGTGCCTCCTAACAGCATTTTCCTCATTCCACTGAGGATCTCCAAACACTTTAAACTGGTGAGAACTGACAGCTCTTAGCTCTGTGCTTACAGCAAGTGAAGCACACTGAGTAACCTCTTCTGCAAGGTGTAACAGTGGAGAGCCTTGAGGAAGGGACCCAGGAGTCCTCCAGCATTCAGAGGCATTTCTCTCATCTCTCACTGAGCACACGATAAAAGCATCCACTTGGAACACTCAGGATCCCTGGTAGTGTTTAATGGCTCCTGCAGAAGTGCCATTTCTCCTTTCACTTACTGGGCAGCTTATCCAAGAGTTCCTGGAATTTCTTTCACTCTTACTGGATAATGTGGTGTTGCAAGTGGCTGTGAAGGCCCTGGCTGCTTTCTGTACTGGACTGCACTGGATATCTGTTTATATTATTTATGTTTATATTATTTATACACACACACCTACCTGGGCAGTCACTGATGGGTACTGTTCCATGTACAGGGATCGTCAGTTTGGAGGTGCCATCAGTTCTTCACTGTTGTCGGCTCATGGAGAGAACCGGTGCAGAGCCGGCTGCAGAAAATCAGAATAAGAGGCAGCAAAGGGATGTTAACCGCAGCCTGAGAGCAGAGAGCTTAAGGAAAGAGGGAGATTTTAAGTGACAAAGTGGCACCGCTCGGCTCTGCTTGCATCTCTCGGTCAGTCCCTGCACAGGGACCCTCCCCGGCCGCCTCCTGCCCGCCCTGCGCCGGCCCCGCGGAGCGCTGCTGCCCTCTAGTGGTGCTGAGCGGCGCGGCTCGGGGCGGGCCTGCCCGTGCGGGGCTGCGGCTGGGCTCGGGGATCTCAAAGGTCTCTTCCAGTCAATGATTCGGCGATGCCGTAGGCAACATTCCAGAAATGCGGTCCCTTTCCCGTCTGCGATGCCTCAGAGAGACAACCATAGCTGCTTTTGGTGGCTCCTGCCTGGAAAACACAACACCAGGAGAAAGGATGGAAGCAAAGGCAATGAGGTCCTGTGCCTGTGGTCTGAAGGTAGTGTCTGCATGTGAGGAGCATCCACACAGAGGATTTGTCCCCCAAAACCTTGTGCACTCACACATGAGGGCACAAAGAGGCTTTGAGGGGTGGCTGCTTTGCACAAAGCCAGAGGAAGGGGCTGGTAGGTAGCTTGTGTGCAGGAAATCAACTGACCATGAGTAATAAAACCTCTGAAGCTCATCCTGGGGGGGGTGGGAATCTGGGCCAGATTCTGTCCAGGAATTCCCCCTGGTGCTCCCTGTTTGGCTGTGTGCAATACCAGATCTGGTTTCTGATCTTAGCGTTGTGTGAGGAAGCTGAGGATATGGGAACAGCACTTACAGAGAGTGCTTCTGCAGTGACTGCAGTTTGCTGCTGCCCCATCTCAGAGCAGGTCTTGCTGCTCTCAGCCTCCAACTCCTGACCCCAGAGGAGGCAGCTCTCTGTATTTACCTCTGTAGGCATTTGCCCTGCATTGGTTTCCTTTCCCAAGGGATTGCTATCAGGGAGAACTCTTGCAGCAGAATAGATTTTTAGTGTACTTCCTGCAGATTTCTGTGAGGGAATCCAGTTCCTGGGTGGCTTTAACTTGCCACAAAATGCAGATGGGCCCAGGAGCAGGGGTAATAGGCAGGGTGGGTTTTTCTTTAATCTACTGTTTTAATGAGCTTCATCCATCTCTCTGATCAGATTAATCTCATTTATTTCAGTCAAGCTGAAATCCCCACAGAGGAAATTGGGATTTTGAGTCTTTCAGGGTGAGTGCTTGAGTCAGGCAACAGCTCCACAGGGGCATTTCCAATTTGTCCTTTTATCACCTTAGAAATTTGTAACCCTGATGGGGTTTGTAACCACATTGGGAAGGGACCAGAGGAGCTGTGAACCTGTCTGCCTCTCCAGTGTGCCATGGAGAGAACCATAGGATGGTTTTGGTTGGAAAAGCCTCTAAGATCATCTTGCCCAACCATTCTCTAACTCTGCCAAGTCTGGGACTAAACCATGGCCCTCAGCACCACATCCCTGTGGCTTTGAAACCCCTCCAGGGATGGTGACTCCACCACCTCCCTGGGCAACCTGTGCCAATGCCTGACCACTCTTCCCGTAAAGAAATTGTTTCTCATGTCCAACCTAAACATCTCCTGGTTCAACTTGAGGCCATTTCCTCTCATCCTATCATTTGGGAGAAGAAACCAACTCCCACCTCACACCAGCCTTCTTTCAGGGAGCTGTAGAGGGCCAGAAAGCCTCCCCTCAGCTGAACAACTCTCAGCCATTCCTCTAGACCTTCAGACTTCGTTGTCCTTTCTGGACCTGCTCCAGCACCTCAGTGTCCTTCTGGAGAGAGGACCCCACAACCTGGGCTCCAGGTGCTGATCCAGGCCAGGATGCTGGTGGCCTGCTCAGTCACAGCACACACATCTGAGCTCTGAGGACTGGTGACTGCAAGCAAACCATCCCCTGTCCTGCCCAACCTCCTGTGGCCTGACCCTGTTGCCTGCACTCTCAGGGGATAGGTTGAGTGTGCTGGCTAGACTAGAGTCCAGGTGTTGTGGCTGGGAGACATACACAGAGCTGGGGAGATGATCCTTGCCCCATCAGACACCCCCAGGCCCAGAACTGGTTTTGGGTTCCGCATTCTAAGCACCCCTGGCCCTGGAGAATCTTCATACTTGCTGATCTGACCTAGTTCTGACTTGGTGGAGGGCTTGGCTCTGGGGAGGCTGTGGCACAGGGAGGCCCAAACCACACACAGTGCTGGGGGAGGGATCCTGATCCAAAGTAAGAGAAGTTCAAAGGTGTTTTTTGGCTTAATGTGGTTTATCTAAATTGCTTTCTTTCATTAATCTGGATTAACACAAATGCTCTTAGAGCCACTGGCTGGGGAAGGGTTTGCTCTGCTGTTCTGACCCAGGACAGGCTTTTCCAAAAGGAAAAAGGTTGAGCTGGGAAAACAAATCAGGTCCTGCCCCAGGTGAACAGATCAAAGCTGGGCTGGTTCCTGCTGGCCAAGTCCAAAGAGTCCTTCTGAGGGCTGTCCTTGGCACCTGCATACCCTAGGGTCCTCATTAGACCCTTATGAGGAGCAGCTGAGTGACCTGGGGTTGTCCAACTTGGAGACAGGGAGGCAGAGGGGAGACCTCATGGCTCTCTGCAGCTCCCTGAGAGGAGGCTGGAGACAGGTGGGGTTGGGCTCTGCTCCTAAGTGATAGGACATGGGGAAATGGCCTGAAGTGGCACCGGGGCAGATCTAGGCTGGACAGTAGGAGAAGCTTCTCCATTGAAAGGGCTCTCAAAGTCTGGCACAGGCTGCCCAGAGAGGTGGCTGAATTCTCACCTCTGGAGGTGTTTAAAAGCTCCAGAGATGTGGTGCTGAGGGCCAGGGTTTAGCACCAGCATTGGCAGACTTAGAGAAGGGTCAGACTCGATGATCTTAAAGGGCTTTTCCAACCAAAGCAAGTCCATGCCTGACTGACTTCCCCCTGCTGCCAGCAGAGGATTAATCCCCCTGCTCTCTCTGGGATGCTGTGAACCCCTTTTCTGGTCAGTGTGCCAAAGCAGTTGGCACCATTAGTTAGTGAACTTGAAGGTAAATTGGAGGTCAAGCCCAGATTTGAAGGTGGTGGTGGTGGGCACGAGCAGGACCCGAGGAGCCATGTGATGTGGGCCAGGTCCTGGAGAAGCAGGTGACCTCCCCATCCTCTCCTCTCCCTGGGGCTGGGATTAGGAGAGATTTTACAGCTGAGTGGCCTGGCTCCTGTTAAGATTTGGTTTGCCATGGCTCAGCCCCTCTGGCTCCTTGTCAGGAAGGACTTGCTAGGGTTTCACAGCCATTTTGCACGTCAGCAGGGCACTTCATGCCTGCCAGGTCCCTGGGAGAGATCACCCCTTTGCATCTGCAGGGAATTCCCAACTTGAGGATAGGCAGGGAAACACCCAGAGTGGAAACTGGAACCTGGAGAGGGTTTGGAGAGAGTTGTCTCATTCTTGTTCATTCACCTGGGATCTGGGTGTGCTTTCTTGCCCTGCAAAAGCCTTCTTGTGCAGTCTCAGTGGAGCTCAGTTCCCCCTGTGCAGTGAGGAGAGGAACTCTTTCCAGCCTTTCACGGATTCATAGAATGGTTTGGGTTGGAAGGGACCCCAAAGATCATCCAGTTCCAACCCCCCCGCTGTGGGCAGGGACACCTCCCACTGGCCCAGGTTGCTCAAGGCCTCATCCAACCTGGCCTTGAACACCTCCAGGCAGAGGGTATCCTGGACAACCCGTTCCAGTATCTTCCTCATCCTCACTCTAAAGAATTTATTTTGCATTCTTAGAGGTCTTTTCCAGCCCAAACAATTCCATGATTCTATGCCTCAGGATGCTTGAGTGCCATGTGGAGAGGGCTGGAGACCTGTCAGGCACTGGCAGAGCAGTTGCAGGAGGGCTCCAACTCTCCGCAGCCACAAGCAAGCTACAGTGGAAGTTGTAAGCAGGACCTGGGCACTGCCCAAAGAAAACCAGGGGACTCCCTCCTGCCCCTGCCCCAGCCAAACAGCAGAGTAACAATTTCTGTGACGTGCTGTGGCTGGGTAGTTCCCTTGCCTGCCCTCCTGACCAGAGGGAATAAATGTGGCAGTGTGCAATAATGTTCATTTCAGGGGAGGGTAAATATAGAAAGGAAAACCTGCTGAGAGTGAGCCATTTACTTCTGCCCATAAACAGTCAGTCCTACCCAGATGGAAAATCCCAGCGTGGTTTCCTTGGCCATCCCAGAAGGAGGTTTGCTTTCCTTTAGGTGAAGAAGTTCCTTTTAAATTAAAAAAACATAATAATGGCACCTTACTTCCAGCTGCTGTCGTGTGGTTAGGGGCTCGTTGGCACACTGAGGCAGCTCTGTTCTCATGCTAAACTGCTCTGGTGCAGGATCATGGAGGAGATGCTGCTGCAGGGCTTTCCCAGTCGGTGGTGCTGAGGGAACTTCATTCTTTGGGGTCCCCTTGTTCTCCTGCTGGTGATGAGCTTGGGGCTTGATCGGAGGTTTTATCTATGTGTGGGATTAAATCACCCAGCTTTTGGGGGTGCTGATGAGTGAGGATGCTGGGATGTGCTTGGGGGGGAATCTTGGGAGACTAGAGTAGAGGGGCATGAGCTATGCTGAGATCACAGTGGACCAGGAACTCTCTGAGGATTTTCCAGAGAGTGTGCCAAGGACAATAAGACAGTGCAGACTGACGAAGCATCCATCATGCCAACAGCTGGGGTGAGCCTGTGCCCTGCCACTGCACCACCTGAGAACCACCTCAAACCAGCATCCCAGCAGAGAGCTGAGGGAGGCAGGAGCCCCTCGTCTCACCCAGGCTCTGCTGCCCTCCTCTATCCCAAAAGCAGCACCAAGGAACCGTGCAGGGCACAGGGAAGCAGGCGGCTGGAACTGGCCGGCTGCCCTGTGCGGCTCCTGGCGACTAGCACCGGGCGGGCAGGAGCCAGCTCCCGGCGCTGCAGCTTTCTGCACTCGGTCAGGGTCTCTCCGTGTTTTCCAGCAGGCTTTGGATTTGGCTCGGGCTCGCCTCGGTTTCCGAAGGCAAGAGGCAGTTAAGTCTCTTGGAAGAATGAATTAATTAGTGAATGCCTTTGGTCAGGTCAGTGCCCCGGAGCAGAGCTTCCCGCTTTAAAGCGGCTTCTGCTCTGTGAAAGGCTCCTGCTACCCCCAGGGCTTTCGGAGCTGTGCCTCCAGCATCCTGGAGAAGCCCTTTGGAAAATGAAAGGGCGGGGTGGAAAAGCCTCCCCCCATCCCGCCCCCACCCCAAAATGTGGTGTCGGCTCCAACGGTGGCATTTGTGTAAGCAACAAAATATTGCCGCAGTTGGTCGGGGTCTGGCTGCGCCTTCTGGGAACAAACTGCAGCTTTGTTTAGCTGCAGATGGAAAGGCAAGGGGGAAAGGTGCTGATGGGCAAGTAAACCCCTGCCTCGCTGCAGCATGAGCAGTTAATGGGGCTCCTTCGGCCTGGCGGGGCTGGGTTTATGCCCAGCAGAGTCACAAACTGTTTCAAGGAGAGCAGTGCCACCTCTGAATACACACTGAGCCCTGCAAAGCTGGTGCCACTGGCGCTGAGTTAACCCTTGCCATGGGTGCTGGCCCCTGGATCTCCAGTGGGTGCAGCAGGGCAGCTGATCCCACCCAGTACACCCCAACACAAGGCCAGCTGCACCCCTGGCAGAGGCCATGGGTTTGTTCTGTACGGGCAGTGGCTGTGAGGTGAGCCAGCAGCTTGTGCTGGTAACACACTGCAGACCTCAGCTCTGAGCTTTGTTTCACCTGTGCAGGACACAAAATGCATTCTTGGGCTCACAGAAACCTTTGGACTGGAAAGACCCCTAAGAGCCCAACCATTAACCCAGCACTGAACCATGTCCCTCAGCACCACATCTCCATGGCTTTGCAACACCTCCAGGGGCGATGGTTCCACCACCTCTGGGCAGCCTGGGCCAGGCCTTGTCAACCTTTTCAGAGGAGAATTTTCTTCTCATGTCCAACTTAAACCTGCCCTGGTGAAATTCTACCCAAAAGCCCCTTCCTTTTCCACCCACATCTCGATGAGGGCCTGTCAGTTGAGGTGCCCATGCTGGTGGTAGAGCAGGAGATAAAAGCCTCAGGGAGCAATGCATGGAGTCTTCCACAGCAGCCACCCTGGGGTGGTTGTATCCACTCCAGCTGAGTGCCCAGGAATTCTTCTGGAATAAGAACCTGTCTATTTCTGTAAGAGCTGATGTCACCTGGAAAGCTGCTATAAATCCAGCTGGAAAAAGGGACCCTTATTCTGGGATAAGTGTGGTTAGTGGTTAGCTGGGAATGGGGCTATTCCTGGCACTGCCATCGACCTTCCTGGTGACGCTGGGTAAGTCACCTCACCTCAGCCTGTGTCACCTCCTGCTGCAGGCTGGGGATTACAAACAAGGCCTTTCTCCTCATGCAGCTGTCTGGGAAGCTGTGTGACACTGGAAAAAAGGTGTCACAGGGTGACAGGCAGTCACTGACTAGGACTTGGTACTTTTTTACTCACCTTGGAGGCATCCTGATAAAATTGTAGGGCGGGGAAATAAGGGATGCAGGCAGGAGATGGTGATGGGGACTCATTGAGGCACTCAAGCCTGGACCATTGGTGTGGGGCTGGGAATACAGCATTTTCCTGACTGGGAATATGGCATTTCCCTGACTGGGAATATAGCATTTTCCTGACTGGGAATACGGCATTTCCCTGACTGGAAATATAGCATTTTCCTGACTGGAAATACAGCATTTTCCTGACTGGAAATACAGCATTTTCCTCTCTGCTTTTAAAAATAGTCTGTTGTCTTCTGCACTGGAGACCACCCGTCATAAAAGTGGTGGAAGCTACAGGAGCATTATGGCTGGGCTGCAGGAGATGCCAGCCTGCCTCCCAGCTCCATGTCCTTTCCTAGTGGCCTTTCCAGTGCTGCTGACCCTCCCAGCAGCCCCAGCTCCTGATATTCCCTCTGGGAACGCAATAACAAGCTGCCGAGGGCTGGTGTGTGTGTGCCTCCCCCCACCATCCTTCCCAAAGTCCCTTGGCAAAATGCAGATGGGAGAGTTCCAAGCGCCAATGTGTGTGTGCTAATGGGAAATGAGTTGCCTCTTGCCCCGGAGCCTCGGCAGCTTGAGGAAAACAAGGCAGGGGCTAGGAATGACCTCACATCGCCTCCCAGGGAATGTTTTGCCGGGGGTGGGGGGGAAGAGGCAGCATCAAGACAGCACAATGTATGGATCTCCCTGCCTGTGTAAACATCCCTGTAGCTGCAGAAGCCTCTTAAAGCCCCGGCCGAGAGGAGGCAGCGGCTTTGATCTGGGGCTGCGGTTGCTGTTTGCCAGCTCGGATCCCTTCTTCTTTTAATTTCGCTGCAAATTAAAAAAATGCCTGTTGTGATCTTTTTGCTTTTATTCCTTGGCTAGGGAGCAGGGCAGGGTGCAGTAAATTTTCATTACTCCCCATGTAACCGTTTCAGCATGGCTGACAATTCCTCGCCGGCTCTTCAGCGCCGCAGCACAATGGACCAAAGCTCCTGGCCCTACATGGAGCCGACAGCAAATGGATTTTGCCCAGAGGTGCGCAACGGGGAGTGGAGGCAGCAGGGAGGGGAGTCCTGCCACCTCCTGCCCTTCCTGAGACACGCACACACACACACACACACAGACACACACACACGTGCACGGCCGGCAAGGGCTGGCAGCTTGTCCTGATGCCTTTGATGGCTCCAGAGAGCGCTCCCAGGGCCGGATCCGGGCCGGCCCCGTGCCGCGGCAGCAGGAGCTGATCCAGAGCCGTCGGGGCTCAAGTGCCAAGCTGTCCTGCAGGCGATTCCACTGTGATTCATGGACCTTCCTCCAGAATCCCTCTGCGATTTCGGGAATCTCCAGCTGCCTGGCTTTCCCTGTCTGCCTGCTGTCCTGTGCTCGGAGGGGCACCACGGTGTGTGTAGCCACAGGACCTTCGTCTGCCCCTCTTCTGCCCAGCGAGGCACAGGCTCGTGGAAGCAAACAAGACTGTATTTAATCCTTTAAAGGCTCTGAACATCAGCAGCTCACCCCAGCCCCGCTGCTTCACTGTGGTGCTTTGCAACCCTGCTGGAGAAGCAGGGGTTGAAGTGGTTCAGTAGCCATACCTGAGTGTATTTAAAAGCCATCTGGATATGGTGCTCAGGGGTATGGTAGCTGTGGCCCTGGGAAATAAGGGTTGGACTTGAGAACAAGTCTTGCAAGGAGTGGCTGAGGGAACTGGGGTTGTTTCGTCTGGAGAAGAGGAGGCTGAGGGGAGACCTAATTGCTCTCTACAGCTCCCTGAAAGGAGGCTGAAGTCAGGTGGAGATTGGACTCTTTTTCCTAGCATCAGGTGATAGAATGAGAGGAAATGGCCTGAAATTGTGCCAGGGGAGGGTTAGGTTGGAGATGAGGGAAAATTTCTTTGCTGTGAGAATGGTCAGGGATTAGAACAGGCTGCTCAGGGAGGTGGTGGAGTCCCCACCCCTGAAGGTGTTCAAGAACATGGCCATGGCACTTGGGGACATAGTTTGGTGGCCACAGTGGTGTTGGGTCTATGGCTGGACTGGATGCTCTTGGGAGGCTTTTTCCCACCAAAACGATTCCACAATTCTGTGATCTTGGAAGGTCTTTTCCAGCTGTAGCAATTCTGTGACCTGGGGGTCAGCCCCTTCACTCTCCAGTGTTGCCATCAACCTACCTTCAGAAGCAAGACCCATCCACCATGCCAGGCTCTGGTTCAATGGGCAGCCCTTGGCCAGAGCCCCAGCCCAGCGGTCTGGGCCTGAGCGAGGCTGTGCCGGGTCCCCGCGTGGCTGCCGCTGCTTGGGCGCTGTGATTACACACGGAGCTGTGTATTTAGGGCTGGTTTATGGCTGTTTATACTGATGTGTAAACCTGTAATTTAGCAGCTCGGTTATAAATCAACACTGCTGAAGGTCCTGTCCCTCGTGCCTTGAGATCAGCCTCCAGATTTAGAAGACAGGTTAGAGAAGTGAAGAAAAAAGAAGGAGGCCTCTTCAGTTGTGCCTCTGGTTATGATGATAACAGCTCATAGGATGTTGAACATGTCCTGCTCCAAGATGTGGTGGCCAGGCACAGAGATCCACTGGAGCAGGTGAGCAGTGCCTCTGTATTTAGAGATTCTGCTCTCACAACAGCCCCAAGAGAGATCCATGCTGGCACAGCAAACCCCAGCCTGCAGAGAGAAGTGCTGCCATCACTGCTGAGCTGATGACTGCAGGAGGCTGCTGGACATCCCATTAGCAGTGTTCTTGGACATGGGCTGCAAGGTTCAGAGCCCCTTCCTGCTTAGAGCAGCCTTCATCCCCAAGAGCTCCTGGCACAGACTGTCACTGGCAGGAGAGCCAGGAGCCTCCTCCAGGGCAGTGCTGAGCAGAGTGGCACATTCCCACTGGTGGGGAATGGTCCTCTCCTGATGCCTCCCAACATCGACACCTCTGCATTTGTGTTTTTATGTACAAAATTCTGTTACAGATTTATCAGTCCTGTCTGTACCTTTGCCCCTTCACAGGCTGTCCTGGAGCCTGGCTGTGCCAGGGAAGAGTTTGCATTACTGGTTTGATTCCCATAGTGAGTGAGATGTGTTGAGAGCTGTTGGGACGTGTGGATTTCTGACAGAGAGATTCTTCTGCTGGATTTCTATTCCCACTGGACTGTGGCAGGAGCAGCTGTCCCTGCTGAGAAGCAACTTGTAGTTATGGTGAGCTGGAAGCTGCCTTTCATTGAGTTGCCAGGTCAGGCAGATAAGGGCCACTCAAACTCCCCTGGCTTTGGGGTTGCCACAAAAACATGGATTTGAACCCTGGAGATCTGCATTGGGTGTAAGGGGCCTGTCTGTGGATCTGTCCTCCAGCTGATGCTGGTCTCCTGTTCCCCTGGAAGGGTTTGGTTCCCAAATAGACTTAGAACCTCAGTGCTTTGACTGGGGGACTCGCTGGCAGCAGGCAGAGCTCCGTGGCTGTAGGATGGCTCCACAGGGCCAGGAGGGAGTCTTGCCCTTGGTCTCTGTCTTTGGGAAGATCCAGTGTGTGAATGAGCTCCCAGTTTTTACATGTGCTGCTCTCCCTGGCCCATGAAGGCAACCCAAGGGCCATGTATTTTTGTAGGGAAAGCATTGCTAGACTCAGAGACTCTTCAGCATCCTCCTAGCTCCAGTCCCTCCCCTTGTCTCCACAGCCAGTGCCTTGGCTTAGCTGGACATTTTCCATCACCTCCAGCCTCCTTCATTGTATCTTCAGGGATTATTAGAACAAATGAGGATAGGAGAGGCTGCAGAAGCAGCACAGTGGGCTGAAGGACCATGGGGGCTGCCATGGGCAGGATGGCTGCTGGGGCCATGGCACCCCACGTCCTTGGACGGGTGAGATTACCACACACCTTGCCCCCAGCCACTTTCCCATCTCCCAGCCTTATCTCCTGCTGCATTTTCCTGGCTGGCGATGCCTTGTGTGGCTCAGGGAGCAGAAATACCCCAGAAAAGCAATGGTGGCAGCAAGCTCAGTGCAGGGACAGTCGCAGGTTGTGGCAGTCTCCCTGTGCTCTAGGATGCCGTCTGCAGGGGCCAGTCTGCGAGAGGCTCCTGCAAGCAAACAAAACCCGCCTTGAATAGTTCAGAAAGGTCTTTTTCTTGCCCCTTCCACCCTTACTTCCCACTCCCCCTCCCCAACTCTCCCTTGCAAACAGCAGAGCTNGCTGCGAGGTGCGGGCTGGGTCTGAGGGTTGCAGGGGGCTTTGCATTGATGCATTGATCGCCCATGGTCTCCGCCTGACCTCCCTGCTCCCAGGGAAGCAGTCTCCATGGCTACTGGCCCTTCTCCTCCAGCGCAGACTGTAAATTCCTGCAGGCAAAGCCCAGCCTTGGGGGTGCGAGGGGGGGAGCCGGGAAGGAGTAACCAAAGCCAAATAGAAAGAAAGAAAGGGCTGGGAGAAAAAGGGCGTTGCTTGGATGGGGCTCTCCTTTCCACTCCCCTTTCTCAGGTCCCCAGCACCAGGGCAAGGCGCCTGCTTCCCCCCTCCAGCGCTTGCTGCTCCTGCTGCTGCTCTCTTGCAAAACTGGAATTGGCTGGGATTATTTAAGGGGAAAAAAAAAAAAANCCCAGCCTTATCTCCTGCTGCATTTTCCTGGCTGGCGATGCCTTGTGTGGCTCAGGGAGCAGAAATACCCCAGAAAAGCAATGGTGGCAGCAAGCTCAGTGCAGGGACAGTCGCAGGTTGTGGCAGTCTCCCTGTGCTCTAGGATGCCGTCTGCAGGGGCCAGTCTGCGAGAGGCTCCTGCAAGCAAACAAAACCCGCCTTGAATAGTTCAGAAAGGTCTTTTTCTTGCCCCTTCCACCCTTACTTCCCACTCCCCCTCCCCAACTCTCCCTTGCAAACAGCAGAGCTGCTCTCCAGTCTCACTTTCCACCGACCCAGCACCCCAAGACACTCCCACAGCCGCCGAGCCCAGCCAGGTCGTGCCATCTGCATACTCCTTTTGTTTTTTTTCCTTATGGATACATTTTTCCTTTCCCTTTTCTTTCCCNAGGGATCAGAGCAGCCGCCAGAGAGAGGGCGATAGAGTCCACTTTCCTCCAACTGCCCTGGGTCTCCTTCCCTCACTCTCTGCTTTAGCAACACCAAGAGCCCCAAACTGAACCCAGAGCAGCTTTTTCCATCAGTTCAGTTCCCTTCCCTCCCTCTGTCTCACACACGGCAAGGAGCGAGCCCCTTCCTCCTCTTGATTTCCCTTCGCATGCTCAGCCTCTTGTTTCCTTTAAAGCACTAGAAATCCCCCCTGTCTTGCCCCCACTCCTCCATTCAGACTGGGATTGCCATGGGAGCTTTGCAGATTGCTGGATTTTCCATCCTTCTCTTTCTCCACCACTCTGGAAACACTCTGGCAAATAAAGCCAGTCAAGGTAAGAGAAATTTCTTCGCAGCTCAAAGGGTTGCTGTGTGGTGTCGTGTGTTGGGCAGCCGGACCTCCCTCTTTAGAGCTGGGGCTTTCTGTGCAGCAGGCTGGAGAAATTAGCAGCAATAACAACAAACAGTGGAGGGGATTTTAAACCTGGCTCACAGATACTCCTGCCTCTGCCTTTGCCTGGGGTTGGGTTCTGTTAAACTCTTGCTGGAGCTGCGTTTCTCACACCGCGTTTGTTTGGTTCGGACTCTTTATCTCAAGGCAAAGGGTGTAGGAAATGAGGGCAGGCAAAGCCTGCACCCATCACAGGGCAAATGTTGCTGTTTGGAGGAGTTTGTGAGGGCTCGTGGGGGGCTTTTCTGGTTTTCAGGTGTCAGTGGGATGGGGATAACACCCAGGGCAGTGTGGGCAAGGAGGGCTGCTTTCAGTCTGTCTGAGGGTCAAGGGACAGCAGAGTGGGTGTCTGGTGCTGGGAGGCTGCATCTGCGTTTGTGTGGGTTACACAAGCAGGGGTTGACCCTCCGGTGCTGGGCTGGAGGGGTGGGGGCTGCAGAAAACTTTGAGGAGCTGATCACAGAAATCCTGAATAAATAGGGAAGCTCATTCCCTATCTCTAGGGGAAAAAAAAAAAAAAAAGGGATGTCCCAGCACCATCAACTCCAGGCTTTGCTGTTTCACTTGCTCCCAGTACCGAGCCTGGATTTCTCCTCCACGAAGGTCCACACAGAGCTTTCTGTATGGTCGGTCCACACCTTCAGGTTTTCTGTAGCACCTCTATATTTAGCCCAGCCCTGTGTGTGTGATCCTGCTGCCTGTCTCCGAGGGGGCTTTCCTCCTCAGTTCACCACTGGCCATACAATCTCTTGGCTTTTCTTCTGCTCCCTTTTTCGCCATGGCACTTACCATGGGTGAGGTTTCCCCAAGCCCAGGCTCGGCTCTTGCTGTCGCAGTAGCTCCTGTTTATGCGGAGGGCGAGATGAAATAAGGTGTGAACGGACATCCCAGCGCAGGGCAGCCCCGAGGCTCTTCCTGGAGGCACATTTCAGCCTCACGTAGGTGGGCACCCTGAGCCCTGTCACCGACCACGTCAGAAGGAATTTCAAGGCTATTGTCTTATCTGGCTTCAAGTGTTTTTAAAACAATAGGAGACTTTTCAGGAGGGCAGCCTAGGCAAGCACAAGGGAGATTTGCCAGGGCAAAGGCTTGGGAAGGGAAGAGTCCAGCTTCATGCAGAGCTTTGTGATGTAGGCTCTGAAAGGAATGCTTAGGTTTTTATCCCCCCTCAAATTATCTCGAGTGTATGCATTGCTTTCGTTTCTTATCATAATATTTATTTATTAAGGCCTTTTGGTTTCCAGTTCCATTTAAGCCCGAGCCAGAATTGCATTAAAATAGCAAAGTAAAATTCCATCGTGCAGAGACTTGACAGATCCCTTCAGGGAAGGAGAGAGGGGTGGAGTGGGGGTGGAGAGAGGTGAGCTCAATCCTGCAACCGTGTGTCTGGGACACGGCTGGCTCCTGCTGGTGAAGGCACAGAGCAGACCCGGGGAGGGGTCCGAGCGCCCTGCAGCTGCGGGGAGGTGATGGTGGAGAGTTAGCCTCCGCTGCTGCTGGGGGGTTCTGGGGTTGCTGAGAGAGAAGCAGCTATGGAGGGGTGAAGGTTGGTGCCTGTGGAGATAGATACAAGGGCTCTGGGCAGGGCTGGACTCGGTTGTTTTGAAACTGCAAGGGAGATGCCCCGAGAATGGATACCTATCACCCCTCTGCCCGCACCAAAGCCTTGGCCCTTCCAGGGGTCAGCCACTCTCGACAAGCAACTGTCATAGCTGGGGACTGCTCCTGTTCCCCGATAGGGGCTGGCTTTGCCGTGATAAACATCACCCTGTGCTGGGGCTCCCTGGCTCGCTTCTAGCATTGAATTACCCCAGAAAGTTTAGTCTGTAGGGAGGGAAGGATTTAGCAGAGCTGTCCACCAGGCCTGGAGGGTGTCTGCCAGAGGGCCCTGCAAGGTTTATTGGATCACTTTAGTGCTAGGAAAACTTTCAAGAGGAGAACTGACCATATGAATCCAGATAACCCCAGGGAGGCTTCCTGACATGCACTCAGCTGTGATGAAATCTCCCTGTGGTCCCCATGCTGAGCTGCCTTAACAGCCCCAGGCTGCTGCTGTGCCCACAGCTCTCCTGGTTTTGGGCAGNTATGGACACATATTTAACTTCTTTTAGGAGGCTAAAATTTTCCAATTGCAGCCTGGAGATGCTGTCAGATTCCCCTCCCCGCTCCACCAAACCTCCTCTCCCTTGGCCTCCACTTTCCTCCCCTCTCATGCACTCACAGTGTGTGACTGTTGTGCCTGTCCCCTCCACCCCTCTGAAATATGAAATGTAAAACTGTAAACACTGCAGCGTGCAGCAGTTCAAAGGAGAGCTTTGACTGAGGGCGTCTAACATGCCTGTGCCGAGATTAAAAAGGGGAGCTGAGGGGAGGTAGGAAGGAGGCAAGAAGAGGTTGGGTTTTGTTGGTTTTTTTTTCTTTTTTATATAACTGCCAACAGGAGGATAAATATTCAGACACCTCAAGTCTTCCAGCTCTGAGGGGTTGCTGCTGTCTCCACACTGCCCAGGTTTGCTTTCCAGTGCTCTCAGCTTTACAGGGATTTTTCCCCTCCGCAGCCAGTCACACCGGAGCGATCCATTTAGGAAAAAAATCTGCATGAATAACCTTAACCTTCACTTTCAAACTTACAAGTCCCCTGGGAGGCTTTAGGAGAAGCCTGGGANCATCACCCTGTGCTGGGGCTCCCTGGCTCGCTTCTAGCATTGAATTACCCCAGAAAGTTTAGTCTGTAGGGAGGGAAGGATTTAGCAGAGCTGTCCACCAGGCCTGGAGGGTGTCTGCCAGAGGGCCCTGCAAGGTTTATTGGATCACTTTAGTGCTAGGAAAACTTTCAAGAGGAGAACTGACCATATGAATCCAGATAACCCCAGGGAGGCTTCCTGACATGCACTCAGCTGTGATGAAATCTCCCTGTGGTCCCCATGCTGAGCTGCCTTAACAGCCCCAGGCTGCTGCTGTGCCCACAGCTCTCCTGGTTTTGGGCAGATAATGCCACCCCCAGTCCTATCCTCTCACCCACCAGCCCATCTCACAGCCTGCCAGGCAGAAGAGCCTCTGCCCCATTCTCAGTGGAGCAGAGCCCTTGGAGCCCAAGGACTGGCAGATTTGCATCTTTTGTACCAGCTCTGCCCTTGTCACATTCCTCTGGCAGCACCCCCATAACTGGAGCCATGCCACAGGATTCAGCACCTTTTCCTGCAGCTGGTTTGAACCTCTCCTTGGATGGGACCAGGGAAAAGGGGCCAGGAGAGAGATGCAGCAGCTCCCTGTGGGAGCCTGGCACCTCATTTGGTATCTCTTGGCAATCCCACAGCCCCATCCACCCACCCACTGAGAGATCTTGAGTGGACCACAGCCCCAGCTCAGCTCAATAGTCACCCCTGAGCAAAAGCAGCCCTTCTGGCCAGCGAGGGAGCCTCCATCCCGTGGGACAGGCTTTGGTGGGGATGCACCTGCAGAACCTACACCGCCAACCGTCCAGGGGAGGGGAAGGTGTGGCTGGGGGGGGGNCTGCCAACAGGAGGATAAATATTCAGACACCTCAAGTCTTCCAGCTCTGAGGGGTTGCTGCTGTCTCCACACTGCCCAGGTTTGCTTTCCAGTGCTCTCAGCTTTACAGGGATTTTTCCCCTCCGCAGCCAGTCACACCGGAGCGATCCATTTAGGAAAAAAATCTGCATGAATAACCTTAACCTTCACTTTCAAACTTACAAGTCCCCTGGGAGGCTTTAGGAGAAGCCTGGGATGGCAAATAAAGTTTACTCTGTCTCACAGCGCTGGGGGACGCCTGCCTGGCCGCGTTTCAGTCTTGCCCACTGCAGATCTTGTGATTGTTGCTCCCCCAGCTGAAAACAAACACAACCTGGGTTTGGTTTTCTTTAAGGCAAGGCTGGGTCAGGCCAAAGGAGCACCAACAGCAATCCCCCTGAGAGATGAACACGCTGCTGGTGTGAGGCATCAGACCTTCCTTGGGGAAACCATGGCTGAGCTGGATGATATAAAGGGCCTTAAAAGGACCCTTCTAACCCAGAGCATTCCATGATGCTGAGTCTTGGTCTCTTCTCTCTAGTAACAAGTGACAGAATGAGAGGAAATGGCCTGGAGTTGCACCAGGGAGGGTTTAGGTTGCACATTAGAAGAAACTTCTTGACTGAAAGGGTTCTCAAACACTGGCACAGTGGAGGTGGCTTGAAACCCCCATCCCTGGAGGTGTTTGCAGAGGTGTGGTGCTGAGGGCTGTGGTTTAGCCTCAGCCTTGGTAGAGCTAGAGAAGGGTTGGGCTGGATGAGATTTTCCAACCAAAATGATTCTGTGATTCTTTGAATTATGCTGGGGCAACTGGGACTGGCACAAGGAGGTTAGGATGGGGATGGAGAGAACATTTCCAGCCCAGGGGATGCCAGGTCTGGGCTTCATCAGTCTGGTGCAGGAGATGAGGAGCTCAAACCAGCTCCGTCCTTGCAGGAGTGGGAAGTGTCAATGGCGGGGGGGGGCAAATAAAAAAAAAGAGAGACCCTTTTGGGGTGCTGCCATCTTTGGAGAAGCAAAACCTGGGGTGAGGAGTGTGTAGTGGGGTGTGAGCATGGAGCAATGGCGTCACAAGGCTGGGAACCCCCTCAGGTCCTCACTGCAGCTTGTGCTTCCTTGTCCTTCATCTATGCTCCATCACTGTGCAGAGCCAAGAGCCGTGGTGGGGGCTTGGTCCTGAGTGAGCTCAAGGAGCTACCAGCTTGGGAACACCCTTGGCACATTATGGATTATGGGCATGGTGGTTTGTGGTGTTTGTGGTTTCATACATGGTGGCTCAAGGAAGCGCTGATGAAGCCCCCTTTGAAGCCCCCTCCACCCTATCAGCCCTTCCCCCAGACAGATCTTTTTTCCTTTTTCCTTTTTTTTTTTTTCTCCCTACCTAATGGTGGGGCTTGATGCTCTTTGAGGTCTTTTCCAACCTTGATGATTCTGTGATCCTATAATCTTTGGCCAATTTGGCATCAAGCCACCCACAGAACATCTTCCTGCCCTCTGGCCAGCCCCTGGCCATGCCCTGAGCCCGTCCTGGGCCCGTCACTGGGGTGAACAAATGATTAATAAAGTGCAGCAGAGTGTCTGAGGTGGTTATTAATGCCCTGCTAAAAGGAGCTACTGAAGTTATAAAGTTTTAATTTGGCTTTAAGGCCGAGTGGAAACTCCACGTGTCTGCCAACAGCTACATACAGCCCTGCACAGGCAGGCTGTTAATGCCTATTTGTGCCTGTATAAAAATCAGGAATTAAATTAATTTGAAGGAAGGAGCTGAAGGGCTTGGAGAAGAGAGAAAAGGGGTGGTGGGTTTGTTCTTTTTAGGCATTCTCTGGCTGGTTTTCACTGCTCCGTCTCAGCTCCCTCTTCAGACATGGGGTCTTGAGCAACCCAGTCTGGTGGAGGTGTCCCTGCCCATGGCAGGGTGGTTGGAACTGGATGATCTTTAAGGTCCTTTCCAACCCAACCCATTCCATAAGTCTGTTGGGACTTTCAGCCTTTGGTTAAAACCATCTTTTATTATTTATTATTTTTCATCTTCAACAGAATAAGGAAGCGAGGGAAGAGCCTCGGCCCAGACTCTCAAAATCCACAAGCTGTGCTTTATCCCCACTCTCTGCCATGTGATGCCACAGGGCAGGGCACAAGCTTGGCACCCATGGGCTCTGCCACCACCTGCCCCACCGACCTCGGTCTAACTCTTTGCCTTCCCAGTGGGTGCGCGCCGGTGCCAGGGCCGAGGGTGCTGGGGGCGCTGGGTGATCCGCCCCCTGCTCTTTGGCAGCTCCGAATGGCAGTGGCGGAGCAGCGGCTGCCTGCGCTGCCTTTGAAATGGAGAAGAAAGCTGCAGCTGGAGCGGAACGGGGCCCAGCAGCCAGCCTGGAAAATCCCACCCACAACGGAATCCAGAGCACGCCCGAGGCGCGGGGCGAGCGCAGCCTCCTGCCCCTCACCGCAACCCCCTGCACCGCCTGGCAGCCATGCCCAGGGTGCTCTTCGCCCTCTGACCAGCCCTCATTGCTCCCAACGTGTGGCTGGCTGAGGAGGTGAGGCAGGGCGGGGAGCAGGGGCTGCTGGAGGTCAGTGGGACCCCTGGTCCCCAACAGGACTCAGCATCTTCCTTGGGATGAAATTCCCTGCCTGGTGCAAAACTGTGCCCATCCTTGCCATCTGGTTTGGGCAACTTTGGGTGAAGAAGGTTGTAGATGCTCCCTGCCTGGAGGTGTTCAGGGCCAGGCTGGATGAGGCCTTGAGCTGCCTGGGCTGGTGGGAGGTGTCCCTGCCCATGGCACAGGGTTGGAACTGGATGATCTTGAAGGTCCCTTCCAAGCCAACCCATTCTGTGATTCTGTGACTCTGCTTACTCTGCTTTGGAGAGGCTTTGAACTCAAGGATCTTTGGAGGTCTTTTCCATCCCTACCATTCTGTGATTCCATTCTATGAACTTTGGGTGAAGAAGGGCATCTTGTGTTATTCATGGAGCTCTACAGGGCATCCAGGCTGGTGAATCTCCAAAAAAACCACCCACCTATGTTTGGAATCTTGCCTTTGAAAGGATCTCCCAAGCAGGGAGATGAGCAGGACACACTCCAGCAAGATGTTTGGAAGAGCAAACAGGGATGGGAACGCCAGCAGAGAGGGATTGTGGTAAAAAAAAACCTTCTCTTTGCTTGGCTTTGAATGAAATCCCTCAGGCTGGGAGCACCTGCAGCATGGCTGCCCACGTTCCCTCGCATGGAGAAGGTTCTCCTGTGGGAAAAGCTGCCTGTCCTGCTGGCAAACCTGCCCTGTGTGGGAAAACACTGCTTGTGTGGACAGAGAATGCAGGAATTTCAGTTTTCAGAGGGCTTTTTGGTTTGGGGTTTGCTTTCTGTTTTTCATTCACTACATCATTCCTGAAGAAGACTTCTGAGGAGCCAGAATTTCAGCAGTCTGAAATGAGGATCTTTGCCAATTTCAGGATGGTTCCTGGGATGCTGGGGAGGGTATTTATTTATTCCTGCTTCCCACGCACACATTTTTTTTTTTTCTCCCTTTTTGTTTTTTTTTTCCCCCAATCCTGTAACCTTTCCAATGTCTCCAGCTTTGGAAAAATTACAGAGTGGTAGATTTGTAATGTTTCCTTTTGTACTGTTGCTGCTGTGTCACCTTTCCAAAGTTAGAGGCATCTTGAATTAACAGAATGGGGGAGGGGGAGGGGAAAAAAGAGATAGAAAAAAAGCTCCAGAGATGCTGAGGGGTCTGGAATGTCTCTGTGATGAGGAAAGTCTGAGGGGCTTGGGGCTGTTTAGCCTGGAGAAGAGAAGACTGAGGGTGAATCTCAGCAATGGTGCTCAATGCTTCAAGGGTGGCCATCAGGAGGATGGGACCAGGCTTTGTTTGGTGGTGCCCAGTGACAGGATGAGGGCTAAGGGTCACAGACTGGAACATCAGAAGTTCATCTGAACATGAGGAGAAATTCCATTAATCTAAGGGTGATGGAGCACTGGAGCAGGCTGCCCAGAGAGGTGGTGGAGTTTCCATCTCCGGAGACATTCAAAGCCCACCTGAACACTGCGATGTTGTGTGACCTTCTCTAGATGACCCTGCCTTGGCAAGGGGGGGTTGGGCTGGATGATCTCCAGAGGTCCTTTCCAACCCCTGCCACTCTGTGATAAAACAATGTCTGGGAACCTCTCCCTGAGGATGCAGCTGGGTGCTGGGGTTGTCACACGTGCTGTGGGTGCCGGTGGCGATGGTGCTGCTGCCCTGTGCAACCCCTCCAGCATCCCCTCCGTGGTGGGTCACTCTAGCCAGTGATTAATGGCCCAAGGGAGGCCGCGGTGGCCGCGGGCCATGGCCAATGTCAAACAACAAATATGATGCAGGCTGTAAATATTTAGACAAAGGCAGGCGCGTGCTGCCTCCCGCTGCGCAGCCAAAGCTCTCCCCCCAGTGACTCACAGCTCCCAGGGTGGCCGGGACAAGGCTCAGGACAGCGGTCCTGTGGCCATGGCCCCTGTCCCACTGGGACTGACAGAACATTTTCCTGTCTTCAGGGACATCCTGGAGCAATTCTGTTCTTGGGGCTGCTGAAAAACAGCTTTTTAAAAGCGGTCGAGAGCATCACAGCCTCAGGCTCTTCTTCGTTGAGTACAGGGAAGCTGAAGGACCTTCTGATTCCCCTTCCCTAGTGGGACAATCCCCATAAAGTATGTAGGAGAAGCCCTTCAGAAGCAGCACTGATGCTCCCCACATGCCTGCGGAGCCAGAGTGGGGAGCATAGGGTTATCTGGGAGACCTGCCCATACCCAGGGGCCCACGGGCTATGCTCAGCCCCTGCCTGTACCCAGCTGCTGTGCACCACTACCAGGCACTGCCAGATCCAAGGCAGTGTGCCCACTCCAAGTCACCATGACCCCCCTTACTGGCTGCACAGAGAAGGTGGAGAGCAGCCAGGTGAGCAGCTTCTTGCTCACAAACCTCCATCCCACATGCTGGAAGATTTTCTACTTCCCAGAGAGTTAAAACCACCACTCTGTGGCCTCCTGACACAGCAAATCCTTGGGCATCATCCCTTGAGGCCATCACTGGTGCACAATGGGTGCTCTGGACAGGATGTTCTGGGTGAACTGCATGAACTGCATCCCAGATAAGTGGATTGAGGGGCAAAAGGGGATGGGGGCAGCCTGGATTTTGGCTGTGGCCCTGAGGAAGCCTTGATGTTTTTCCCAGTTCTCCCTCTCGCTTCCCACTCCCGGCTCCCAGGTTTATTTAGTGCGGTCCCCGCTAATTCGTGCGCATTCCCGCGCCTAAGAATAGCAGCGATGACGACTGTTTGGGTGACTGCTGCGCTCAGGAAGCGGCTAATTGGAGACAGAGACTTTCACCTCTGCCTGGGCTGGCTCCAGCCTGCACTGCGGGCGCCTGAGCGGCGTTTCCTATCATCAGACGCGGGAAAGGGTCGAGGAGTCTCCGAGTGGCTCCTATGAGAGAGGGCACACAGGTGGTGCTGTTGGGGAGCAGAGCCAGCAGCCCCGCGTGTCCCACAGCGAGCTCATCCCCGTGGTGTCAGGGCTGGGTGTGAAGGAAGCACCGAGGAGCAAGGCAGCCTTGCTGCCTCTGTCTCTGCTGGTTCGTGGGCTGGTTGAAAGGCTGCAGGCTGTTTGGTGTCATTGCCTCAGGTGATGGCTCCAGTGGGGAGGTGGAGAAGAGCTCCCCGGGCTCTGCCCATCACTGCCCTGCCTCTCCCCAGTGCTCCATCAGCTTTCCCTGTTGCCTCCTTATCTGTCCCTGGACTTTCTCCATCGCTCCCTTGTCACTCCCCATCACTTCCCCAGTTTTCTTCATCACTCCCACCCCAGGCTCTCCCCATTGCTCCCCTCACCTGTCTTGCAGATGTTGATGAGTGTGTGGAGGGCACTGACAACTGCCACATTGATGCCATCTGCCAGAACACCCCCAAGTCCTACAAGTGCATCTGCAAGTCTGGCTACACCGGTGACGGGAAGCACTGCAAAGGTAGGGGCATGCCACTGCCACCAGAGCCCCTTCTATGGGTGACAGCCCCAGTGGGTTGAAGCCAGGTGCTGGCTCATCCCTGCTGCCCCCTGCCCTCATGGAAGGGCAGCTGGTTTACCCCAGCTTATTGCAAACCTTTTATTCCCCTTTTCTGTCCCAAGCTCCTGGCCTGTTGACACCACAACACATGGAGGTAGAGAGGAATGTGATTGTCCTTGCTGGTGGCAATTGCAGCCATCATGCTCCCTCCCCTGCTCTGCCAAGAGCCACCTATGGAAGGCTGGGGCTGCCCAAGCCCAGGAGAGTCACCTGGGACTGGTTTTAAAGAAAGCTGGGCTTTTTTTAGCTGCAGGATTCCCAACCTGGGGACTGCAGAACTGGGTCAGCAGCTAAAACATGAGAAGCATGAACTAGGTTGGGTCTGATGATCTTAAAGGTCCTTTGCAACCAAAATGACTCTCTGATTCTGAGCATAAAAAGAAGATCCAGAGATGTGGATGTAGGTGATATAGATGCAGAAGCAGATGTAGGCACAGGTCATAGAATCGTGGAACTGGAGACTGTTTTGAGTCAGAAGGGACCTTAAAGATCAGCCAGTTCCATCCCCCTGCCATGAGCAGGGACACTTCCCACTAGACCAGGTTGTTCAAGGTCCCATCCAGCCTGGCCTTGAACATCTCCAGAGAGGGAGCATGTAGATGCAAATGTAGATGCAGATGTTGGTATATGCAGCTGAGTGATGCTTGGAAAGAAAATGGGCCCCTTGGAGAAGCAGCACTCAAGAAAAGCAGGAATGGAGTAGGGGAGAATTCCCAGCTCTTCTCAGAGCAGATCCAAGTTTGGAATGGGCTGACCACAAACAGCAGAGGGATTAAAGCATGCTGCTGGCCCAGAAAGGCTTTGCCATGGAGACAGGCAGCTCTGCCCAGTGCTGCTGGGGAATGCACCAGTGATTTCTGGTGTGTCATGACAAGGGCTCAGGGCAGCAGGCAGCTGGGAGTCTAGACTAGGGAGGACAGGGATGTTTTGCAGAGCATGGAGAGATGCTGTAGGCAATAGCAGAGCAGGAGACCTGCTGGAATAAGCAGAGACCCCAGGACACAGGATCAGTTTGGTCACAAACATGCCGGAGATGGAGAGCAGCACCCATGCAGTGAGTTGTGGCCATCCTCAGCTGGGGCAGCCCCACAGCTCTCCTGCTGTCCTCTGCCCACAGACGTTGATGAGTGTGAGAGGGAGGACAACGCAGGCTGTGTCCACGAGTGTGTGAACATCCCTGGCAACTACCGCTGTACCTGCTACGATGGCTTCCGCCTGGCGCACGATGGCCACAACTGCCTAGGTAAGGTACGGGCCCCTGGCACACACCAGGGTGGGACACTGACATGTCACGGCCACGTGGCTCTGCCACCTCGGGACCAGCCTGCTGGCTTTGTTTTCTGACTGCTGACTCCCCACCCAGACCCATCGCAGAGCCAGGGGATGGTGATGGCACTCCCAGGGCAGCAAGCCAACTGTGGACATGTGCCATGCTGTGCTGGCTCACCGGGGACAGGACTGCTCCCCCATTGCATGGGGGTGATACTGAGGGAGGATGCTCTGTGCTAGGAAAAAAACTGTTCCGTGAGTCCATTCATAGACTGGAGGATGCTAGGGTAGGGCACAGCTGGAAGGGTTGGGTTTGGAGATGCTGGATGCATGCCACAACCTCCCTGCAGCCGCATCCTGCTGCAGCGAGCGGCCGGGCCGGCGGCTCTGCTCTGCGGCCAGAGGGGCTCGCCCGGGCCCTGCCGCCCGCTCCGCTCGTGCTTGAGGTCAGCCCTGCACCTGCCAAAATAGATGAGTTCATACCAAATACGGTGGGGATGGGAACCGGCGATGGGACTGGGTAAACAGTCCCCGGGCCAAGACAAACCCGGCATCTGCCTACGGAGCAGCCACGCATCCTCCCCGCCGCTTCCCACCGCCCCAAACTCCATCCGGCCGCGGCAGAGCCAAAGCTCCCGGCAGAGCCCCGGGGCTGGCCGCGCCCCGGCACCCGCTTCCTCCCATGGCACCCACGGGTGGGATCAGCAGGGCACGGGGCCGCCTGCCTGCGTTCCCCTCGCCTGCGGCTCGTCCTATGTGGCAATTAGTGTCTGCGGAGGGGTCATTAATGAGCTCATCACTGGGAGGAGGAGGGGAAAGAGATTATGGCCACATACGCTTTGCATTAACCACCATCACCGGGACCTTCGCAGCCTCCTCGGGGAGGGGGGAGATTTACACAGCTGGGAGGAGGCGCGGGCGGCTCTGCCTTCCTCTCCCGGGGGAGGATGAGACGGAGGAGAAGAAAGAAAAGCCGGGCTCGGCGAGCCGCAGACGTCATGTGTTTAAAGAGCGGAGTGGGAGGGGATGGAAGTGGCTGGGGAGCAGCCGGGTGAGGGGGGAACCTGGGGGACGGCAGCCCCAGCTTCCCCTTGAGCCTTTCCCGGGCTCATCGCAGTGCCTCAGCCGTGTAGTTTTGCCATGAGGATGGTGAAGGCTTAGCCTCTAGAGCCTGTTTTACCCATGAAGATGCAGTGGTCCAGCTGGGTTTGCTCAGCAGCCGCTCTGAGGAGGCAGCAAGGATGAACACGGGCAGGTTTTCCCCTTTCTCCTTCCCCCTCATCCTGACGGTGCTTTGCCTGCAAGCATCTCCTCTTAGCCAGACGAAAGAGAAGCAGAGCAAAGCAGACGGACTTGCCTAAGCTTTGCCGGTGCCACGGACAGCAGTTGAGCCAAAGGTGGGTCAGGATGCTAGTCAGAGCTTGCCAGCTCCCACATCACCCATTCCAGATGACCTTTTGAACCAGGACAGGAATTCCAGCCCCTGTCCTGACACGGGCCCTGCTGGCTTCTGCCCATCTCCGTTGTATTTAATAAAACAGGTATTAGAGCGGCGGGGTCTCGTTTCAGCCATCGGGTTTGAACGGCTGCCGCCTCATTCCTGTGCAGAGCTCCAAGGAGAAGCAGCAAGATGTTAAGCCCTTGTTATAAGGGGGGGATTTAAGGAGAGTTATTGACATCTGCAGGACATGGCTTGGCTGGGGTGAGCCCTGGAGGAAGCTGCAAGCCTCCTGCCACAGCAGAAGATGTCTCTTTTGTCCCCGGCTGCAGCCTGGCTGTCAGCTCATGCCTGCCCTATGGGTGCCTAGCTGTGAGGTGATGTTTTCATCACCTTCCTTCCAAGGTAGGAGGCCTCCAGGGTGCTCCTGGGCTATGTTTCTATACCAGTTTCCAGTCAGAGCTGCAGCCTCTGTTTTGATTTCTGAATATTCCCCAGGCTTGCAGTATCCACCAAGGCTTGTCTGGAGCAGGGCATCCACATATCTCTTTGCCCAGAAGCAGGGGGTTTGGGTGTGTGCTGTGTAGCTCAGGGAGGTTGGTCCTGGGGGCTCCTGGCTGGAACCTCCCCCGGCACATGCCCATCTGCTATTCCAGTGTTTCCATCAGGCTCAGCTTTCCCCTCAGCCGCTGGTTCTGCAGCACTGGAGTTCAGAGGAGGTTTTCTTCTGCACTGGGCCTCTCGCTCCCCAGCCCCAGGACCTTGAGTGGAGGGCACAGGTGCAGCCACAGTGAGGGTTTGTCTCTGCCTGAGCCTGGCATTTCAGCTGCTCTGGAACCTCAGGGCACCAGAGGGCTGAGCCTGGACCGTTGTCCCCAAAGCCTGTCTGGGGAGAGCAATGAGCTGTGGCTCTTTGTTAAGTGAGGGATTTGCAGGGATGGAGCAGGAGCAGACTGGGGCGAGGGCATCACTGCTGCCACAGATGCACATCTCAAACCCCTTCCAGCCTTGGTTTGTTAAAGCAAACCAGGCAGGATGGCAGCAGAGCTGCCAGGGATTTGAATCCCCTTACAAGCAATTATCCCTGTTCTGGGCTGAGGTTTCCCAGCTCCTTCTAATGAAGTGCAGGCATCCCCAGCCAGCAGCAGGCTCAGAGGGGCTGGAAGAGGGGGACAGCTGCAGCCAGCATCCCAGCCAACCATCCTGGATGCTTTGAGGGCCCTGGGACAATGAAAATGCCTTTCTCTGTGGTATGGTGTTCCCACCTGCACAATGAAATCTTCTTTGTCAACAGCCAGAGAAGATGCACAGCCTCTAAGAACCACTCCTTGATGCCTTTGTCCCCTGCAGCCTTAAGTCATCTCCTTTTTTTTTTTTTCCTAGGGAGATCACAGATGTAAACCAAAACTGATTCACCACTTAGCAAAACTGTCACACCCCATTCCTCATTCCCTCAGCATGCCACAGAGCCTCACTCCTCCCATGTTGCCTTCCCTTTGCAGACCTGGACGAATGCTCTGAGGGCAACGGCGGCTGCCAGCAGACCTGCGTTAATATGATGGGCAGCTACGAGTGCTTCTGCAGGGAGGGCTTCTTCCTCAGTGACAACCAACACACCTGCATCCAGCGCCCTGAAGGTCAGTGCCTGGTGCTCCCCCACCCTGGGGCAACCTCTGTCACCTGTGTTTATTGGGCATGTCTATCCCTATCACCCCTGCACAGTGCCTGGTTTTGGGTGCTGCTTCATGACCTTTCTTGCATATTGAAAAGCAATTTTAAGATAAGCACACTGCAGGAGAGTGCTGCAGGGTAACAAACATCTCCAGCACAAAGTCCTCACAGGCCCCTTGGTCAAGCATAGCATCACTGAAGGGAGGATGCAAATCCTGTATCCAGAGTGGTTTGTTAAGTCAAAGATACCCAAAGAGCCTCACAGAACCCTGCAAAACTCCCCTTCTGCCGGGCCTGATGCAGCACTGAGCCCTTCATCATGGAATCAGCTCTAAATTGCTGCCATCTGGAGAAACCTTTTTGACAAAATAGGAGGAAATGAGAGATTTTTGTGTCTGCTGATTTTGTATCTTCACTGCTTGGTAAAGGCAGCTGAGTGGTTTTTGCTTTGCTTTTCTCCTTCCCCCTTCCCAGCTGCATTGGTCCCTCCAGCTTCTGAGGGAATGCTGCTGAGCCCAGGATGGCTCAGCCATGGTAGCATCTCCCATGTCCCCATCCCCTGTATGCCCAGGAGGGGCAGATCTGGCTGCTCCAACCCTTGGTGATTCAGTGGGTGGCCCCTGCTAGAGGCACGGATGTAGGTGCTGGGTTTTGAGCTGAAGGGTTGCAGTGTCACTGGCCCAGGGATGTTTGTGTTACTTCTGCACTCTGACATAGACCTCAGAGCTGCTCTGTTGGTCTCCAAGCTTGGGCTCAGGATCAGCTGCTGAGGATGAGGGGTGGGAGGGTTGCAGCTGGTCCTCAGTGAGCCTGGAAAAGGCAGAGAGCTGAGGACAACCTGAGGTCCAATGTTCAAGCCCGTTCTGACTTACTCCTGGCTCACAGGCACTGCCAAGGCAGAAGCATTCAGTGTTAGAGACCTGAACCTGACCACTACTGCTGCTTCTTTCTTTCTGGGATTCCTGCCAGCTCCTTCTCTGTCCTACCCTGGCAGAATGCTTTCTCCTTTCCCTCTGCTCTTCCTATGTTTCTAAGCATCCCTTTTGGTTTCATCTCTCCCTCCTGATGCAGAGGGAATGAAAAGCTGCTGGGCTGGGGCATAGGTCCCAGGAGCCCCTTCCTGCAACACCGTAACACTGCTGCTTGCTCTGGCCAGTCCTCCCTAGTAAGGAGGGGCCAAGGGTTAGCACTCACTGCATATTGTCACACTTAGCCTGAAGAAGACAGCAGAGTCCCCAAAAGCAAAAGGGTGGTCTTAGGCTGATGGTTGGACTTGATCTTAAAGGTCTTTTCCAACTAAACAGTTCTATGATTCTATGACAAGTGAGGTCCTCACATGGTGCTGGTGCAAGAGCAGATGATGACATTGTAGGGAGAGGAAAGGTGCAAAGCTCACAAGCTCCCTTCCTAGGCAGCAGTTGTAGACACTGAGGAGTTTCTGTGTCCCAGCATCGTGCAGCAGAGGAGAATGCTGTGTCTAGGTGGAATCTCAGAATCACTTTGGCTGGACAAGCCTTACCTGGTCATTGAGTCCAATCATTAACTCAGCACTGCCAGGTCACTAACCCATGTCCCTCAGCCCCACACCTGCAAGGCTTTAAAACCCCTTCTATGAATGCTTGGTGCATCTCAACATCTTCCTTCGAGGTACCCTGACCCCATCAGAATCTTTCTTTATTCTGCTGCCCATTGGCTTGCAGCTCTGACCAGTTCCCCATCCTGACACTGGCATCACATACCCGATGGTGGGCTCAGCACTGAAAGCTTGGAAAGGAGCTGGCTCCCTCCCTCTGCCAGGAAAAGACTCTGAGCAGGCATTAGCATCTCCCGGAGGCCATCCCTGGCTTGCTGTGGGTTTTGTTAAATGCCTCATAAACTCCTGACAATGCCCTGCTTGGCATCTGCAGAAGCCATCTTTCTCCAGCTGGGTGTCCCCATGCCCCAAGAGAGGCTGAGGCAGAAGGAGGCTTTGGACAGGTCAGCAAGAGCAAAAAGCCAGCTCCCCAAACCATCACCACCCAGGGGCTGCCAGCATGTGAACCCTTCTGGAGCTGTTAACTCCTCCATAGCTTTTGGGAAGAGCCCAGGGCTCATCCCAGCAGAGCATCTCCAGAGCTGTCCCCACTAGCAGCCAGCTCTGGCTTTCCAAAACCCTTCCTTGGACAATGCCATGGCTGCCAGCCCGGGGCTCTGCAATCACAGCCATGCTCACCACGTCCTCATCTGCCAAAAAGGGGCTGCATCACTCCTTCCTGTCAGTGCCAAGCAGGGATGGTGGGCAGCAGCAGCTTCTTCATGCTTGCCCCAGGGTGTGGCAGCAGTGTCTCACCCAAGCCAGTGGGAGGGCAATCAAAGGTTCATAGCTCCAGGGTGGCTTTGTTCACCTTCCTGAGCTGCTCTGTGCCAGGAGGTGCTCCTTTTGCAGTGCTGCCTGGGGTTATCCTCTTCCCTTCTCACCCCACACATCCTGCCACTGCCTTGGGAGCTTTGGGGTCTTTACTTTGCTTCCTTCTCTCCATCAGAAGGAATGAACTGCATGAACAAGAACCATGGCTGCGCCCACATCTGCCGGGAGACCCCCAAGGGGGGCATTGCCTGTGAGTGCCGCCCTGGCTTTGAGCTCACCAAGAACCAGCGTGACTGCAAATGTAAGGAGTACTCCAGGGATGGGGACACTGCCTCCCAGGGACCCCTAACCTTGTCCCCATGGTACAGACAACTCCCAGCACTGCCACAAAGCCCTGTCCCCTTGGTTTATTGAGCCTGAAGCCCTGTGGCTTCCTTTCCCCCCGGCATGCCTGGGTCTGCCTCTGTTACCCTTCACCAAATCACAGGACTGTTGAGATTGGAACAGACCCCTGGGATCATGCAGTGCAACTGCTCAGCCACAGCTCACCACTGCTGCAAAACCACGGGTGGGGAAGAGTGTGGCTGGGGCTCTGGGTGACAGTTGGTGCTTTGCCTCTCGCAGTGACCTGCAACTACGGGAATGGAGGCTGCCAGCACACCTGTGATGACACCGAGCAGGGGCCCAAGTGTGGCTGCCATGTCAAGTTCCTGCTGCACTCGGACGGAGTGACGTGCATCGGTAGGTGCGAGCCCGCGTGCGGCCTGGGGACACAGGTCAGGGCACAGGGTGGCTCAGCCTGCTCCGTGGGAAACTGAGGGAGGTTTTTGTGGAGCTTCCAGGATGAGGCATCTCCTTCTGCTGAGACTGGAGAAACTCGGTGCGTGTGTGAGGGGACCTGCATGGATGGAGGTGTGTCATTGCTCAACCACGAGCAGCAGAGGCTGCCATGGGGATACTTGTGTGGACATCTGGGAGCAGGTGGCTTGTGCCAAGGAGTGGACATGGGTCCCTGCCTCCCTCCATGCTGCTGGAGGGAGAGGGGTGAAGGTGTCCCTACGCTAGAAACTGTCACTGTCAGTGCTCAAGGAAGGATGTGGAGGGGCCAGGTTTGGCCACGGTGATTGTTTGGACTTGGCACCATGGGGCTGGGGCTCAGGAACTGTTGTCTTGCGGGGGAAAAAAAGAAAAGAAAAAAAACAACCTCAAAGAACCTGGCAAAGCACCACCCCCAGCTGCCCTGTCCTGTGTGTTTTCAAGTTGTAAAACATTAGGCAGAGGTGGAGGATTTGCTGGTTTCATGGGCCCTGTGATGCTGAGCAGCTGATTCAATTTAAGAAAATGTTTCACTGGGGGAGTGATTAAGGCCACAAATTGCTTCAGTTCTTATTGCAAAAGGGAAAAGAAAAAGGAATTGAAAGCACTTGGAGGTTTTGGCTCCCTGTGACCCTGCTGTGCCTGAACAGAAAACCCTGCGTGGCTTCCAAAGGCTCCAACCTTGAGGCAAGCAGCAGAAGCCCCCAAACCCATCTGCTCCTCTCCAGCAAAAGGGATGCTCAGGGCTGAGCCCTCCTGCCTGTCCCATAACATTCCTGTTGTCACCCGTCCTGCTTCCAGGATTCATCCCAGCCCTTCCTGGCTTGCAACACCTTGCTCTTGCCATCCTCATGTTTTATCCAATGACTTCTGCACCCCATCCCATGCTCTGAGGACCCACCTGTGGGATTACTGCTGTGCCCAGGTGGGGAGCACTCCTCTGATGAGGACTTTGGGAGCCCAGGGTGCATCAGCCCTCGTGTTCCTCCTGCACAGAGATCCCTGCGTGTCTGCTGCCGGTGCTGGGGTGAGGAGCTGGGGAGGTTTGGCACCAAAATGATGCTCCTGGCTGGATGGGTGCAGGAGGGGAGAGAGCAGCTCTGAGAAGCGTCTCATGATATGGGGGATGCTGAGAGGGGTCCATATGCTGGAGGGTCTTGGCATTACAGGAGTGGCAGTGGGATTTGGGGGATTCCAAAACTGCCAATCCTCAGGGTCTCGGCCAAAATCTCCCACTTCCCCCCAACACCATGCACTGTGTCTGCTGGGAAGGCATCTCCCCTTTGGAGCAGGTCCATTGCCCTGAGCTCTCCCCTCTCCCACCTTCCTGAGGGAAACCAAATGCCACGATGGAAGATTTTTGGGAACAGCACCAATCCCAAACCCACTGCTAGCGTCTTTCACATCCTTTTTGGACCTGCAGCCCCC
The DNA here is from genome assembly GCA_013399055.1 of Ramphastos sulfuratus. Taxonomy (NCBI): domain Eukaryota; kingdom Metazoa; phylum Chordata; class Aves; order Piciformes; family Ramphastidae; genus Ramphastos; species Ramphastos sulfuratus. The sequence goes on from WBNM01029825.1 coordinate 40,029, forward strand.
TCTCTGCAGGAAGGGGCCCGCCTGGCTCCCGCGTGCCCTAGGGGACTCCCGGCCTCCAGCCCCGCTGCGGGAACACTGTGGGATTGTGCTCCGGGCACTGGGAGCTGGCGGCCGCCCCGCGGGGATGCTCGGCCGGCAGATTTACGGCCGAGGTACCTGCGCGGGTATTTATAGCCGCCCTTTCTTGTTTTACGGCCGGGGCTCAGCAAACAGCCCTCCCCGGTGCTCCCTCCGTCGCCCCTTCCCCATTTCCTCTGAAATATTTCAACATTTCAAGGGGAATAAAGTTTCCAGCAAGGGGAAACGCAAACTCGCTCCCCGGGCCCCGGGCTTTGAAATTGTACCGCGGTGCGTTTGATGGCTGCCGGGACAGCCCCCGGCCCAGGTTCCCTTCAGATCACACCATGGGCAGGAAGCGCGACCAGCCCCTCTGAGTGACAGCTTCATGAGCCCGCGGCCGCTGGTTTTCATTTTTCCGCTTTTTATTGCTGCCTTTAAAAATGCGGATAATGAGGAACATGCCTCTGAGCGAGGCAGGGCCAGCCCTAATGGCTCCCAACATGTCTGCAGGCTCAGGGGGGAGGGGGGAGCCGGGAGGGGAGGCCGATGACCTTCGATATTTATATTTATGCTCCAAAAGCAGCCTTTTAAATTGCTTTTGCTTTTTAGAAAAGCACATAAAATGCACACCACCACCACCCCCGGCAGCCCGGGGTGCAGCGCAGCGAGGAGATGCTGACTGGGCTGCCGTGAGCTGTGCAGGTTTTGGCTTTTGGGGAAGATTGGCAAGCCAGAGCATGGCTGCAGCTGCCTCTCACCGACGTTTGGGGTGCAGCGAGGCCATTGCTGTCCCCGGCTTGCGCCGAGCCCCCAGGAGGTGGTGACTAGGGAGGAAATGTGATCAAATGGAGAAGGAAACTAAACGCAGCTCAAGTTTTATGGCCGATTTCCTGACCCGTGACCCGGTGGTTTGTGGTGTCCCCTCCAATGCTCCCTAGCTTTGTGAAGCCAGTGGCGCTGGGAGCAGTCCTGGCAGTAGGGGATGTGGCAGACCCTGCTGCTGGGTCAGTGCTGGAGACACTGGAGTGAAGTGACCACAGTAGGAGAGTTCTGGGAAGGGAAAAGCAGGGCTCAAGGACGTGGCATGGGTGGTCACGAGCATGCCATGCAAGCTCCTCCGCGCCCTCCTCCCCGAGGAGGACACAGTCCCTGCAGAGCCTGAGCACCTCATGTCCTGGCTGCTGAGTCCATTCCCTCAGTCTGAGCCTCCCAGGACAGTGCAGGCACAGCCAGGGGCTATTTCCCCTCTTTTCCCCTTCTGCCCTCCTCTCCCCGCACGGACCCGTCGCTGTTTCTTGGGGATATGCTCATCTCTGCTTGGTTGATGTGCCCCAAGCACCCCAAACCCATGCTCATCTGGGGGCTTTCCAGCTTCAGTCCAGCACTGCCATAGAGCTCAGTCCATCAGAGAGCAACGAGAAGTGCTGGGGTGCCTTGTGCCTCCCCAGAGTGACCAGGGTGAAGAAGAGACATCTCCCAGCCACGCACGGGCGCTGCCAAGCAGAGATTCCATTGTGGGACAAAGCTCAAGTTAATTTTTTGAGGCAATCCCCAAAAGGGATCCCTGTGTGTTTTAGCACTGGCTTTGGGGTCTGTGCCTTTGCCCAGGGTGCTCTCAGCCCCTTCTTGGCCATTTGTCCCCCTCAGGCATACAGTCCCTTGAGTGCTCAGCACTCTGGGACTGTGCCATGCCTCGCAGGCCTCCCTGCGCGAACACATGGCTGAGGCTGAGCAGCCCAAGTGCACCCAAAGTTTGGGCTCACCACCAGCTTGGCTGCCAAATGCAAGTGGTGTAAGTGCTGTCACCTTCTCAAAGCCTGTCACCGTGCAGTGTCCATACGGCCCCTCCTGGGCACTGCAGGCTCAGCCGTGGGGAGGGCGAGGACCTGGCTCCCCAGACTAACAGGCTGCACTAACGCTCCTCTGCACGCTTCTGCCGCTCCCCCGGGGCTCCCTGAGCTGCAGGGTGTTGGAGAGGCTGCGGGACACGGGATGCTACAGACAGGGTGATGGAGGAGTCAAGAGCACCGGCCCCAAACCTCAGTGTTTGGCTCTTTGGGGAGGTGGGGGGAGGAAAAAACCCAAAGAATTCGCCCCAGGCCGGCAAGGCAGAGGAGTGGAGCTCGCTGATGGGTGGCACCAGGCGAGCTCCTTGCTGGACACTGCTTCTAAATCACTTTTTTATAATGTCAAACAGGGGAGAGACACTTCCAGCAACACGTTATCCTTGAGACGTTTTCTAATGGTAAATATCTCCGTTCTCTCTATCTCTACGAAGGGCTCTAACTCTAGATGGTCTCTCACCTCGAGACCATAACCGGGCTCGGGGGGCTGAGCTGCTGCTCTAACTGCATGCCTCACTAACCCTGCCCGCTGCTGCTGCTGCTGCTCCAAACCCCTCAGAGCAAGTCTGGCCTCGAGCTTGCTTCTGGAGAGAGAAAAATAACCCCTCCCTCGCTGTGCTTGCATGAGGTGGGGTTCTCGTGTTGCTTTGATTGACCTAGCCCAGTGCAGGGGGTGATGATCCTCTTTCTAGGGGCTGTGGCAATGGTTATCCCTCACCACCACCACTGCCAAGCAAGCCCAGGAAGAGCAAGTGGTGGGTGGCCAGCGGCTTGTGTGGTGGGGAGGGGGATGCTCATGTCCATCTCTGTGCTGTGTGTTTCCAAAGTTACTCCACCCTGGAGTCCCCCACACTGGGGGATGTGGGAACATTCAGGGTGCCCCGGGTCTGGCCCAGCAAACCGTGCTCAGAGACCCCCTGCCCTGCCCAGAGCTGCAGCAAATTGCAAAGCCTTCATCAGGGCTGGCAACTCAGCTGCTGCCCCAAGGATTTCTGTGGAGCCCTGTCGGGTGTCTAAGCCTTTCAGCAAGGTAAGGTGACACCTCTGCTCCACTAGCAAGCAAGCTGAGGCAGTCTGAAGGTGGCAGCTACTTGTCTGCCGTGGGAATCTTCTTGGGGCATGCAAATTCCTGCCTCATGCAAGAGATCTATGGATGCATGGAGGGGAGCACTGACAGTGGCTTTGGAGGGGCTCTGTGGAGCCTTTCTCCCAGAGGTGGGACAAGAGGGGACCCCCCAGCTCTATGTTGTCGCCGAGCTCCAGCCAACCCAGCTATAATCCCTCCAATTACCGCGCAATTATCTCCTTAGGCTTGTGGGATCCTGATCCCGCTGTGATTGCTGCTTCCCGGCAGCTGGAGGCGAAGCCGGAGCGTGTGTGGGCAGGGTGCTGCGGGGGCACGGGTGGGGGCATGGACTCCATTCCTGCTCTGGCGATGGGTGCCAAGCAGAGTAAGGTTTTCCATGGTGGGGTGATCGGGAAGTGAGAGCGGAGCTGGGATGGAGGAGGCTGGGAAAGAGCCTGTGCGTGAGTGTGTGCCTGTGTGTGCAAACTGCTTTGTCTTCACCCTCCCCGAGTGACGGAGGCCCCTCCAGAGCCCTGCGTGGCTGGGTGAGTCACGCCAGGCTGGCAGCAGCCCCCGGGCTGCGGGCACCGATAACAATGCTGCTCTCCCCAGCCCTGCTCCAGCCCCTGGCCCTGTGCCCCCCGACCTGGGCTGCCTCACAGGTACCCCAGCAGCCCCCTCCAAACTCTTTGCGAGCCTAGGACGTGGTCCCTCCATTGCAAAGGGGTTTGTGGTGATGCTCCAGCTCTGCTGGCTCAGCTTCCGCTCCATGCACACCTCAGGCAGCAGCCGCATCCTGCATAGGACGAGTAGGGCTGGCTCTGCATCTCAGACGAAATTGCTGAAGGTGCAAAGGGGCTAGGAGGGGAGCTGAGTGCTGCTGAACGCTGTGAACGTGGTGAAGCCGAGAGCGCCACATCCTCCCCGGTGCGGCTGCTTCTCTGGCTCCATGATCCCACCAAAAGCAGCACCCGCGCCAAGCCCATCGTCTCCTCTCGACGGCGACCCTGTTAAGTGAACACTCCCTGGGTACTTCTGCATCATCTGCAGGAACAAAGGCCAGCGTTAAATAATTCATAGCCCCTCCAGAAAGTTCCCCTTCGGCTTTTTGCCCCAGCGCCGCGGGGAGGGGACGGCCCCAGCGAGGACCTGGCTGGAGGAGTATATAAGCAGAGCTCCCTCCCTCGCCGTTCGGTTTTGTCATTGTGCTGGTTATTAATTGCATAAAAGGGTCCCTTTTGTTCTCTTATTATGGGACATCATAAAAATAGCAGCGGCAAGACGAGCACAGAGTGATCCCAGCTCCCTCACCCCGCGGCGAATGGTTGGATGGTTCAGTCATTCCCACCCTATGCGACGCTTGCAAAAAGCAGGAGAACCTGGGATTTGCTCTTTCCAAGGAATTTCTTCAAGGCATTTTCATCTTGGGTTCCTTGAAGCCAAACTGCCTCATTTATCCAGGCAGCCAGCCTTCTGAAAGGAATATTTTATTATCCTTTGTGAACAACTTAATGCACTTCAACCCATTGTTCTGGTGGTTAGGGCTGAAACTGAGGATTGATCTCACAGGGAAGCTGTCAAGCTGAAAATGCTTCATTTAAATTAGTGTCCCTTCTAGTCCTACCAGCAACAGCTGATTTTGATAATCCTGCAATAATTAGCTGCTGGGTTTTTTTGCTCTTTTTTTCCTTGCTTTTTTTTTTTTTTTTTTTTTAATTCACATAGGGGTTTTTTTTTCCCACTGGTGTTGCCTCTCTGTGTGTGTGCTCCAATTAGACAAAGTGTTTCCCAAATTAGCTGTGACACTGGTGCCTGAGCAGTGAGTGACTGTTGGGGACTTGTGGTGTGGGGTCACTGGTGGTTTTGAGGCTTGGTGGCAGTGAGGGGATTGGGACACCCCCAACATCTCACTGGGGACCAGGGCTTTGCACCTGCATCCCCGGGGAGCCACACCCCCAGGAGGAGGCAGTTCTGGCTGTGTCTTGTACAGCAAGTGCTGTGGCTTTGTTCCTTGGAAACTCAATTCCTCCTCACTGGAACTGCCAAAGCTGGGCTCCACTAGACCTTGTTTTCAGGGCACACACGGCCCCAGTGCCAGCAGGGGGGTTAACCATGGCAGGACCAATCCCACAGAGCTGCTTTTTCCTCTGGCAGCTGAAAAGTGTTTTGGGAACAAAAAGCCTCCCTGCAGCCACCTCTGTTTTTCCCAGCACCCCGAGTGGTGGCTGTTTCACAACAGGCAGTGGCTCTGCCCGCACACCCCTGCCTGTAACCCTGACCTTGTTCTCCCTGGTGTGACGCTGAGGGGCTCGAGCAGGTCCAGAGAAGGGTCTGAAGAACAGGGCCGGTGAGGAGCAGCAGAGGGAGCTGGGGTTGCTCATCCCGGAGAAGAGGAGGCTGAGGAGAGACCTCTTTGCTCTCTTCGACGCCCTAAAAGGAGGCTGGAGCCAGGTGGGAGTTGGTCTCTTTGCCCTGTACCAGGCGATAGAAGGAAAGGAAATGGCCTGAAGTTGTCCCGGGGAGGGTTAGGTTGGACATTAGAAAGTTTCTGTCCTGTAAAGAGTGGTCAGGGATTGGAACAGGCTGCTCAGGGAGGTTGTGGAGTCCTCATCCCTGAAGGTGTTCAAGAAAAGTGTGGTCATGGCACCTGGGGACATGGTTTAGTGACCGTGGTGGTGCTGGGTTGATGTTGGACTGGATGATCTCAGAGTGCTTAGCCAACCCAAACAGTTCTGTGGTTCTATGACTGGGTTCTGCTTTGCTCCCTGCCTGCAATTAATAAAGCATCTTTTCATGAGGGAACAGGGCTGCCCTATCCCCTTTCTGCCTTAGATGCAGATACTCAGGATACCAGAGTAGGTTGTTGGAAGGTGGCAGGGTCGTGCTTGGGTTTGGAAGGTGGCAGGGTTGTGCTGGGTTTGGATGCTGGACTGGGAAATCTGGATTTCTTTTTTCCTGCCTTAGTGCTGCCTGCAATCCAGGTGAATCACACAGGCTCTTATTTCACCTTCCTAATTCCCAGGAAGCAGCACCTGGATATGTAGCAGGGTGATGGGAAAGACAATGAATGCTGGGTTGTCTGGTGGGAGATGCTGTGGGATCACCTCCATCCCTGGAAAGGTGATGGAACAGCTCATTCTGGAGGTCATCTTTAAACATGAGGAGGAAAAGGAGGTCAGCAGTAGTCAGCACGGATTCATGAATGGCAAATGTGCTTGACCACTCTGATAGCCTTAGGTTAGTGGTGTGACTGGCTTGGTAGATGTGGGGAGATCAGTGGACACTGTCCACGTTAACTCCATCCAGACTTTTGATGTTGTGTCCTGTTATATCCTTCTCAGGAAGCTTAGGAAGTGTGGGTCAGAGGAGTGGGCAATGAGAGGGGCTGAGAACTGGATGAAGGGTAGGAGCTCAGAGGGTTGTGATCAGTGGGGCAGGGTATAGTTGGAGGCCTGCAGCTTGTGGTATTCCTCAAGGGTCAGGACTGGGTCTCATCTTGTTCAGCATCTTCACCAGTGACCTGGGTGAAGGGACAGAGTGGGCTCTCAGCCAGTTTGTTGGTGACGCCAAATTGGGAGGAGCAGCTGACACCCTCTCAGGCTGTGCTGCCATCCAGCGAGTCCTGGCCAGGCTGGAGAGCTGGGCAGAGGGAATCTCATGAAGTTCAACCAGGGCAAGTGTAGGGGTCCTGCCCCTGGGGAGGAACAACCCTCTGCAGCAGTACAGGTGAGGGGGTGACCTGCTGAGAAGCAGCTCTGAGAAGGATCTGGGAGTGCTGGGGGACCTGGTGCCAGCTGCGTGCGAAGCCCTGCACAGTTCTGGGGGCTCTGCAGGCAAGTTTGCCTCTCCTGGGAATGTCTGGGTGCTGCGGGGACATCTGGGTGGTGTGACCCCTGTCCAGCCTTTGAGACCCTGCTCCCTCACCCCAGCTACTCTGTCCCCTCTGTGCAGAGACCTGTGCTGTGAACAACGGGGGCTGTGACAGCAAGTGTCACGACGCGGCCACGGGCGTCCACTGCAGCTGCCCCATGGGCTTCATGCTCCAGCCTGACAGGAAGACCTGCAAAGGTAGGTGGGTGCAAGGGGGACTGGGGTCTTCACTGGATGCCCCCTCCCTGGAGGTGTTCAAGGCCAGGTTGGATGAGGTCTTGAGCAGCCTGATCTAGTGGGAGGCATCCCTAGGGGCCCATGGTGGGGGAGTTGGAACTGGATGATCTTGAAGGTCCCTTTCGGCCCAAATCATTCCGTGATTCTATGACTTGAAGTGCATGAATCTCTCTGTGATCACTGTCCAGACAGGTCCAAACACTGTGTCCCACTTGGGGGAGGACACCTTAAGGTGCCTCTGCACACTGCCCCAACATCCCCATCCACCTGCTTCTGCCAGGGGGGGCACACCAGCCTGGTTACCTGAGACACCTCAAACCTTCTGCCACTCTGGGCAAGAGGACACCATGACCCCAAGGTTGGCTGGGGCCTGCATTGTGTCTTTCAGCCACTGCAGGAATTTGACCCTGATTGAAAGCAAAGCTCAGCCTGCTGCCAGGTGCCCGTCTACCTGTTGGCTGTGTCTAGAAGCCCCTTGCCCCTCTTATTTTATCAGAGCATCCCCTGCTCAAACTTCTCCAATTCTGCAGTTTCCAGGAAGGAGCAATAACCTGAAGCCATGTCCCCTGTGTCTGGGGATTTTATTACTCCTGGTTTACAACTTACTCCCTCACAGTCGTAAAAAGAAAGCCCCAGAGAGGCAGAGCTGCCTCCCTGTCGCTGGGGGATGGAGGGGCAGGGAAGGAGCCTGCCTCTTTCTCATCTCTTTCCATTTTACAGGTAATTTCCTAGCAGTAAATTTTGTGATTAGTGGAAAAAGGCAAAAAAACCCCCCAAAAACCTAAATCCAACCCAACCAAAAAAAAAAAACCAAAAACCAAAAAAACAAGTCCCATCCTCTTCCCAGGTTGTTGGGGCTCTTTGCAGTTCTTGTGCATCATCACCTTTCAATTTGTTGATGACAAGAAGGAGATGGCAACAGAGGGGAAAGGGTCAAAAAGTCTTTGTTGAGTTGAGCAGCTGATTTTGGAGGAGCTTTCCCCTTCTGCCTTGCTCTTTCTTCCTGCTGCTCCTGGTGCCTAAAAGTAGCCTCCAGCCCAAACCTGTGACTCTGCACCCTCTGTTCTCGTGCTTTCCCCTGACTTCAAGACCCTTTTGGAGACTCTGCCTCTTGGTTTTGCTCCCAGGGGTGCAGAGACCTGCAGAGATTATACATTTTGCACACCTTCCAAGGGCAGCAGAGCCCAGGAGCTGCAGCCTTCCCCGTGGTCTTGCACTGGCTCCTCAGATGCACCCAGAGCAAACCAGCAGCCACATTCTCCTGGTGACTATGAGAGACCAAGGAGTTTCCTCTGTTTGCTGGCTCCTGGTGGGAATGGGATTCCAAAGGGGAGTACCCTGCTCTCCCAGGCTGAGCATCCCAGCTGGGGTGTGACACATGTCCCCTGTCCCCACCAGACATCGACGAGTGCCGGCTCAACAACGGCGGCTGCGACCACATCTGCAGGAACACGGTGGGCAGCTTCGAGTGCAGCTGCAAGAAGGGCTACAAGCTGCTCATCAATGAGAGGAACTGCCAAGGTAAGGGGCTGCAGGACCCTGGCACCCTGCCTGGGGACAGTGCCTTTCCCTATTTTCCCACAGCTGCTGCTGGAGGAGTGCTGGCCTTGTTATTCCTCTTTGCTCTCCTATGGACCACGCTCACTGTCTGGGGGATCAGTGCTGGATTTTGGTCATGATGTTCCCTGCAGCCCCACAGGCTGGGACACAGGTTTGCCTGGGCACAGGGAGCATTCCATCAGCAGCCCATACCTCAAACACAGGACCATAGGTTCTGTTCCAGAACACTTGTGCCAGGGTCCAGAGACCCCAGCAGCACCTCATGCATCCTGGGAGGGCACCCTGAGCTCAGCACCCACCCTGGCACCTCTGGACTTCTCCCAGGCTGCTCTGTTCTATTGCACAATTCTTTTGCTGGCCATCCCACAGCAGCAGAGATGTAGCTCCCTGCTGAAGCACTGACACCAACTGCTTCCTTCCCTCCCATCCTTCCCAGTGATGGGAAGAGCAGCAGGACACAGCCTGCCTTGCCTCTCCCTGCCCCCTGGCAGGGTTTGGATCATGCCCCGCTCAGGGACATGCTGGTTTTGCAAGCCATGGAGGCAGAGCAAGGATTCCAATGACTTTTGCAAAGGGATTCCTCCTTCCTCCATCTGTCGGAGAGCAAGAGCAAAGTGGGGAGATGCATCCTGCTTGCTCTGGAGGGAGCTGGCTACTCCACATTGCTTTTCCCACCTTTTTTCTCCGTCTCCCAACACCCTCCTGCATCCCCCATCTGAAGCCAGCTGGTTTAAATGACCCAGCAGGTCTCTGAGCCATGCCAGAGGGAACACAGGGCTCTGCACCCCACGCCCAAGGCTGGCACATAGGGTGTGCGTGAGCCTCAGTGTTGCCTCCCCAGAGTGCGGTGCCGCGGCCGCTTTCATCTCCGTCCAGGTTCTGCGCTGCCGGGAGTCTGACGTGAGCACAGCAATTAACTTAATGAAGCCAACGGAATGATGCTCAAACCCGCTGGGGAGAGTTCTTGTGCCCGGGGCTGCCCCTCCACCGTACCAGCCCTCACTTCTCCCTCTTGCCTTTCCTCCAGACATCGACGAGTGCTCCTTCGACCGGACCTGCGACCACCTCTGCGTCAACACCCCCGGCAGCTTCCAGTGCCTCTGCAACAAGGGCTACACTCTCTACGGGCTGACCCACTGCGGAGGTGCGGCCGCTGGGGTGCTGCCAGCACCGCCGGGCCGGGGTCCTGAGGAGGCACAGGGAGCACTCAGGGATGAAGCAGCCTCATGGCATGGCTGTGGCAGGACCTTTGGGGATCCCACTCAGCGCAAGGGCCCCTGGAGAAGGAGGGGATGTTGGGGGCGGGGGGGGGTGGTTCGCTGGAGCGTGTGGCGGCAGCGGTGCCGTCAGCTTGGGGACACAGAGGCATGAGGATGAGTGCTCCAACACCGCCGGGATGGCAGGGGTGGGTGGGTGGGTGACCCTCCTCGTCATCCCCACTATGCAGCCATTGTGAGCCGGTGCGGTCCCCGGGGTGCTCTCAGTGTGACCTTGCTCCCACTGATGCTTCCAAGAAGGCAGCCAGGCAGGAAAGGGGGTTTGTGAGGCAGCTCCATCTCTGGCTACTCCCCACCCTCAACCCTGCTCCATGCTGGACTTGGGGGATCGATCCCTCAGTTCAGGCTGGGACAGAGGGCCCCTGCTATGGGCGGGGGCTGTCGAGCAGCTACCCTCTGATTTTGGCTGCTAAGTGCTTCCTTGTGCCCATGCGGCCGAGGCAGGGTTGGAAGCCCCCTGGGGTGCACATCCCACATCTCTGCTGGGCACAGGCAGTGCAATTTATCCATCCAGAATAAGAGCCTGGAGACAAGGCAGGGATTTGGTGTCAGAGCCGGGAGGGGGTCCTGCTGCCCCTCACCCACCACCTGTCCCTTCTTCCCCACAGACATCGATGAATGCAGCATCAACAGAGGGGGCTGCAAATTTGGCTGCATCAACACCCCTGGCAGTTACCAGTGCACCTGTCCTGCTGGCTGCAAGCTGCACTGGAACAAGAAAGACTGCACAGGTACAGGGCAGGACACCAGAGCTGGCAGTGCTCCTGAAGCCCCACAACCCTTTGGCACTTGGAGATATTGTGGTTAAGGTCAGGGCATGAGAACCAGGGAAGGGATTGTCTTCTTGTACTGGGCACTGGTGACGCCACACCTCAAATGTAGGGTTAGATTTTGGGGCCCTCACTCCAACAAGGGCATTGAGGGGCTGGAGTGGGGCCAGAGAAGGGCAACAAAGCTGGTGACATGGATTATCCCCAGCCTTGGCAGAGTTAGTGAGTTGTTTGACTCCGTGACCTTGAAAGACTTTTTGGTTCAAAACCATTCTATGGTTCCATGACCATGGGAGTTTTGAGGCATCCGGGGGTGCATCTGGCTAGGGCCCCACATTCATCTCGCATGGGTCTGGATGGGAAGTGCTATAAGGTCTTGCCCTGCTCCCTCTGCCTGTGGTCATCTACTTTTCTCAGCCACATTTGGGGCTTGACATGAGCTTTTGCACCAGGACAGATACCACAGGAGCTGTTTCCATGTCTCCCCTTCACTGGGGAAAGGCTGACCCCCAAAATCTCAGCAGTTCCATCTCACATCTTAAAGAGGAGCTGGGGAGGTTGGGATTCTGATCTGTGGTCCCTATGCCACTCTCTGGTACACTCTCCTTCTTGGTGAATCTCTCCATGACNGAGGGGATGTTGGGGGCGGGGGGGGGAGTTTCCCCACGTACCTCAAGCTGAGGCCAGGCAGGGAGTGGGTTCGCAGCCAGCCTCTGGTGTCTGCAACTTCAAACAGAGCGACAGGAACAGTTTGCGACTTGTCTGCGTCGGGAGAGAGGGAGAAATCCCCGGTGTTTTTGGCAAGGAGCCGGGATGGGGTGGGAGGGGGAACATCAAAAGGGTTTGATTTCAGTTTCACAAGCAGATAGCTCCCAAGGGCGGGGGCGTGCAGCGCCCTGGGAAGAGGGCAGGCAGATGNTAAGAGCCTGGAGACAAGGCAGGGATTTGGTGTCAGAGCCGGGAGGGGGTCCTGCTGCCCCTCACCCACCACCTGTCCCTTCTTCCCCACAGACATCGATGAATGCAGCATCAACAGAGGGGGCTGCAAATTTGGCTGCATCAACACCCCTGGCAGTTACCAGTGCACCTGTCCTGCTGGCTGCAAGCTGCACTGGAACAAGAAAGACTGCACAGGTACAGGGCAGGACACCAGAGCTGGCAGTGCTCCTGAAGCCCCACAACCCTTTGGCACTTGGAGATATTGTGGTTAAGGTCAGGGCATGAGAACCAGGGAAGGGATTGTCTTCTTGTACTGGGCACTGGTGACGCCACACCTCAAATGTAGGGTTAGATTTTGGGGCCCTCACTCCAACAAGGGCATTGAGGGGCTGGAGTGGGGCCAGAGAAGGGCAACAAAGCTGGTGACATGGATTATCCCCAGCCTTGGCAGAGTTAGTGAGTTGTTTGACTCCGTGACCTTGAAAGACTTTTTGGTTCAAAACCATTCTATGGTTCCATGACCATGGGAGTTTTGAGGCATCCGGGGGTGCATCTGGCTAGGGCCCCACATTCATCTCGCATGGGTCTGGATGGGAAGTGCTATAAGGTCTTGCCCTGCTCCCTCTGCCTGTGGTCATCTACTTTTCTCAGCCACATTTGGGGCTTGACATGAGCTTTTGCACCAGGACAGATACCACAGGAGCTGTTTCCATGTCTCCCCTTCACTGGGGAAAGGCTGACCCCCAAAATCTCAGCAGTTCCATCTCACATCTTAAAGAGGAGCTGGGGAGGTTGGGATTCTGATCTGTGGTCCCTATGCCACTCTCTGGTACACTCTCCTTCTTGGTGAATCTCTCCATGACCTGGGAGGGTGCAGGGGTCCCTTGTGGGTCTCCAGGCTGTGCCAGCCATGAACATCCCTGCTTGTCATCAGCAGCCGCCATGTGTCCCTCAGAGCTGCTGAAATGCCTGCCAGGATCAGTGCCACCACGGGCCACCCTCACCTGCAACAAGACAGGCAAGAAGGACAGCTGTGCCCTCACCTGCACCACCAAGGCCCGCTTTCTGCCAGGTACCAGCACCAGTGGCACCGTCACCAAGGGGGTCCCCATTTCCCTGCATGGCCCAGGCTGGGAGCAGGAGAGGAGCAGCTGCACAGGCAAGGTGCAGAGCACTCAAGGAGTGGCTGGGATGAAGGAGGGAGGTGATTTCTCAGGTGGGGTTAATCATTCAGTGTAGATCCTTTGGATGGGCCCCTGGGACAGGATCCCCATGGCAGGGTGCTGGACACCCTTGCCCCACAGTGTGGTGATGAAGAGCATCACAGAGACTGTGTGGCAACCCCAGCATCTCTCATCTCCTGCTCCTCCATTCCACAGAGTCCGACAGCAGCTACACGGTGAGCTGTGGGACCCCTATCCTACGGCAGGGTGGCCAGCAGAGAACTGCCAACAGCAGCCAGCAGTGCCTCGGTAAAGGGGCTCCTGGGGTACCCAGGGCCAGGCTGCCCCACACTGGGGTTGTTGAGCACCCACCTTTTTTTTTAGAGACTGCTGCTGCCCCAGTTAAGCAAAAGGCTTCCTTCAAGATCAAGGATGCCAAGTGCCACCTGCACCCTCGGGCCAAGGGGAAGCAGGATGAGGCTGGGAAGGCTGGGACACAAGGTGAGGCATGCTGGTGGGGAGGCAGTGGGGATGCCCGTCCCTGGGGTGCTGACTTGTCCCCTGCCATGCACAGGCGGCTCGGCACCTTGCTCCGACTGCCAGGTCACCTTCGTCAACCTCAAGTGTGACTCGTCCAAGAAGGCGAAGGGTCGCCGAGCTCGCAACTCCTCCAGCAAGGAGGTGACACGCATCACGTTGGAGTTTGAGGCAGAGATCAAGCCAGATGAGGTCACAGGTGGGCATGGTGCTGGTGGTGGAACCAGTGGGACAGTGGTAGGACCAAAGGAGTGATGGTGGGACCAGGGGAATGGTGATGGGACTAGAGGTTTGGTGGTGGGACCTTGAGGATGGTGGTAGGACCAGTGGGATAGTAGCGTGACCAGTGAGGAGATGGTGTTTGGACTGTGGGGAGGTGATGGTACCAAAAGGACAGTGGCAGGACCAAGGGTGAATGGTGATGGGACCAGGGTGTCGATGCCATGTCTATGCAGCGAGGAGAGCCAAACCAGTCTTTGTCTCACAGTGGACCAGAGGGATGTGCTGGGCAGCTTTTGGGAGGTGGTTTTAATCCAGCTGGATTTGCCTCTCCATCCCTCCCTCTTTCTTGCACTCCCATTTCCCCCTGCATCCCCAGCCAGCTGCAGCCTGCACTGCCTGCGGCAGCGAGTGGAGAAGAAGCTAAAGTCTGCCATCAAAGCCCTGAAGAAATCCATCAACCAGGAGCGGTTCCTGCTGCGCTTCGCGGGGCTGGAGTACGAGCTGGCCAGGAAGCTGAGCGTGGCCCCCGAGCGCCAGGAGAGCTGCGGGCCCGGCCAGCAGCGCCTGGGCAGCAAGTGTGGTAAGGAGCATCGTGGGGTGGGGGACCGGCTGCGTCCCCCAGGCGGTGACTCTCCCCCGCCACTGACGTTCCTCCCCGGCTCTCAGTTAGCTGCTCGCAGGGAACCTTTTACCACGGACAGATGGAGCAGTGCATTCCCTGCCCCCCCGGCACCTACCAGGAGAAGGAGGGGCAGCTCTCCTGCGACCTGTGTCCCCGCGGTGATGCTTTCGGACCGGTGGGAGCCACTAACATCACCGGCTGCACGGGTAAGGGGGGCACGGAGTGGGGCTGGGAGGGGCAGGTCCAGGGCTGCAACCTCAGCTGTCAGCCCTTGTCCAGAAGAGGTGAAAGTCCTGTTGGAATGGGAGAAAGGGTGATGGTTTGAAACTAAAAGAGAGAGATTCAGACTGGAGAGAAGGGAGAAATGTTTGGCACTGAGAGTAGTGAGACCTCAGCCCAAATTGCCCAGAGAAATGGGAGATGCCCCATCCCTGGAACCATTCCAGGCCAGGTAGTTTGGAGCTGTGAGCAACCTGCTTGAGTGCAGATGTCCCTGCTGGCTGCAGGGGCTTGGACTGGATGAGCTTTACAGGTGATGCTATTTTTGGACACTTGTCATCTAGAGGGGACCCCAGGAAGGACAGCACTTGCTCTGGATATGTTGACGCTGCCAAGGCTGGTGGGGAGAAGAGCCAAGCATGGGGCAGGGGAGCCCTGGCATGCCAGGATGGTAGCATCTTAGCAGCTGTGGTGGGATTGTGGGCTCTAGACAAGCAGTTGGACCTGACGATCTCAAAGGTCTCTTCCAGCCTCAGCAGTTCTATGATTCAGTGACCGAGTGATGTCTGCCTGCAGGTCAGTGTCCCCCTGGCCAGCACTCAGCCGATGGCTTCAAGCCCTGCCAGCCGTGTCCCCGTGGATCCTACCAGCCCGAGGTGGGGCGGGCTCTCTGCTTCCCGTGCGGCGGGGGGCTGAGCACCCGCCATGAAGGAGCCACCTCTTTCCAGGACTGCGACACCAAAGGTAAGTCAGAGGGGGCCCCCGAAGAGAAGGGCACACAGCAAGGCCATGCCGATAGCTGACGCAGCCCCCTTTGCTCTCTGCCCCCCCAGTGCAGTGCTCCCCCGGGCACTACTACAACACCAGCGTGCACCGCTGCATCCGCTGCGCCCTGGGCAGCTACCAGCCCGATTTCAGGCAGAACTTTTGCATCGCCTGCCCTGGCAACACCACCACTGACTTCGACGGCTCCACTTCTGTGTCCCAGTGCAAAAGTAGGGAAGCTGGGCTGTGCTGGAGGGGGGCCCTTCCTCAAAAGTGTTTAAAAATCCCTTAAAATAGGGGTTTGGGTCATTTCTTTGCATTCAAGCACGGGGGGGGTGCATGATGCAGTGCTAACAGAGCACTGCCCACCTTGCCCAGTAAACCCCCTCCCTGTCCTAGTGCCCGTACCAGTGGCACCCAGCTGAACCAGTTCTCCCTGCCTTGCAGACCGGCAGTGTGGGGGGGAGCTGGGTGAGTACACGGGCTACATCGAGTCCCCCAACTACCCGGGCAACTACCCTGCCAACGTGGAGTGCACCTGGAACATCAACCCCCCACCCAAGCGCAAGATCCTCATTGTGGTGCCCGAGATCTTCCTCCCCTCCGAGGATGAGTGCGGCGACGTCTTGGTCATGCGGAAAAACTGTAGGTAACCAAGCGGCTGCGGTGCTGGCAGGAGCTGGGGGAGGAACAGTGAGGGTCTGTCCTGTGCAGAGGGAGTAAGCCACCTTCCCAGGATGTAGAAGGAGACTTTGGGGAATGGGGTGAGCCAGAGCATCCGCCTCATCCTGCTGCCCTGGGATCTTGCTGGGCTGATGTGCATGGGCTGGGCTGCACACCTGGGTCTCAGCATTCATCCCGGGTGTAAAAAACCCCATTTGGAGCTTTCCAGAGCAAGGAAGGAGTAGCAACAACCCTGGTATGTAAGGTGAGGGTCAGGGGGAGCTCAGCCTCACTGGATACAGGCAGCCTCCCTCCCTGGTGTTCCCCTTTGCCCTGAGCACTCAAGCACAGTAAGGTTGGGGGTGGCTATGCTGATGGGCATCCAGCATCACGCAGCCCCTTGCCCGCAGCCTCCCCATCCTCCATCACCACCTATGAGACATGCCAGACCTACGAGCGCCCCATCGCCTTCACCGCCCGCTCGCGGAAGCTGTGGATCAACTTCAAAACCAGCGAAGCCAACAGTGCCCGGGGCTTCCAGATCCCCTACGTCACCTATGATGGTGAGCATGGGGCAGGAGGAGACGCCATTCTGGCATGCTGGTGCCCCCTTGCCTTGTTTGGTACCCAGGTCACACCCCAATTTACACCTTCTGTGTGTGTATAGAATCATAGAATGGTAAGGTTGGAAGGGACCTCAAAGATCATCCAGTTCCAACCCCCTGCCATAGGCAGGGACACCTCCCACTAGTACAGGTCACTCAAGGCCTCATCCAGCCTGGCCCTGAACACCTCCAGAGAGGGAGCATCCACCATCTTCCTGGGCAACCTGTGCCACTGTCCCACCACCCTCACTGCAAAGACCTTCCTCCTAACATCCAGTTTAAATCTCCCCTCTGCCAGTTTAAACCCACTGCCCCTTGTCCTGTCATTGCAAGACTTCTAAATAATCCCTCCCCGGCCTTCCTGTAGGCCCCCTCTGGGGGGGGGGGGGCGACACTCAGGGATGGGGAACAGAAGTCTGGGGACAAGTTCCAGCTCATGCTCTGACTGTGGTTTTTGTCTGGCTGTTGCAGAGGACTATGAGCAGCTGGTGGAGGACATCGTGAGGGATGGCAGGCTCTATGCCTCTGAAAACCACCAGGAGATCCTCAAGGTGAGCGAGTCCCCACTGGCTCCTCATTGCCTGGGGCTCGGAGGCTTGCAGCATGCAGGAGCACCCTTAGGGTGTCCCACGAAGCCTCCCTGTGCTGTTGGCCACAGCGGGGGTGCCGGGAGCGGGATGGTGACACCTCCCTCTGGCTTGACTTCTTCGCAGGACAAGAAGCTGATCAAAGCTTTCTTCGACGTGCTGGCGCACCCCCAGAACTACTTCAAGTACACGGAGAAGCACAAGGAGATGCTGCCTCGTTCCTTCATCAAACTCCTCCGCTCCAAAGTCTCCAGCTTCCTCCGGCCTTACAAATAGCCCCCGGGCCGCCTCGCAGCCAAGGCAGTCCTCTTCTCCCTTCCTCCTCCTTTCCGGTTTTCTCCTCCCTTCCCTCGGCTCCGGCAGCACCGGCACCTCTCGCCCCGCAGACGCCCCCCCCGCCGTTTCTCCGCTGCTCCCCACAAGCCGTGCCCCTGGGTGGGGGGGATGCTCCGGTCTCATCCAGCCGCCGGCGAAGCCGCTCCTCTCTTACGAAGCAGCTTCTGCGCCGTAGGAACCCGAAGCGTTGGTCCTGACACCATCCTGTGCCCACCCTTTGGTTTCCTTTACGCCAGGTCTGTCCCAGTTTCCCGGTGCCACTGCCAGCCTGGGACATGTCGGGGGTGGTGGGGGTCATCGTCCTCCGAGTCCCTTCGTAGAGGAGTACAAGAAGGTAGTGCCGCGTCTGGTGGCAGCGTCCGGGCCGTGGTGTCGGCATCACTTTGCAGAAAAAGAATTTTTTGGGGAAAAGAATTTTGCAGAAGCAGAGCTGATGAAAAGGGAGACGGAGAGGATAGCTCAGCAAAGCCGCCGGGCAGCAGCAGCCGTGGTGGCTCCGGTGGCCGTCCCGCGGAGAGCCGCGCTGGGAGGAGAGCGCAGCCAAGCCGCGTTCTGCAAGAACAATGCCTGGCTGCACGGAAGGAAAGAGGCGGCGAAGGAGAAGGACTTTCAGCAGGGTTCGTTTGGGTTTTGTGTTCCCCCACCCCACCCCAGACACTTGTGCCAAGAAACCAGACTTTCTTACAAGCTCTGCCAAAGAGTAACTCGGAAAAGCAGCTTTGTGAAGAGCAGGAGTAAATGTTTGTGCACTAGGATATCCTTCTTTCTACCTTCTTCATATCTATTAAGTGCAATCATTTGAGTCTTCTTTATACTATTTAGAGGGAAGTTGTGGTTTTGGTTGGCTTTTTTGTTTGTTTGGGTTTTTGGATTTTTGGGGGTTTTTTGTTTGGGTTTTTCGTTTGGGGTTTTTTTGTTTGGTTGTTTTTGTTTTGGTGGTTTTGGTGGTGTTTGGGTTTTTTTTTTTTTTTTGGGTTTTTTTTTTTGGGGGGGTTTTTTTTTGGTTTTTTTTGTTTTGGGGGGTTTTGGGGGGTTTGGGTTTTTTTTTTTTGTTTGGGTTTTTTGTTTTGGGTGGGTTTTTTTTTTTTTGGTTGCTTGGTTGGTTCTGGTTTTTGTTTGGTTGTTTTGTTTTGTTTTGTTTTGTTTTTCTACTAGAACAGCAATATTTATACCTGCCTGAGAAATGAGAATGTGCGTTTGTAACAAACACAGCAACCACCCACCCAAAGCAAACCCAGCCCCGGGCTGCTGCCACCCGCTGGGGTGCCTAATTTCAAGCTTTGCAATCTTTTCTGCCACATTCGTGCCCGATGAACCCCCCCCCTGTTTGGGGAGCAGATGGTGCCTCACCTGCTCGCGGTGTGAGTTTGTGCAGGTGGTTTGAGGTGGGTCAGTCCATCCACAGAGCTAGAGTGGCTGTGTGAGCTTTTGGGGTGGCCCAACCTGGACTGAGGGTTGTTCAAGCCCTGTTGTGAGGAGGATGCCTGACTTGTTGCCATCACCTGCTTGTTGCAAATGGTTTTGCTTTTGGGGGCACAGTGGGAAGAGAGAGGAGCGGCCCCCTCTACTCAGCCCTGAAATCTCTCCCTTGGGCAGGGAGGTCCCTGAGGCAGAGCTGTCTCTCCCTGGTTCAGGGGCAGCTTTGTGCCTCTTAAGTCTCTTCAGGTGCTTTTGGCTATGCCCCTCCATGTGTGCCTGTCCCTCTGGGGTGCTGTGGGAGACCCTCCACAGGGAGCAGGATGTGGATCTCAGGTGAGACCCCATCATGCCCTTTCCACTGCCACTTGCCTTCTCCCAGCATCTTCGTTAAACACAGCTGGGGCTGGTGGACATCACAGGGGTTTATCTCCTTGTCACCTTCACGTGGTCAGACAGGACTCCTAGGCAACTGCTGCCACTGGTTACCCCTCATCCTCCTCCCAATGCCTTGCTCTCAGCTGTTATCTACCTTTGCCTTCACCCCTATCTTCATCCTCTCAAAGACCTGGAGCTGCCAGGACTAAACGTGGTGGCCTCGCCTACAGAGTTCCTCCTGGCAGATCCCTTCCCATTCTTGCTTCTTTCACTGTCCTTTTGATCACATCTGAGGCAAAACTTGCTCTTAACCCATCAATTAATTTACTGCTCTTCACATGCCCCTCAGGTCAGTCCCTGTGGAAAGCAGAGGGCAGCTGCTCCCTCCTCAATCCCTGCTGCTCCAGCAGCCCCCAGAGCTGCTGCAGGGCTTTGTCCGGGGCTGTGGGCTGGGTAAGCTGGCAGAGGGGGCTGAAGTCTGCCCCCAGGACAGCTGGAAAAGTCTATCCTGATTCATCCCAGCTGTGGATTTACCCCTCCAGCTGCCCAGCTCCCAGCCCCTGTGGAAGCTCCACATCTGTGAGCTGAGCTATTTGTCACTTGGACGGTGCCTGAGCAGCTGCTCCGGTGCACAAAAGCTGTTGCAAGGGTTTGGGGGTTATTGCTTGGGAGCAGTCATAGTAGAGCAGTGACCCTTATAAGGGTCTTTTGTATTTAGAAGATAAAAACCATCCAGGAATGACCAACTCTGCTGTCATGCAGCCAAGGTTTTGTCCCTCATTACCTTGCTCAGAGGAGTTAATTCTGATTTAGCTGTGGGGTTGTTGGGACCAAGGCACCCAGAGCCTCATCATCACCCACCACTTCCTCTCCCCTCAAGCAGGTCTGGAAGGGTGAGATGGGCAGCACCTTGGTGGGTAAAGACACCTTCTGAGGTCTCCTCTTTTCACCAAAAAGCTCAAATACCCCCAAACCAACCCAGTGGGCCACCAGAGCCACCCCACTGCAGTTCAGCCCTTCTCTTCCCCTAGTCCCTGCC
Organism: Ramphastos sulfuratus; assembly: GCA_013399055.1. NCBI lineage: Eukaryota > Metazoa > Chordata > Aves > Piciformes > Ramphastidae > Ramphastos > Ramphastos sulfuratus. The sequence continues at coordinate 60,204 of WBNM01029825.1, forward strand.
TCAGAAAGGGTTTGAAAGGCTGAAAACCACAGCACCAGCTCCCTCCCCTTAATGTACTGAATGCCTGGATGTGACAACATGGGCAAGGATTGCTGGGGTTTGGTTCTTTTGGGTTTTGGGGGGATTTTGGGATATATCTCTCTGCCTTTTGCAGCAGGCCACAACTTGCCATCTCCAGCAGAAACAGTTCAAGCAATGGAAGATGTAGTTCATGAAGTTATTTGCACTTGATTAAAAAGGAAGAAAAATGTATCTGAACTTTGTAAAAAAATGTTTGCATTTTGTATTGTCTTTTTTTAATTATTAAATTGAATTTCTTGGTGTTGATCTTTCAGAAAGCTCTGGCTCCAAATGGTACTTGTCAAGGTTTCGAGCAGCAGGAGCCGGAGCTGCTCTCATTGTTCTGTTCCCTCAGATGCTTTCTCAGGGCATCTGGGGTTTGGTTTTTTTGATCCCCCAGAAGCTTAAACCCTGCACCCTTGCAGGACTCGCCAGCCATGACACAATGCCCTTGTCAGCAGAGCCAACACCACCCTTTCTTAGGCCAGAACGTGCAATGGGGCAGGAACCAACTGAGGGAAGCAGAGGGGACAGAAACTGCTCTGTATCTCAGCCCCAGCCCCCTTGCTGAGCTCCCACCCAGCACCTCCTCATCCTCTGGGTCCTGGGGGTTAGCTGAGCCCAGCTGGAGGGTCCTCATTAAGTCCTCACAAGCTGCTGCTGGGCATGACCCACCCCCAACCCCCTCAGCCCATCATTGGTTGTAGTGGGGCAGCAGAAGCCTATAAATGGGATTTCCTCCCAAACTGGGGAAGCTGCTGCCATGGAGTGGAGCCTGATGGTACAAGTTTGCCTCAGAAGACCACAGCACAAAGTAAAGGTCTGAACTGGGGCATCGTGAAGCTACAGCACAACTGCAGAGGTTCTACCTGCACCCCACCGCGGCTGTTAACTGTTCTCTGCATAGCACAGCTGTTCCTGCTCCCTGCCCTGAAGAACCCCTGCTGACCAGGATCCTCCCTCAAAAGCTCCAACACTGGAATTCACATCCCTACTGCAGCATTTGAGACCTTTCCTGTCACAGGTAAGCAAAGTGTCACAACCCTTGCCAACAAGGTTTGGAGGAACACAACCAACACAGCTGTAGGTATCCTAAAAGTTTATTGCTGCGCACTCAGTAGAGGCGCTGGGGCTTCCCCATGGTGCTCTTGATGTACAAAGCACGGACGTTCTGCCAGTTCTTCTTCAGCAAGGACACCAGGAAGTTGATGGCCAGGTGGATGTTGTAGACAAGCTCATCCTCTGTCATCTTCACATGACCAACAGCCACAGCCAGACAGAGCACCTGGGGACACAGACATTGGAGTCACTCAGGCGCCGTTAAGTCACTGGAGAAGAGCTCAATGCTGATCTGAACTCTTTAGGGCATCCAATGACCTCCTCTTGTCAGGACAGGACTTATCCAGATCATCCATGGGTCAGGGTTTCCACAGAGCTCAATGTATTTGGCATGTGGCTCCCGTGACTGTATCTAGTGGCATCTGAATGTCAACTCTGAACAGCTTGGAAAGGTCCAGCCTCCTCAGAGCACAAAGGTGAGTTATCCCAGGCTGAGCTGGGTTGGAAGAGACCTTTAAAGCCCATCTAGTCCAACCCACTGCAGTCAGCAGGGACATCTGCAACTATAGCAGGTTGCTCAGAGCCCCAAACAACCTGACCTGCAATGGCTCCAGGGCTGGGGCATCTTCTACCTCTCTGGGCAACCTGGGCTAGGCTCTCACCAACCTCAGCACAAAAATTTTCTTCCACCTGGTCTGAATCTCTCTTTTAATTTCAAACCATCACCCCTCATCCTGTCACTACAGGCCCTACTCAGAAGTCTGTCTCCAGCCTTCTTATGAGCTCCTTTAAGCACTGCATGGCTTGGGGCAAGCAAGAGCACCACAGCCTCCCAGAGCCTGGGAAACCAGGACAGACAGCACAGAGCTGTGCTGACCTGGCATGGGAGCAGACCCTGCATTAACCCCACTGACCCACTGCAGGACAGACCTCGAGCTCCAAATCTCACCCCCAAGCATGGCACCAGCTTCACTTTTATTCTGGGCACCAGCCACCAGCCCTTCCTCTCTGCACACTGAAAGGCCAAGGAGCTTCTGAGGGCTGCTCCCCACAGGTTGAAGACAAAAGGGGTTCACAAGTGAGCTGCCAGGCCAAGTGTTAGGACAGCCTGGGCTCAGCAACTCAGCTGCTGAAGCCTCTGCAAACCATGGCACTGGCAATGTCCTCCCAGTTGTGTGCCCAAGTGCACACTTTGGCCAGCCAGAACTGTCAGTGCTCAGTTAACACCCACAGGTTCTATTCAGACATCAGACCAAATGGGTCTGTTTCAGTCCTGGGGGTCTGAGAGCTGCTGCAGAGTTCACTTGCAGAGTCAAGTCCTGGGCTCTCATCTGGCAGAGTACAGCCCCCTCTCCCAAGATGGGGACATGTCTGCCTGTGCCCTACCTTGCCATTGGCATCCCCTTACTGCAAAAAGCATTAATTAGTATTGACTGTGCTCTGCACTGACACATCAAGAGCATCTCCTAAAGCCTTTCAGCCAGATAAAGGCCTCCTCCTCCTCTCCAGTTGGCAGCTCAGCACTCCCCTCCGTGCAGAGGAGACTGGCACCAGCAGCTCTTCAGGGGAGATACTAGAGGGACACCTACAGCTCAGCCTGCAGAAGACAGCCGTGGCCAAGCGACACCAAGCACAAGGAGCCCTCAAGCATGGAGCTGCTCAGGAGGGGAAAGGCCCAGCTTTACCTTCTTCATCTGGAATTTGATGGTAGATTTGACCTCGTCCACCTTGGCCACCAGGTTCTCATTGTGAGTGAGCAGAGAAGGGAATTTGCCGGCTTTGTTCAGACCCGGACCCAGGATTCGAGGGATTTGCTTGATCAAGGACTCAGAAGCCAGGAAAGCATCGTACTTCTTGGCTGTGAGGAGCAGTGAGGATGAGGAACCATCAGGGTGAGGATGGACTCAGCTCCCTACACCAAGGCTGGAACCATAAGCTCATCCAAGACTGCGCTGCCCCCCTTCCCACAACACTGACATTCCCACAGCCCTGCCAGGCTGACCTAAAGGTGTTTTCACTCAATTCTATCAAAAATCACTCCTGCCACGGTGGCCAACCCCGGCCCCCCTCAACACCCAGCTCCACCTGACACTCCAAGTCCTGAAGGTGAAGTCCAAGCCTCACCTCAACTGCTCTCCAGCTTCCCAACCAGGACAGTAGGGAACAACAGCTAAGAATGAAACTTTGAGGGAGGTAATTTTCCAGTGTCCTTTTCTTCTGGAGAAGAGCATCAACCCCACTCCTGGAGGACTGATCTGTCAGACCTTCCACTCTTGACAGCTTGCTTGCTCTTCTGGACAGTTTCTAGACAGGTTCAACCTGACTTTGGCCAGCCTTCTATTTCTGCAGTTAACCAGGTTATAGAAATCTGAGCATGGGGAAAACCATCCCTCCTGAGTCAACCAGGGTGACCTACACCACCACTCACCTAGCTTCTTCACCAGCTTCTTGTTTTTGTTGAGCTTCTTCAGAGCCTCTATGTCCATGTGAGGGATGTCAACTGCTTTGGCCTCATCGCAGTGCTGCTGGTCCCCAAGCAAGCAGACTGAGAACTTGGGCCGTGGAGTTGACTTCAGCCTGGGGACAGAAAGTTCAAATGACTATGAACCACCAGTACCATTCATTTCCCGCGGGAGCCATCACAGAGGTACCTTACCACAGCACCTGGGCATCTTCCTCCACAGCTGCTAACCTGCCCTCTCCAGCAGGTCGGTGGGGACGGCACAGAGGCCACCTCCACCTCCCCTCATGTTTTAAGACCCAGGGTAGGGGTCCGTCCAGCCACATCCGCTCAGGGGTGGTCTGAACTACCCGAGCAGTTCAGCGCCGGGTCCCCGTGCTGTGACAGGCGGCAGGGGCCCGGGCCGAAGGCTGGGTGGCAGCTAGAACATGGCGAACCTGACGGTGCCGGAGAAGCGCTTGTCTTTCTGCGGGTCGTAGTTCTTCAGGCTGATCTGCAGCTCCACCGTCTCCACAAACCTGAGCGATCAGAGAGAGAAGCGGCGCGGGTGAGAGTCCAGTTGGGCTGGAGGACAGCGACACCGCGGCCAAGCGCCGGGGCCTGTCCGACGCCCGGCGCCGCCAGAGCACAGGATCGTACTTGCGCTTCTTGGTCTTGCTGCCCTGCAGCACCTCCTTCACCGCCTCGTACAGAGTGTCGCGGGAGACCTTGCTGCTGCGGGGAGGACAGACAAGGCGGGCTCAGGGCTAACCCGGCCTGGGCCTCCCGTGGGCTGCGGGGACAAAGCCGCTCAGCCCACCCCGGCCCATTCGCGTTCGCCCTCGGCTGCCCCAAACATCGGACCCCGCTGCCCGCACCCTGCCAGCCGCCCGGATCGCCCCGTGGCCGGCCGATAGGCGAGGATGGCGGCGGATAGCCCTCCCGCCGCTCACCTACCTCATGGCGGCGGCTGCCTAGGCCAGAAAGACTGCAATTCTTCTCGGTCCCCTATAAATAGAGACGAAATCTCGCGAGAGTTAGTGGAGGCGCCATGTTGAAAGCGGCAGCGTATGACAACTTTTGGCCACCATGTTGAGAGCGGCGCAGTGTAGCACTGTATAGTTGCCATAGTGGGAGTGACCGACTGTGGCACAGTGGGCATCACGTTGGGAGTGACGGACCGTGGTGCTGGAGGGCCCTACCGGCTTCCCCGCCTCTCGGCTCCCCTCACGTCAGCATCTCTGCTGATAAACGAGCATCTCTGCTCTCTTTGCTCACTGTCTCGCTCTACCAGACTGGGAGCTCCGCCATAGCTTCGCAGAGCAATGATGAGTTTACGCAGCCCAGGAGCCCCGAGCTCAGCAGCCACCAGGATAGATATGGGACGCAGACCGTGCGCGAGAGGCTGCCAGGGCATAACGCCTTGCTGTGGCAGCTCCCTGCTGTTGGGTTTCAGTGCTATAAGCCCTCCTTGTTACGCTTACCCGCGCTGCGGAAGGGCTTACAGCCCAGACAGTTAAGGGCGAGTGCTGCCTTTGCCCTCAATGTCTGCAGTACGCATGCGCTAGTAGCTGTGCCCCGCGCATTGGCTGCCCGGAGCCTCCCGTGCCCTAAGTCAGCCCTGACAGCCCAGTGCGCCGAGCCCCGAAACCTGGATGGTGGCATGCGGCGGCTGAGGCGCGGCGGTGAGCTCTGGCGCTATGCGGGTTGCGGGGCGGAGAGAGCAGGGTGCGGGTGCTGGTGCACGGCGGTCAGGCAGCGGATTCGGCTCTGCTGCGTTTCCTCAGGTCGGTGCCGGAGGACGGGGAGGAGGCCGCGGGGCACCCGGTCCCCAGCGGGTGTCTGCCGTCACCTGTCCTAGCCAAGGAGCCCGTGGAGGGCCTCCATGTCTCTCCGCCATCCTCAGCGTATCTGGGCCTGCCCCGGGCCGCTGCTTCCCGCAGGGCTTGCCATGGTGCCGGGCCCTGTCCTGCCCCTCGGGGCTTGTCATGGTGCTGGGCCCTTGTCCTGCCCTGCTCTGTCCCCGTCCCGCCCTATTATCCCTCGGGTGGCTTCACAGCGCACCTACACTTGCCTTTCCTAGGGCAGCACCTGCCCATCCCTTGCAGGGGGTCGCGGCCCCTCCGGCAGCGCTGACAGTGGTTTGCACGGCAGCCGTAGCGGCTCAAAGGGGTCTCTGTCTCCAGGCGGTTTTGCTGGGATGGAGCCTTTGCTGGGAAATGAGCTGCAATGCTTCCCAGGAGGTGTCGGCCCTAAAAGCAGCCAGGGTCTGCAGCAGCTGTCTGTCAGGTGTCAGAAACATTTCGGTTAGAGGGCATTAAGCATGGCACAAAGTATGGCTGCACCCCTGGGTGCTGCAGGGATGGGCAGTGGTCAGACTTGTTCCTGGGAATTAAAATGATAAAATATTAGGCTATCTCAGAGGTAAGTCATGAAGAATCCACTGCAGCTGCTTTTAAAGATAATCTATCAGCAGTGTGCCTCTAGTGAAAGATTTTCATGAGGGTGTGGATGCTTTAACATGATCTGGGTTAGTATGCAATTCTGTTCCTCAAAAGGCTGGGAATTGGACAGGAAAGGGAGGAGAGAATGAGGATGCTTCCAGGGATAAAGTTTATCATCCTGCCTCTGACTCTTGCAGCACAGGACACTCTCAGCCTGTAGCTTCAGTTTTTGAAGTACTTAGAAACTTTTCCTGCAGGTCATGTGGAGAATGGGAAGGGCTTGACAGTGTCATTTGCACTGTCTCTGAAAGGAGGCTGTCAGTTCACTGGCCTGAGAAGTTTTTATCTCCTCTGTGGCTGTGGAACAGATGCCAGCTCTGCCAGCCATGGTTATGGGAATGGTGCAGCTTTTGTCCAGTTTCATCCTTTATAATCTCAAAATTAGCTTGTGATTCAAGCCTTTCAGGTGCCAAACTGGAGATACATGTATGTTGGAAGAAAATAAAATTGGCATTGTTCTTTTTATTTAAGGCTTGCAACAAAGCAAACAATTTGCTGTTCTGCAAACCTCTTGCACTGGGTCCCAGTGCTCTTTGTGAGCACCTTGAGTAAAGTGACCTCCATGCCTGCGGAGCAGCCTTCGGGGCAGGATAGAGAGCAAACAGTGACCCTTAGTGACAGGATGACAGCCAGGGTTCAGCAGGCTACCAAAGGTAACAAAGTCTTAGAATCTCTTGATGGACCCTGGGAAGTCAGATCAGGGCCCTCAGATGCTCGTCCGTCTCTTGTGGTCACTGGAACAGGAAGCTAGCAGCTATCTGTAAGATTTGCACAACAGAACTCCAAACATGCCTCTGGATTGGAAGCAAAGCTTTGAAGGTGGATGGGAGAGCTCTTGCTGGAGGAAGTGGAGGTTCTGTTCAGACTGGAGTGAGCTCTTCTTCAGGGCAGCTGAGGAGGTTCACAGCTTGCAGAACTACTCAACCCAGGCTTCCCCTGAAGCTGAGCAAGATGTTTTTTTACTCTTCCGAGGTGGATACAGTTTGGTGCTGAGCTTGGCATTGGTTAACCAAATCCATACCAGTGCCAAATGCAACACCTACCCTTGTTCTGGGGTTTGGGAAGTGGCTCCTTCACCTCCTGCTGCTCCTGAGGAAAGGATCAGGCTGTTCCTGAGCCTGTAGAACAGGACAGTTGAGTTGTGAGGCTTTGTGTCCTGGGGCCTGCTTCTCTTGTTGCTTTTCTGTGGGAGTTCACTGCCAGTTCCCTCTGTCCTGTTCTCAGCACTGCTGAGGCCACGCCTCAAATACTAGGCTCAGTTTTAGGACCCTCACTCCAAGAAGGACATTGAAGGGCTGGAGCAGGTCCAGAGAAGGGCAACAAAGAGAAGACTGAGAGGAGACCTTATTGCTCTCCACAACTCCCCGAAAGGAGGCTGGAGCCTCTGCTCCCTAGTAGCAAGTAACAGGACAAGAGGAAACATCCTCAAGTTGTAGCACAGGAGGTTTGGGTAGGGTATTGGGAAACCTTTCTTCACAGAAAGGGTGGTTCAGCTTGGCCCAGGCTGCCCAGGGCAGTGGTGGGGTCTCCCCATCCCTGGAGGGCTTTCAAAGCCATATAGATCTGATGTTGAGGAACATGGTTTGGTGGTGACCTGACACTGCTGGGTTAAGGGTTGGACTCTATGATCTTGGAGATCTTTTCCAACCACAACGATTCTGTGATTCCAAGTTTATCACATGTGGAGTGGGACTCTTGAAACCCACTGGATTCTGTGACCCTCCAGACGTGCACCAGGTGAAAGCACCTTGGAATCCTTCACCTTCAGTGCGGATAGAGCAATGTCCTCTTTGCATCAAACAATTTGGTCACTGAAACAGTATCACAAGGCCACCTAGAGCTACATTGAGTGTCTTTACAACCCATCAAAGGCAGCAGCAACACTTCAGGCCCTGTATTTTTTTTTCCAAGTGTTGATCCTCCACCAAAGTAGAAGAAAATAAATCTTCAGCGCCTTGCTGACACCATGAAAAGCTCCCAGCTGAGTTTGTCTCATTGCTTTCTACTTTAGATTCAAACCACTTAGCACTCCTCATTCTTTCTGCTTCTTGGCTTGCAGGGCTGTGAAGGGCAGCTGGTAAACAAGCCATGACTGGGCTCCTTTGTCCTGAATCCTGTTTGGGAAGGGGAGGCTTCAGCATTTCTGGGAAGTGTCTCTCTTGCTATTTAGAGGAAAGCTTGATAAATAACAGCTTCCATGCCACAGTTTTGCTGTCTTCTGTGGGACTGGTTTCCTTGAGAAGGTGCAGCAAAGGGGACAGCTCATGGGAGCAGAGCAGCTGGACTCTGCAGGCAGCTGATGGATTTTGTTAACTCTTTCAGGTGAAAAGCTGATTGAAGGGCAAGTCATTGAACTTGGAGATGGGACCACAGCTTATGTCCATCAGGTGACAGTTCAGAAAGGTGAGGACCATAAGTTCACCTCTTTGCTGTTAGATGTAGCTACAAGTGTCTGTGTTCCACCTGTCAGGCTCCTCTGTCAGTCTGAGCCTTAAGAAGTCCACTAGGTGCAGAAGTTTTGAATTCCTTGCCTGTGGTTTTGGGGCTGAGTGAGCAAGGACACAGAACATGTGATCTGTGAAGACATTAGCACTCTGACAAGAAGGCAGATCTGCTGTTGTTGTAGGCAGGTGCTGGAAGTGTTGTCTCTCCTGTGGGCTCTCTCACAGTTGCCAGTCAGAGATCAGAAGCCTGCAAATGAAGCCAGGAAGCTGTGTGCTTGTTCGTGCCACCTGCGGAGCCCAAGCAAAGTTTGTTTCCTGCGGGAGCAGTTGGACAGGATTTTCCTCTGAACTAGGAGACAGTGCTTCTGGAGGAGATGTTTGGCAGAGGAGGGTGGGGATTTTTGAGAGCAATGCCACCTGGACCCATCAGCCAGCTCTGAAATGAGGTGATGTTAGTTATTTAACTGAGAGGTGATGGGAATTAATTTCCTGTGGCAGGCACCTGAGTGGCACAGAGGAATCCTCCCTGAGTATGGTAGGAGTTAAAAGGGCAGGTGGAAAGAGCTCCTTTCCTGTGGGCAGTCCTTCCTTCACCCTCCAAAGCTCCTTGTATGCCATCTCCCTTTTCTGTTCCGTTTAGCACTAAGGTTTGCCAGTGGTGGGACCAGTCTCCCCTAGCCTCGTGGAGAAGAGCAGGGTGGCACTGCCGATGTGAACGCCTTCCTGCTGGGGTTGCTGACCTGCCCCACGCTGTAGAGGGCTTCTTCACTTGCAGGTGCCTGGTGAGGAAGAGGAGGGAGTGACAGACATGGGCTGTAGGAGGAGTGAGGACTCCAGCGACTGTCCCTGTCCAGATCTGAACTTTCCAGTGCTGCCTTTCTGAAGCTGGGCCGAGCTCCTCTCGATGCAGAGTGCTCTGAGGCAGCTGACTGGCGTCTCTGCAAAGCCGGTAAATGCATTAGCTGCAGCCCCTGCAGGTGAGCTGGGGGAAGCACAGAGTGGGGAGCTGTGTCTGGGAGCAGCCACGAAGCTGGAGATGGAAGTGAGGAATGTCAGTTCTGAGACCTCAAGGGCAGCTCCTCTACTCCTTTTGTTCTTCCCCTTTTCTGACTCAGCTGCTGACAGAGACACCCCCCTGAAGAGCCAGCACATTGCTTCCCTGTCAGAGATGGAGGAGGAGGAGGAAGAAGATGAAGGTGGCATGCCTAGGCAGGTGTCACTTGTCTCTCAGGATGGGATAGAGCAGGTATGGACACTGACAGACTCCAGCATGTCAGAGACAGCAGCTACCTGAGTGAGAGACTGTCTCTACCCAGCCTTGGTGTTCTCTTCAAGGCTTCAAGCAGCCCTTGGCCCTTCATGGTCTCTGTTGTGAGGGCTCTCTCCTCACAGCCTCACCCTGCTGCCACAGTCCTGATGTGGAGGGTAGAGAGTAGGTGTCTGGTCTCCAATGTGCTGACCTGTTGGACAAGGTCTTGCAGGTGCCTGCCCAGGCTCACGTGGAGCACCCAGCAGCCCTCACCTAGCCAGCTGGCAGAGGCAGCTCTCATCCCTGCTGACACAGGCTGGGGTTGGAGATGGTTTTGGCATCATTTGTGCACAGCTTTTCTTGAACTTCCCTCCAGCAGCTGCCCCTGTGCTGACAGGGGGAAAACTCCCTTCTGTGGCCCAGGGCAGAGGAAACAGCTGCTGCAAGTGGTGCTTGCTTGCTCTTAGTCCAAGATGCTCCTCACCACAGCCATGCAGGAGCTCCTCCTTCAGAGCCTGGAGAACAGGCACTAAATGGGAAGTGTGGTAGAAGGGGGAGGTTGAAGTCTGAGTTCTCCATCAACTCAGTCCATGACCCTGGACAAAGTCACAGAATCACAGAAGCGTTTTGGTTGGAAAAGATCTTTCAGATCATCAGGTTTCTTCCAATATCCAACCTAAACCTGCCCTGGCACAACTCAATGCCATTTGCTCTTGTCACTTCTTGACTGGGAGAAGAGACCAACACCCACCTAGCTCCAGCCTCCTTTCAGGGAGTTGTAGAGAGAAGTCCTTGGAGTTCTCCCATGTCTGAGAACTGGTGCTGAGGCCCCAGAACTTCCTAGTGGGGCACAGCTGGCAGCCCCAGCCTCTCCTCCACAGGGGTGCCAGGAGCTGCAGCAGCCACCTGGCTGGCACAGGAGAGGTGCAGGCCATGCTGAGGGAAGGTGTCCCAGTGGCCAGCCCAGGTGCCAAGAGCTGATGCTGGCAGCGCTGTGCCACCACAGTGGCCCTGTGCCAAGGGCTGTGCTTTCCCAGGAGGGACGTTGAAGATTGTGGCTGCTGCCTTCTGGAGGCTCTACTGTTTTCCTGGGCTCCAAGCAGCCACTTCCCTGCTCCTTGCCTTGGGCACACATTGTGTCTTCTGGTATTTGTTTCTTGATGGCTAACATCTCTAAGCCCTGCCAGTCTTCTGCAGTGGTGTGACCCTCAAGAGCACCATGGAGTCACAGACCTGCAGAAGCTGGAAAGGCCCAGGAGGTGCACTGGAAAGTGTAATCTGTATTTCTCACCCATAAGTCCTGCATCCCTATAAATTTGGCTGAAAAATCACTTTTCCCTTTGTCTCTCCTCCTAGGAAGGATGAGCAGGTGCTTATCTCCTGTGGAGGAGATAAGACCTGGTTGACCTTGGCAATGCTGCCAGTTAGACCTGGAGCTGCCAAGCTGAATTTTGTGCTGTGCAGCAAAGAGAGTGGTGTGGGGGTAGGGAGGCATGGGGTGGGCAGCATTCAGGCCTGGGTTTGTGTGAAGCTTTGGCTTAATGAGCTTCTGTGTAAGCCCAGATTATGGATTTCTCTGTATGTTATGTGCTTTGCTGTGCTTTGCACTGTACCGTGCAGTATCTGAACTGCTTTTGTATTTAAACTTTACAGTTCTCCAGTCCTGGAGATGAGCAGTTTTCTTTTGTCCCTGTTGGAAGAGGTAAAAGAGCAACCTGACCCACTTCAAACCACAGCAAGTAGAGATGGAGCCACAGAGACTCTGTCAGTCTCTTTCTGGGGAGACACCTCCTGTGCTTTCACTCCAGGAGTGGTCCAACAGCTGCCTGCTCCACCCCTCACAGGAAGGGACAAGTGGGCAGCATATGCACAGAAGCAATAAAGCCACATCAGGCTGTCATGAGCACAGTGCCTGCAGGAGTGACCAGCCCCTGATGCTGGAGTGAGGGCCCAGGCCAGCTCCCACAGCAGGTCTCCAGCTCTTCACACTCCACTCTCCAGCAAGCTCCTTGGCAGGCTGTGGAGCAGCGCAGAGGTCTCCCTCTACCAAAGCCAAGCAGCCCTTGGGGGCTGAGTTAGGCTTGGGTGTAAACCCTGGTGAAAATAAAAATAAATAAAACCGACTTACAGATGTTCTGTTCAACAAAGGAAGGCCTCTGTCAGTCTCTGGGGATGGTGGCTGGCAGAGGCTGGTGTGTGTGGTGGTGTTCTGCAGATGAAAGGATTAAGGAAGTTGTGGAGATTTGCTGAATTGACTAAGTACAGTGATTGTCCAGAACCAGCAGTGAGGGGTGTGAGGAAGGCAGTCTGTAGCCTCTGAGCTCTCAGCCTTTGGTTTAGAGGGGCTAAGAGCTGTCTTCTGAGTCTCACAGAGTGGTTTTGATTTGATAAGTGTTAGGGAAGTTTGAATAGAAGAAAAGGTGTCTGTGAACATCTCCAGCAACCCTCCGAGCTGGGAAGAGAGCTCTGAGCTGGCTGCCTCAGCCATCAGGGCTCAGCTGCCCTGGGGCAGCTTCTGGGCAAAGCCAGTGCAGGAAGCACCATTCCAGCTGGGAAAGGCCTTTAAGGTCATTGAGCCCAGTTGGGAACCCAACACCAGTGCAGGCTGCCAGCTGCGGGGCATTTATTTTCTAGGCTGTACCTGCAGAGCTGGCACAGGAAGGGATTTGTGCAGGTAAGGAACAGGCAGAACCCGGGAGGGCTGCAGGGGCCTGGATCTCTCTTCACCTGCCTTGGTGTGACCTATCCCAAACCCAGCAGGGCTGGAGCCTCTCTGAAGGCACAGTTTGAGCTCCCATCATTTGACTCTCAGAAGAGGGAGCTGCAGTTTGAGACCGGGAGGGGATTTGTCTCTGAGAGCGCCTTTGATCTCCGGGCCGAGCCAGAGGCTTCCAAGTCCCTCTCGTCTGTGAGCCCTGCATTGTCCTCCCCTGCCCGCTCTGTCCGTGGGGAGGGAGAAGCCCAGAGCGCAGGGGCCTGAGATGCGGGGCCGAGCCGAGCCGAGCCGTGGCCCCGGGCTCCTCCGGGCTGTGCCCAAGCAGGTGGCGCTGCTGCTTCGCGCGGCCGCCGCCGCCCGGGGCTGCCGGGACCGGCGGCTTCCTGGAACCGGATCCTCGGCCTCGACGGAGCCGCCTCTGCCATCGCCGCCTGTCGCCATGGACCTGCGAGCAGAGCTGCTCAAGTCCATCTGGTACGCGTTCACCGCCCTGGACGTGGAGAAGAGCGGAAAGGTCTCCAAATCCCAGCTCAAGGTGAGTCCTCAGAGGGGTTCGGGTCGCCCCAGCTTGGGGCTGACAGGTGGGCTGGGGGGCGCTGGGGGACGGTGCAAGAGAGGCTCCTGGGATGCTTCTCATCCCACCTGGGTTCCCATGGAGGAATTGTTAAATAGTAGGATTAATGAGATCCTGCTGTCTCCTCCATGCTGGTTTTGGTGAAGTTCTCCAGGTTTGCCTCATCTCCCTCTCAAAACCAGGTTGAGGCAGTTAGTGCTGAAGTGTATTTTCTAGCCGTAAATTTCCTGATTTTGGGGTGTTCTAAGTCTCTTATGCTTTTTTATACCAAACCAGCAGCCCAAACTCAGCTTCTGTTTTCTTGCTTGTGGGAGCACCCACGTTTCTGCTTCCTGCCCAGCCAGCAGGTCCTGAGGTAGGGGTTGACCAGTTCTAAACAAAGCTCCACAGTGGTCTGGCCAGAAATAGCAGAGACCTTCACAAATCTCTGTTCTCCCCTCTCTCCCACTCCGTGAGCAGCTTTGCAGCAGGCTTCAACCTTCACCCCTTCATCAAAACCTTCATGGCTTAAAAACCTTTTTGTTTGCCTCTGGGATGGGGTCAGAGGGACTCCACCAGGTTCTGCCTCAGCTTTGCCTGTAACTGTCAATTTGGGATGTTTGGGGTTTTTTTCTCTTTGCAAACTATGAGACTCCTTTTTTTTGTTGTCTTGGTTTGGTTCTTAGGCTGGTGCTGGGGTTGAAAATGCTGGTTGGAGCAGGGGGCTGCAAGACCTGAGCTAGAAACATGCAAAGCACAGGGAGGGGTTGCGTCAGAACTTGACAGCTGCTGCCAGGCTGCAAGAGGAGTTGTGAAATGCCCTGCAGAAACTTCTTTCCTCTATTCCCTTTGTTTTATAGAGCTTTCCCCGGGACAGTCTGCAGGGAAGGAGCTGGGCTTGGCAGTGGGGACATGTTTTGCCCCAAAATGAAGGGGGTTGTTTGCAGAGGTGCAGAGGAGAAGCAGTGGGAGCCAAGTTCCTCCTGCTCAGCTGCTGCCTTTGCAGCCGGCAGCCTGCCCCAGAAAGTCTCTGTACGAGTGCCCGGCGAGCTGCACTGCCTGCTCAGCCCTGCAGGAATATGTGAGGGAATTAAGGAAAATCCCAAAGCAGGCCAGGGCCTCATTCCCCTCGCTAATCCCTCGGGAGGTGCCGTGCTCCCCTCACAGCATCCCCTGCACTCGGGCTCTGTGTCTGGAGCCCAGCCCCAGCAGGGCTAGCGTGAGCAGTGCAGCGCTCACCTGTGGAGCCTTTGTCGCTGGTGACAGCAGTGAGGCCACAGCAATTCCCTAGAGAGTGTGCAGAGGGGACCAGGATTTGCAGCCCCCCGTGCAGGGGCTGTGGGGGTGCTAGAGACAGCATCTCTACAGTGGCTTTGCCCAGGGTGACATTTTGGAGGGGAAAGGAAATTCACCCCTTGCTGCTTTGCCTTGGGCGAGGGAATGGGTGGGCACGGGTTAGGCTGTGCCATGGCATGCCGAAGCTCAGCTCTGGATAACTTGAGGCTGGGGCCAGCTCATTTCCATCAACTCTTTTGCTGCCAAACTGTGGCTCAGGTCTGCCCCTGAGAGTTGGCTCAGCAAGCCAATTCTGCTGGTCCAGAGAGAAAAGATCCAAGGTCTCACCAGCTTGAGTAGTGAAGTGGTAAAGCCACAGTGGGCTTGCCCTCTCCATACTCCTCCTGGGAGTTTGAGGCTCTGCTGCCTCACCCAGATGTGTTGCTGCAAGAAGGGTCTTGAAGATAGATGGGAGCAATGTTGATGTTCACAGCATTTGTACCTACAGGAACAAAACCAGCCCCAGGAGCTAGGAGAGGCTTTGCTGGATGCTTCACTCCCCCAGGCTCTCTCCAGCCAACTGTGCAAGTAAATTCAGCAGCAGTTCAGAGCATGGTAGGGAAGCTGTGTGAAGCTGTTGGGTTCAAGCAGTTGAGTTCTGGGCATGTGAGTGTAGGTGTGGAGCTGCACAGGAAGGAAGGACAAGACTGGTGGTTGAGTGCCACGTGAAGAGACATCAGGGAGGCCTGTCCCCAGTGTCTGCTCTTGGTTGAGTGTTTGTCCTCTCCATGCCATCACAGCTTCCCTAGCCAGGCTCAGAGAGTGACTCCCCAACTCCACAGATGCCGGCTGATGGATGGCAAGTAGCTGTCCCTGCTTGTGTCCCTCTTGCTGCAGAAAACAGGCAGCTCAAGGGACTCCCACTGCTAGCAAAGGCTTCTGGTGCTAGGGGTCCCCTAGGAAAGGATTCTCTGCACTCACAGCTCCACAGAAGCTTTGACTGTCTCAGCAGGACAGGTCTGCTTGTACACAGGGAAACCAAGGCAGCAGCAACACTCCCTGCCTGCTTCCAGAAGCCTCAGTCCCCTGCTGTTGCCCCCTGAGGCCACAGAGGTTTGTGTTCAACATTAACACAGGGAGCCAGGCTCCATCCAAAAGGGCACCCCCAGCCCTGGCATCGCCCCCGGCGTCACCCACGGGGAAGAAGAAGAAAAGCTGCCATTCTCCAGCCACCTTAAATATTCCACCCCCGGCTCTGGCTGGGTCGGCAGTGATGGAAATGAGGGGCGATGTGGGGCAGGAGAGCAGAGGGTAGAGAACAGCATAAGGCTTGTTGCTAGGAAGGATTTGGGGTGCTTGGGGGTGTCAGGCAGACTTCTGCCCCCGCTCCCACCATCCCCTGCAGCAAGGGAACGGTTGTGTCACCAAACCACTCTCAGAGCATCGCTTCCCTTCCTTTCTCCCCCGTTACTTTCCCCTCTTGCTCCTCCTTTCAGAGCCCAGCAGGGGCTTTCCCACCTCTCCTCTCCCCGTGGGGCTGGGGCAGCCCCGGCGCCATGCATCCACCGCCAGCCGCTCTCCGGGGCTCTCCTCCCAACCGTGTCCTGCTCCAGGAGGGTGGAGGGGCTCTGAGTGCTGTCCATAGCCAGGGGCGCACACGAGACCTCCCAGGGATTTTTTGGGGTGCTGTGAGAGCAGCTGCAAGGGATGAGGACAAGGCTTCATGTTGGAAACAGGGAACAGCAAGCAATTCCCAAACGTTCAATCCATCCCGACAGATTTATTTGCTATCTTGGAGCATGCCCAGGGTGTTCCCATCCCTCTCCACCCCTGTGTGGCCCCCGGGGCTGTACCGAACCCCAAAAGGTGCAGCCGTAGCAGCAGTGCTCTGGGCTACAGCCGCTGGGTGCTGAAGCATAGGGTGGAGCTCTGCTGATAAAATCGATCCAGAAGGTGGAAGAGAGAAAGAAAATCTGGTTGAGCAAGAACTGTCTTCAGCTGCGTGGCCTCCGGCAGCTCCTCTCCTGCTGGGAGGAAATTTCCAGCCCTGCAAGGAGAGGAGCAGGGGTGCAAGGAAGCTGCACACCATCTTCTCTTGAAGCCTGGAGATGGTGTGTCAACAGATCTGCATAGGCTGCTCCCATTCAGACTAAACTTCTGTTCAGTGTCCTATGAATATTTTCCCTTTTTCATCTTGCTGTGTACCTCTGGCCCAGAGCCCCAACAGCCAGGTTGGGAGCTGCCCTTATCTCAAGAGATTGCTGAGGACAAGCTGCCCAACAGCGTGGCTCAGGGTGGCTCAGCATCTTCTCTAGATCAAAGCTGGGATGTTTCAACCAGCCTTTTGGACAAAAAGTTCTCCACGTGCCAATAAATCAAAGAAAATTAAAAAAAAAAAAAATTCATTTTCTGCCCCTTTCTAAATGATTTTGAGGTTCACACTTGGGAGGATTCTGCCATCTCTCTGCCAAACCCAAACCACACCTCAGTGCTGTGGCTGCAGGGAGGTGGTGCCAGGCAGGGCACAGTCCCAAGGTGGGTAGGTGGCACCGTGGGGATGCATTGAGGCAGTGCTGGAGCTCAGTTATTCACCACCTTCTCCCCATGCCTCATGCTTGGCCAGGTGCTGTCTCACAACCTGTACACAGTGCTGTGCATCCCCCACGATCCCGTGGCGCTGGAGGAGCATTTCCGTGACGACGACGATGGCCCCGTGTCCAGCCAGGGCTACATGCCCTACCTCAACAAGTACATCCTGGACAAGGTGAGCCCTGGGCCAGACCTGCTGCATCTCAGGTGGAGACACCACAGTGCCACAGCATCCCATGGGAGCACCACGGCTCATTCCCCTCTGCTTCTGCAGATAGGTCCCTTGATAGGTGGAAAAAGGATAGAGAGAATTGAGGGTGATGAGACCATGGTCCAGATTGCCCAGAGAAGTGGTGGATGCCCCATCCCTGGGACTATTCCAGATGGGGTGTTTGGGGCTCTGAGCTACCTGCTTTAGTTGCTGAGGGTTGGACTGGACAGACTTTGAAGGTCCCTTCCAACCCAACTCAGCTGAGGTTCTGTGATTCTGTGAATGCAGAACAGGTGAGGACGTTCCACACTCAGTGACTTCTTGGCAAGGGTAGCATCAGCCCTTGCCATCAGAGCTTGGGGTCAGGGTGCATCTCAGCCCACGTGTCCTAAAGGAGAGAGAAACCAGCCCCTCTTTCCTCTCCAGCTCTGCTCAAATCTGAGGAGTGACCTCCTCTGGCAAAGAGGAGGAGAGGCAGGAGCAGAGGCTGGGTGGGCAGGAGCCTTCTCCCTTCTTTCCACTTGGCTCAGAGGCACCTTTGTTGGTCACAACGAGGCTCAGTAACTACTGCCTGGTGGTTTCCTCCAGGCAATGAGGAGAAGAAAACTGGCTGAGGGCTTTCCTGCACTGTGTGCTGGAAGGAGCAGGGCCTACAGCTGGCTGCAGTAACTCTTCCCTCCCCTGCTGTTTCCCCAGGGCTGAGCCATGCTCCCCACAGCACATTGTGCTCCCTGGCTGTCTCTGTGCTGGTCTTGCCTTGCCCTGACCTGGTCAGGAACTGCCCAGCCTGGCCCAGGGATGCTGATCTCAGCTGCCAGGATCTGGTCCACAGCAAGGGAGGGCAGACCCTTCCCCAGCTTCCTCTGCCTAGGTCAGCCCAGCCCAATCTCTCCATTACAGAGCATTCAAAAACCCCTTCCAGCTTCATGTGGTTAATCACAGAACAGCAGGTTGGAAAGGACCTCAAAGATCATCTGCTCCAACCTCTGTTGGGAAAAGCTGGGTCAAAACTGGCTCTTAAACCTCCTCCTTCTGGTTTCACCATGGCTAATAAAATCCCAGAGGCAGCCTGAAACGGGAAGTGGCTTTTCCTAGTAAGAGAGGGTCTCAGCTTTCCACCAGCCAGAGGTTCTGCTCCAGCTCTGCTGCTGCAGGCTGTGGTTTGACCTCGTGTTTGCTCATGTAGCCAGGATGGAGCAGTCAGATGCAGCCAACCTCCCTTGGTCCCCATCACAGTTCACCAATGCCACACTAAAA
This sequence comes from Ramphastos sulfuratus, assembly GCA_013399055.1. Lineage (NCBI taxonomy): Eukaryota > Metazoa > Chordata > Aves > Piciformes > Ramphastidae > Ramphastos > Ramphastos sulfuratus. The sequence continues at coordinate 78,561 of WBNM01029825.1, forward strand.
CTGTGTGCCCAGCAAGTGGTCACAGAAGCTCATGGACAGACAGCAGGGCTAAGGGTGATGGAAGTGACTTTCCTCCCTACCTTCTACTGCTGCCTGCCCATGGGCCATTGCTTTTTCTCACTGAGCCCCAGCTCCTTTTCATAGTCATCTGGGATAATGAGAACGACCCAGAGCCAAGGAGGTGCTTGGGAGGGCATCACACAATGCTGTGTGTGCTTCACCATGAGGTTCCTGATGGTGCTCCAGACTCTGGTAGGACGTGGCTAAACCCTCATGCCCGTGCCACAGTGCTGCCATGACCCTGTAGCATCTCTGTTGGCCAGGACACCTTGCTAAGGGACCTGTGCTGGGGACACACGCTCTGGCATCGTGGGTCAGTGCCCACTTATTGATGACCTTATACTTCTCCCCGAGCTCCTGTCCGTAGCCCTGCAGCACCAGGCTCACCCCCTGACTCCTGCCCACAGGTGGAGGAGGGAGCTTTTGTCAAAGAGCACTTTGATGAGCTCTGCTGGACCCTGACAGCCAAGAAGAATTACAAGGCTGACCGGAACGGGAACAGTGTTGTGTCCCACCAAGATGCCTTCAAGCTCTGGTGTCTCTTCAACTTTCTGTCTGAAGACAAATACCCTCTGGTCATGGTGCCAGATGAGGTAGGACCTGCCTCTCCCCCCGCCATCACCCTCATCCTCCCAGCACTGTCTGTGCTGGCAGAGGCCCACTAGGATGACACATTCTGCTATCACTTCCTGGCAGGCCCCACCACATCCTGCAAGATGCAGTGCCTCTGGGGTGTGACAGAGAGCAGCTCAGAGTGGCAGGAAGGGCCTCTCTACCCTGGGCACTTTACACTATGCCCACAGCTACCCCTGGTGCCCAGGGAGAAGTGCGGGCAGCTGAGAGGGCCTGTCCAAAATGCTGATGTCTCTCACACAGACGTGTCTTGGAGCATGAGGTGTGGGCTGATCCACAGTACCCTTCCGTGGCTCAAGCTGATGCCAACAAGCCTGCTGTGACATGAATATGCTGGTTCTCAGAGCTCCACCAAGGAGCAGCTGCAGCTCAGCTCCTCCTGGGGCTGGGCCCAGGCCTGAAGCCCTTTCTCCATTAGGGAGAAAGAGATGACAAAGCCCCTGAAAGTCTGGCACAATGGGAGGTTGCTCCTCAGGATGGACTGGGCTGTCCCCCTTGTGCTGCTCTCAGTCTGTGTCACCATGAAGGCACTGGCAGAGCAGACCCAGATGTCCCCTCTCTGTGCCCATTCCTAGCAGGCACTCACCTCCTGCTCAGCACCCCTGGCACCACTCCAGGTCAGGTTGTTTGGGTCTCTGGCAACCTGCTCTAGTTGGTGATGTCCCTCCCAGCCCAAACCAGTCTGGGATTCTGTGAGCCAGAGAGTCAAGAGCCAGGCTGCCCCAGCTCCTCAGCGAAGCCTCTGGCAGTAATCTCTAAATCCTCACATTCCTCCCTGCATTTGGAGGGGGAGGTTCTCAGCTCAAACCCCCAGAAGGTGGGCAGATCTGGGGAGGAGGGACAAGCTCAGCAACCAAGAGTGGCCTCACCAGGAATTGCTCAGCTGCTGCCTGCTTCTGCCCCACCAAATCTCCTGAGATCAGCAGAAAAGCCAAATAACAAGAGAAAAAAAGAAAAAAAGGGCAGAGCCAGAGCAGCAGCCCAGGGCTGCAGCTGGAGGAGGGCGACCGCACTTCCTGTCCCCCAGAGAGGTGCTTCCTGTTCCCCAGCCCATGACAAACTGAATCAGCTTTGGGCTCACAGGGCTGAGCTTAGGAAAAACAAAAATAAATAAATGCCCTGAAATTGCTGTCCCTTGCCTGTTGAAAAAATCCAGCTGGGTGCGGGGACTCTGCCGTGGTTCCCCTCTCTGCAGTCACTCACTTAGTGTGGTCCCCACTTATGAGTAGAGGAGAGGTGGCAGCAAAACCTGACACCCTGCCAGCCACTGCAGCTCTTTTTTAAAGCCATCTCTTGACAGTTTCATCTCCTCTGCAGGGACCTCTCCTTCCCTCTGCTGCTCCTCAGTGTTTTTCTGACATGGGCTGGAAATCAGCGGTGCTGGGGTCAGGGCCATGGTTGGAGATGCCTGTTTGTGGGCTGGGTGTGGAGGACAGCAGTGCTGCTCTGCTCTCCCCCCAGGCACTCCTGCATACAAGCTCAAACCACCTCTGCCTTGTGGTTAAAAAGAAAAACCTCTCAGCAGTGATCAAGCTCTAAATCATTGTCAACGTCCTGAGCCTGCCTGCTGCTTTGAACACTTGGCCATGACAACTGTCAGGAGGGCTGATACCTCTGGGTCCTGTGTATCCAGCTGGAAAGAGATCTGGTCTTAGGCTCTCCAGAATGGGTGGTGGGGTGGGGGTGGCTCTCAGGCCTCCCCATCACTCGCTTCCTCATCTCCACAGGTGGAATACCTGCTGAAGAAGATCTGCACAGCCATGAATGTGGAGCTGAACTCCTGTGAGCTGGAAGATTACCTGTGCCAGGAGCCACAGGGGCAGGGGGGGCTGACGGTCTGGCAGTTCCTGGACATGGTGAACTCAGGGCGGTTCCTGCGGGGCATTGAGCAGGAGGCCATCAGCATGGCTGTGGAGGAGGTGTACCAGGAGGTCATTGAGGATGTGCTCAAACAGGCAAGGAGCCCACGTGTCCTGGGGCACACACCCTGAGGCACAAGGGGCCCATGTGTCCTGGGGCACACACCTGAGGCACAAGGGGCCCATGTGTCCTGGGGCACACACCTGAGGCACAGGGGGCCCATGTGTCCTGGGGCACACACCTGAGGCACAAGGGGCCCACGTGTCCTGGGGCACACACCCTGGGGCACAAGGAGCCCATGTGTCCTGGGGCACACACCTGAGGCACAGGGGGCCCATGTGTCCTGGGGCACAAGAAGCCCACGTGTCCTGGGGCACAAACCCCGTCCTGCCCCATCCCGGTTCTGATCTCGGTGTCTCTCGGGCACAGGGCTACCTCTGGAAGAAGGGCCAGCTGCGGAGGAACTGGTCGGAGCGCTGGTTCATGCTGAAGCCCAGTGTCCTGTCCTACTACATGAGTGAGGAGCGGAAGGAGAAGAAGGGCAGCATCGCGCTGGACAAGCACTGCTGCGTGGAGGTGCGGCCTGAGCCACGCTCAGCTCGGGGACCGCAAACCCAGGAGACCCCTTCAGGATACAGCACTTGACATCCAGGGGCAGGGGGACGCAGCCCTACGGCTGAGGGAGGTGGGGCGAGGCGGGGCACGGGGGTGACGCCGTCTGTGTCCTGTCCCCGCAGGTGTTGCCCGACCGCGACGGCAAGCGGTGCCTGTTCTGCGTGAAGACCCCGTCCCGCACCTACGAGATGAGCGCCTCCGACACGCGGCAGCGCCAGGAGTGGACGCTCGGTCCGTGCCCACCTTGTGCCCCCGGCCCAGCTTCCCTGTCCCTCGCTGTGTCCCGCTGACTGTCCCACTCCCTCCCCAGCCATCCAGACGGCGATCCGGCTGCAGGCCGAGGGCAAGAGGTCCCTGCACAAAGACCTGAAGCAGAAGCGCCGGGAGCTGCGGGAGCAGCGGGAGCAGCGCAAGGCGGCCAAGGAGGAGGAGATGCAGCGGCTCAAGCAGCTGCAGGAGGAGAAGGAGAGGAAGCTGCAGGAGCTAGAGCTGCTCAAGGAAGCCCAACGGCAGGCAGAGATACTCCTGCAGGAGGAGGAGCAAAGGCGCAGGCAGCAACATGAGGAGATGCAGAGGACCCTGGAGATCCAGCTGCGGGAGGCCGAGCAGGTGGGAGCGACCTTCACCGTGTGTCCTGCCACAGGGCTTCTTCCCTCACGGGGTGGGTGTCCTGGGGTGGGTAACCACGGGGAATCCCTTCCCTTGCCTGTGGCAGCCCAGCGGGGCTTGGAGGAGCTTTTAGGAGCATGTCCTGCTCTTGTAACCATCACCTCTGGGCTCCTGGGGGCAGTAAGTGACCTGAGGATGAGGGATGGAGGGGTCACCACAGACGTGCATGAGGTGCTTGAGGAGCAGGAGATGAGGACAACCTGCTCTGGGTTGTAAGAAGCTGGGGGGCAGGTGAGAGGTGAGTGCTAGTTCTGGGGTGATCAGGGAGCCCATTTCTGACTGTCTCCTGAGCAGGCAAACAGCCTCCTCTGGAATGCTCTCCATGGGCTCTCCCTCCTCTAGGAGACATCTGGCCCTGTACACTCGGGCACAAGGGGGCAAGGGGACCCTGGGGATGGTGGTGATGGCTCTACCAGACACCCACACTGATGGGTCCACTCCACACTGCAGGCTCGGGCCTCCATGCAGGCGGAGATGGTCTTGAAGGAAGCGGAGGCCGAGCGGCAGCGCAGGCGCATCCTGGAGCTGGAGGACATGCAGCAGCGGCTGCAGGAGGCCCTGCAGCAGGAGGTGAAGGCACGGCAGGACGAGGAGGCCGTGAGATACGCCCAGGCCAGGTAGGACCAGGGCATCCCTGCTCCTCCTCCCTGAGCAGCCCTGTTCCAGAGACAGTGGTGCGGCGTGGGGGCACACTCCCCAGGGCAGTGCAATGCTCCCTAGCTTGGACTGGGGGGTGCTGGTGGTTTCCCATATTGCTGCCAGGTGTGGGGGGAGCCAGTCAATGAAGTGGCAGGGGGATATCATCACCTCTTGCTCTTTGTGGACAGGCTACTGGCTGAGGAAGAGGAGAAGCTGAAGCAGCNGCTCAGCTCGGGGACCGCAAACCCAGGAGACCCCTTCAGGATACAGCACTTGACATCCAGGGGCAGGGGGACGCAGCCCTACGGCTGAGGGAGGTGGGGCGAGGCGGGGCACGGGGGTGACGCCGTCGGTGTCCTGTCCCCGCAGGTGTTGCCCGACCGCGACGGCAAGCGGTGCCTGTTCTGCGTGAAGACCCCGTCCCGCACCTACGAGATGAGCGCCTCCGACACGCGGCAGCGCCAGGAGTGGACGCTCGGTCCGTGCCCACCTTGTGCCCCCGGCCCAGCTTCCCTGTCCCTCGCTGTGTCCCGCTGACTGTCCCACTCCCTCCCCAGCCATCCAGACGGCGATCCGGCTGCAGGCCGAGGGCAAGAGGTCCCTGCACAAAGACCTGAAGCAGAAGCGCCGGGAGCTGCGGGAGCAGCGGGAGCAGCGCAAGGCGGCCAAGGAGGAGGAGATGCAGCGGCTCAAGCAGCTGCAGGAGGAGAAGGAGAGGAAGCTGCAGGAGCTAGAGCTGCTCAAGGAAGCCCAACGGCAGGCAGAGATACTCCTGCAGGAGGAGGAGCAAAGGCGCAGGCAGCAACATGAGGAGATGCAGAGGACCCTGGAGATCCAGCTGCGGGAGGCCGAGCAGGTGGGAGCGACCTTCACCGTGTGTCCTGCCACAGGGCTTCTTCCCTCACGGGGTGGGTGTCCTGGGGTGGGTAACCACGGGGAATCCCTTCCCTTGCCTGTGGCAGCCCAGCGGGGCTTGGAGGAGCTTTTAGGAGCATGTCCTGCTCTTGTAACCATCACCTCTGGGCTCCTGGGGGCAGTAAGTGACCTGAGGATGAGGGATGGAGGGGTCACCACAGACGTGCATGAGGTGCTTGAGGAGCAGGAGATGAGGACAACCTGCTCTGGGTTGTAAGAAGCTGGGGGGCAGGTGAGAGGTGAGTGCTAGTTCTGGGGTGATCAGGGAGCCCATTTCTGACTGTCTCCTGAGCAGGCAAACAGCCTCCTCTGGAATGCTCTCCATGGGCTCTCCCTCCTCTAGGAGACATCTGGCCCTGTACACTCGGGCACAAGGGGGCAAGGGGACCCTGGGGATGGTGGTGATGGCTCTACCAGACACCCACACTGATGGGTCCACTCCACACTGCAGGCTCGGGCCTCCATGCAGGCGGAGATGGTCTTGAAGGAAGCGGAGGCCGAGCGGCAGCGCAGGCGCATCCTGGAGCTGGAGGACATGCAGCAGCGGCTGCAGGAGGCCCTGCAGCAGGAGGTGAAGGCACGGCAGGACGAGGAGGCCGTGAGATACGCCCAGGCCAGGTAGGACCAGGGCATCCCTGCTCCTCCTCCCTGAGCAGCCCTGTTCCAGAGACAGTGGTGCGGCGTGGGGGCACACTCCCCAGGGCAGTGCAATGCTCCCTAGCTTGGACTGGGGGGTGCTGGTGGTTTCCCATATTGCTGCCAGGTGTGGGGGGAGCCAGTCAATGAAGTGGCAGGGGGATATCATCACCTCTTGCTCTTTGTGGACAGGCTACTGGCTGAGGAAGAGGAGAAGCTGAAGCAGCTGATGAAGCTGAAGGAGGAGCAAGAGGAATACATCATCAAAACTCAGCGGGAGAAGCAAGTCCTCAAGCAAGAGATGGAGAACAAGAACAAATGTCTGGAAGAGGCACAGAAGCAGCTGGAAGAAGTGAGAGTGAACAGGCAGAGGGTGGACCAAGATGTCATGGTGAGCGTCACAGGGGTGCCACATCCTTCACCCTGTAAGCCCCAGGGGACTTCCCAGCCTTCTCTGTCACCTCCATACTGGGGAAGAACCAGCAGCTTGTGGACCTAGCTGGCCTTGTCTTGGGGCTTTCTGGGCTGTGCCATTCACAGGCCCGGGGTGGGACAAGGGTGTCCTGCCCTGGGGAGACGGTGCCAGTGTGCAGAGCAGTGTCAGCAATGGCAGAGTGTGCAAGGGAGGACTGGATGAGGAGCAGAAGACCTAGGGGAGGATGAGCTGAGTCTCCATGGCAGGGGAAGCCTCCAGTGGAGGGATGCAGGGAGTGGGGCAGCCAGCTCACCCCTCTCACCCTCACAGGCAGCCCAGCGGAAGCTGCGCCAGGCCAGCACCAACGTCAAGCACTGGAACGTGCAGATGAACCGCCTGATGCACCCCATCGGGCCAGGAGGTAGGGCAGCAGCCACCACACCCTTCCCTGCCCCTCTGCAGCATGTTCACACTGAGTCCTGGGCCTGGGCTTACAGAATCCCAGTGTGGTGGGGTTGGAAGGGACATCTGGAGATCATCCAGTCCCCACAGCAGTTTGTCTAGGATCACAATGGGCAGGGGGGGTTGGAAGCTCTCCAGAGAAGGAGACTCCACAACCTCTCTTACCCATGTCTCCTACCCATCTCCCCTGCTATGGGGGTACACAGGGGCTGGAGGGCTCCCACCTTTCAGAGAAGATACCCCAATGCCTCTGACAAGGAGACCCAGGACTCTCTTCCTCAGGTCAGTTGGGAAACAGCTCTCTCCTCTGTGTATCCCCAGACAAGCGCACAGTGAGCACAGGAGGCTTCACTGGCTACCAGCCCCTTCTGTCCCGACAAGATTCCTCCTTCAGACTCAAGCAGAAGGTGGAGGATAAAAGCAGTGAGCCCACGAGGGACAACAGCAAGGAAAATGTGAGCAATGGTGGGGACAGCAGCATGCCACCATCTCCAGATGCGGACACCAAGGCTGCAGAGTCCACCAACTAGCCTGTCAGGATGGCAGAGCCCAGCAGGGACTGCTGGGACCCAGCACGTCCCTCTGGGCACACACAATCCCCTCTGTATGGGGACAAGTGGGGACAAGCACAGAGCCCAGAGGTGACTACATGCAAGGCAGAGATGCTTCTGTTCCTTCAGGGAAGGGCTGCAGCCACGATGTGCCTGGAGGCTTAGACAGCCCAGTCCTGGGCTGAAAGCAGCAGGGCCTCCTTTGGGCTGCGCAGGTGTGGGATGTGAACTCTACTCCCCATTCTCTAGTGCCTAAAAAAATGCCACTGGTGGCTCTGGACAGCATTGCCCAGGGCTTCAGTTCCCCCTTGGTTTCCAGCAGCAAAACTTCTGCATCACCTACTGTGCCCTGGGTGCTGCCAGCGTCACCCTAGCAGACTGAGCGGTGCCCAAGAAAGGCTGAGGTGGCCTCCTGCACTCCCTGATAGTGGTGGTTGGTCACTGATGTCACCTAGATGTTAGCAGAAACCAACAAGTAATAAAACTTTTGGAGCCCCTGACCTGCAGACCTCCTTCCCTGCATATCCATGGATGCAGGAACCAGTGCAGGGTTTTGATTCTAGCTGTGGAAAAGAGCCATGGAAAGAACTCAGATCCCAGCCATGGGAAGAGGCTCCACCAGTAGATTTTGGACTGTGGAAGACCAAGAGGGACACAGATGCTGGTGAACTGGCCACAGAAGATTAAGTCCCTTCTGCGTGGCAAGGCTGGCACAGGGGTGACACCTGGGAGGGCAAACATCCCGGTATGATTAATTAATTAATTAATTGTTCTTGGGCCTTTAGTAGTGCACTTTGCCCTTGGGCTGCTTCAGGGAGTCCTGGCTCATGTCCTGGGTTGAGACCTGTAGAAGGCAAGAGGAAAGACTCCAGGGGCTATGTCAGCTGGGAGCCAGGGGATAGCAGCTCTCCAGTAACCCTGGCCTGGCCCTTCTCCTCCATCTAATTTGCTCCCCAAAAGCCAAGTGTGCTGGTGAACCCCCACACCAAACCACACCCCCATGCCAACACTGGGGACAGATTTCCCAGCACCTCTGTTTAAACCCAGTCCCAGTTGCCTGGGGTCTGGGGTCTTTACTGTACAGGGTACAGAGCCCCCAGTCATGTAGGGGTCCCCTCTGCAAACAGGCACTGGCAGCAGGCATCAAAGCCCAGGTCCCGGCTGCTGCTCAGGAGGAGATTGCGATCTATTTGCTACCCTCAGCTCTCAGCCTTTGCTCTCAGTTCATGTTTCTCACTGTGCCTTTCTGTGGCTGCCAGCAGTGATGTGGCTGCCCTGGAACAAAGTGGCTCTGTGTGGCCATGAGGGTGACAGGGTGGCTGTGTGGGACCAGGGCACGCAGCCTTGCTGACGCACAGGGAGGGCATGGGTGGCTGCAGCCCTCATGCTGACAGCTGCGGTGGACCTGGCTCTGCTCTTCCTCTTTCCTACTGCTCTGGGATGCTGCGGTGTGGCTCTGAGCAGCAGTATGGTCCCTCCAGCCCCATGCAGATTTGGTGTCCCTGTCCAGCTCTGTGCCATCCCAGTTGGTCCATGCGACACGGGATCCCTCCTGAGGTTTTCCGGTGGAGTGGGACCTTCTCAGCGTCCTGCAGCAGAGGCCAGGGACTGTGTCTTTTCTGGAGGCACGGGGGCCACGGGGCTCCTGGCAAAGCTGCTCCTCCAAAATGGACCCGCGGGCAGAGCAAGGAGGAGGCGTGCTGAGCACCACTGCTGGGGAGGAAATGGGCTGGGTGGAAACGCAGCGACAGGAGATGGCACTGTCCCTTGTCAGCTTCATCTCACCCCTGATTGGGCATCGGGATATGTCTGTGTCACACCACACCTTGGCAAGGAGGAAAAGGGCCACCTCCGCATGTCCCCGTGGCTCTGTGCCACAGTCTCGTCACAAGGGTGCTCACCCTGTGCATGAGCGACATCTGCAGATCCTCTTCACGGAGCTGTGTCCTTGCCACTGACGGTGTCACTGCTTGTCCCCAGCCCTTGAGCTGCACTGTACCTCCTTAAGGCAGCTCCCCAGAGTTCAGTTCCCACACGGCAAAAAGCTGTGCCATGGAGCGCTGCAGGCAAGGAGGGAAGAGCCGGAGGCAGAGTCAGTGCCTACCTTTGATCTGCTGCCAGGTCTGTCTGCACCTGTATCTGCCTCATCCTCCCGGAGCTGCTGGCCAAGGGCTGGAGCTTTCCAAAGTCAGCAGGTGATCAGCAGCAGCCTGTGACCCAGCACCCCTGGGAATAAGCTGCAGCAGGATCTCAAGAGCTCAGAGGAGAGGTGCAGCTCTGCTCCCACCATCCCTGCTCTGGCCTGGGTGCTGGCAGCATCTACATGTGCCAGGGGGGGTTCTCTTGGGGAAACCTGGAGCTTGCTGTGGGATAACATCTCACTTTTGTTTGCAGTCAGACACAAACTTTGCTGCTCTCAGTACAAACATTTCACATTCCTAAACCCAGATTCCAGAGTCCACTGTCCTACTATGCTGGGGTTCTATGTTTTCGGAAAGGAAAGGCAGAGATTGTGGCTGCAGGAGCAGATGACATCACCTGAGCTCTGCAATGGAACAGGGCATCACTAGAAACACAGCATCACTTAGCAGTGGCCACTGTTGTCATTTACCCAGGGTGTGAAGGTGTAGAATCAGCTCCATTCCAGACCTCAAGCAATGGCACTGACAGCACAAAGCTTGTAACCTCCCCCTCCCAAAGGCAGTCATTCTAATCCTGGGGGCTGTAGAACAGTGAGTGGCTCAAAATGGGGAGGGGATCCCCAGAGACCCCCACAGGCACCCTGGGCAGTGTTGTCATAATGGTCCTGGTGTCAAAAGAAACACAGGGCTGGGGGCAGCAGCATCTTGGCCCTCAGTATCCTCACACCTCCTAGCGGGACACAAGCTCACCCCAGCCCATGCTGCATGGACACGGCCTCCACTCTCCACGGTTGTGAAGGCCCAAGGGGAAGGCCCAAGCACAACTCCAGGATGGGTGGTGAATGGCTGGAGAGCAGCCCTGAGGAAAAGGACCTGGGGGTCTGGGGTGATGAAAAGCTCAACATGAGCCTGCAGAGTGAGTGCAGCCCAGACAGCAACCCGAGTCCTGGGCTGCAGCAAGAGCAGTGTGGGCAGCAGGGCAAGGGAGAGGATTCTGCCCCTTTACTCTGTGTTCGTCAGACCCCATGTGGAGTCCTGTGTGCAGTTCTGGAGCCCCCAGTACAGGAAGGACATGGAACTGTTGGAATGGGTCCAGACGAGAGCCACCAAGATGCTCAGAGGGCTGCAGCAGCTCTGCTATGAGGACAGGCTGAGAGAGTTGGGGCTCTTCAGCCTGGAGAAGAGAAGGCTTCCAGGAAACCTTAGAGTAGCCTTTCAATATCTGAAGGGGACTACAGGAAGGCTGGGGAGGGACTATTGACAAGATCTTGCAATGACAGGACAAGGGGCAATGGGTTTAAACTGGCAGAGGGGAGATTTAAACTGGATGTTAGGAAGAAGTTCTTTCCTGTGAGGGTGGTGAGATACTGGCACAGGTTGCCCAGGGAGGTTGTGGCTGCTCCCTACCTGGAGGTGTTCAGAGCCAGGTTGGACAAGGCCTTGAGTGACCTGTACTAGTGGGAGGTGTCCCTGCCTATGGCAGGGGGTTGGAACTGGATGATCCTTAAGGTCCCTTCCAACCTTACCATTCTATGATTCTATGATTCTCTAAGTCCTGGACCCAGCAGAGGGTCCCACTCAGCCAACCATGGCAGCTTCAAGTAGTCTAATGGAGACAACTCGCAGGTTCTGGGACAGGGTGGCTGTGACATGAAGGTGCATAGGACCCACTTCAGACTCCCCTACCCCTGAGTGACTGCAGGGGCAGAGCTAAACACCCCAGCAAAGCTCCAAGCACCACCCCCCGCCCCGCCCTCTCCGCGGCCCCTACCCAGTACGCCCCGCGCGCCCCGCCTACTCTTCCCATGAGGCCTCGCGCCCTCCTGGGGAGGAGAGAATGCTGTCGGAGCCCGCCAGGGGGCGCCGCTCGGTGGGGCGGGCGTGGTGCGTTGCCGTGGTGATGGCGGCGCGGCGCTGATTGGCTGCTGCGCCCCGGGTCTGCGGTGGCGTCAGGGCGGGAGCGGTGACGTGCGGGGTCGGGTGGTGGTGCCGCGGTGGGGCCAGAGTGGAATCGGGCCGCGGCGGGAGGTGAGTGGGGCAAGGCCCGGGGGTATCCGACGGGTACGGATGCGCATTGAGGATAGGAGCATGTGGGGGAAAAGGGCACAGGGTTATGGGGCAGAGGGAGCGGAGGTTTGTGGGGGTCGTGGCGCGGGGGGCAGCAGCGATGGGGATGTGTGGAAGTCAAGGGCATGGAGTGTGGGGGCGACAGGGATATGGAGTGTGAGGCGGCAGGGACGGGGACATGTGAGGGACCAGGACATGGGGTGTGTGAGACTGGGGCATGTGATGTGGGGGGGCACGGGCACAGGGTTATGAGGCAGTGGGGATGGGGGGCACAGGGATGAGGCAGTGGGGGTCGAGGACATAGCATATGGACTACTGAACGTACCGAGGACAGAAGGGAGGATGCAGAGTACGGGATGGAGGGACAGGATGTGCTGTGCAGTAGGCGATAACGAGAAGCAGGGCATGAAGCTGAGAACAGGGTTTGAGGAGATGGCACATGGAGGCTTTCTGAGGGTGTGGGGTGGAAGGGGCAGGGAACTCAAGGGCATGGGTCTGAGTATCAAAGGCAGGGAGGGACAGTGATTTGGAGCTGGGAGAGCAGGGGGCATACCAGTGACTTTCAGGCTCTCATTCCTGCTTAGGAAACCAGGGAGAAAGGAGAATGGTACATGGCCCAAAGAAGGGGGCAAGGGGCAGGGGGACAGTCTGGCTTTTTTCTCTCCAGGGATGGAGTGGCAGAGGGGGAATTAATTAACCTGTGGCTTTAGGATACTGTTGAAGGGGTACTGCTGGAGTCTGGGGCTGGAAAAAGCAAGGGGGTCGGGATGGTTCTTCAAGTGAGTGGTTGCTTGAGGAGAAAGGATCTGAGAGTCTTTCTCATCCCTCATGTTTCCTTGTTCTGCTCCTGGTTTCCTGAGATCCCACATACATGATGTTTACTGTCTGTGCTGTGCTTTGTCCATCTATAAAGCACCATCATTTAATAAAGAGCCTTTATTCAACATTGGCTCTGAAGCACTGGAGGGTTCTGCACTGGGCACTTGCCTCACACTGCCATGCAGGGAAGTGGTGCATGCATGCAGGCTGGCTCGAGTGTCACTCTTCACTAGCTTCAAAAGCGCTGGCAAAAAGTCCTAGGTGGGAGGTAAAGGAGCTTTCAGAAGCAGGTGGCAGGACCTCGAAGCAGGAGACCTAATTTTCTTTCACGTCCTGCTTCCCTCCTTTGTTTTGTTTGACCAACCTGTTGTGTTTTTTTCCTTCCTTGTTGGCTAGCTCCAAGCTCTGTTGCTAAAACCAGCGAGGATCCTGTTGTTACACTGAACTCTTTTCTTCCCAGAGGAGTTTTAACCTTCCCTTTCTCATGTGGTCAGAAGGCCTCCTGGCCTTGCCATGCTTCCAGCAGTGTGTGTACATTGACTCCACCTCAAATGGTGCTTAACAGCCCTGTTTGTTTATGATCCAAGAGCCTTCAACCTATTTACCATAGCCAGTGAATTAGGGTTCAAAACCTATTTACAAGGTAGGTGTTTTAGTGTCCCTGGATGGAAAATCAGGACACAGAAAGGAAAAGCAGCTGAAGATGCAGCTTGTCAGTGGAGCAGAAGAGAAAACACCCCCTGTGATCATCCCATCTATGCTTTTCCCAGTCTGCCTTCAACTGTATTGCATCTGTGTGGCTTCACACAGTGCCTCAGTGTAGAGGGCTTGTGCACACAAGTGACAGCTGTGCTTGTGGGAAGGAGTTGGTTTGCTGAGTCCCCACATGTTGGGAAAGCCCCAGCGAGAGGCTTCGGACATGGCTATAGGCTCTGGGCAGTGTCGTGGGGATGCAGAGGGATCTCAGTGTGGAAAGAAGAGAGTGGCAGTGGCTACCTTGTAAACCAGACTCCCAAGGCTGATTGGTAGCAGTGTTGATCTCCTGAACCAGTGAGCTGCTGGTTGTTTCTGCTCTGCTTGTCCCTTGTCCTGCCTTTTCTTTTCATGCAAACTCCCTTTCTGCCTTCAGCAGAGAATCCTTTCCTCTTCTGGTTCAGGCATGCCCCAGGCAGTGCTGAAGTGGGAGATTTTTCCATGACTTTGCCATGTGTCAGCCAGGGATGCAAGAGGAGACTCTCAGGAGGGACATGCAGGCAGGTTCCCTTCTTGCCCTGAGCTGGTGTCAGTGTTGTGTGTGCTGGTGCTGGGGCACGTCCTGGTGCTGAGTTGAGTCAGTGACTCAGTTCTACTGCTCAGATATTTGGCAACAGCAGTGCCCTGGTCTGTGACAGGAGAGAGCTCAGGGTGTGGTCTGGGTGTGATTGATGTACTCGTTGACAGTGTCAACCTTACTCTTGGTTACTGGGACAGGCTTTGTTGCTGGCCCCTGATGGGCCAGTGCAGTTGTAATGACTTCATTATTGCTGCTCATCAGGAAGGCCAAATAAAAGCTTGGTCTGGGCTGTTTAGGAAAACTCCTTTTGGTTTGGGGTGAGAAACCTGCATTCGGGTCTTGCTGTGACAGTGAGGCTCCTGCTTGGGGGTTTATGGCCCCCACTAAAGCAGAGGGCTGGCTGCAGGACTCGTGATGCTTCCCTCACCAGCTGACCTTCAGGCAGGCTCATCTCAGCTGCTCAGCTCCCCTCATCTGCAAATCTTTTCCTTCAGGGGTCTGTGATTTTTATGTCACTGACCACAAGAATCACAGAATTGTGCCCAGGACAGGGGGATGATCCCTGCTCTACTCCTGCTGGCCACACCATTGCTGATCCAGGTCAGGATGCTGGTGGCCTTTTTGGCCACCTGAACATGCTGCTTGGTCATCTTTGCCTGCTGTTGACCAACACTCCCAGGCCTTTCTCTGCTGGGCATCTCCCCACCCACTCTGCACCAAGCCTGGAGTGCTGCAGGGGGTTGTTGTGACCCTAGTGCTGGACTTAGCACTTGGCCTTGTTGAACTTCATGCAGTCTGCCTCAGCCTGGCCAGGTCTCTCTGCAGAGCCTCCTGCTCTTGAGGAGGAGTGATCCTGATGCAAGCCATGGTGCAGTGCCAGGGGCTGGGGTGACTCTTTGGATCTCACACCCTGGATGTGCTGAGCGCACTCATGATGGCATGCCAGGAGCCTTGGCTTTAGGGGCTTTCTGGTTTTATCCTCTACTGAGCAGGTGGAGCTCCTTGTGCTGTGTCAGACCTAGGGGATGTGCAGCACAGGGTGGGATGCCCCCTCCACCCTGATCTTGCCCCTCTCAATGTGGGGCTGGCAGAATTGCTGCCGGAGCTGCCTGGCAAAGTCATCCCATGCTGGAGGCAGCAATGCCAAACGAAGATGTTCCATTAGGATAGGAGGAGCAGCTAAGCCTGGGTAATGTCAGGGAGGGGACATGGGTTCAAGTAGCATCATGTTCACACCATCTCTGATGTGTGAGTCCAGTCAGTCTGCATAGCTGTGGCTAAAAATAGAGCAGATTTTCTCCGAGTCCTCTCGTTCAAAGCCTCAGGAGCCAGGGCTTTTTCCTCCAGTGCTGGTCTCTTAATGCTCTCCTGAGCCTGAAATTCATAGAAGGCTGTTTTCAAAGTTATCAGGAAAACCAAGAGGAGTGAATGAACTCTATCAAGTCCTTAAGTTTCAGCCACCCGAGAGGCAAGTTCATTAAAGTTGCAGTAAGTTTCTGACAGCCTCCTGGAGGTGCATGGAGCAAGCTGAGGCCAGAAGCCACCTTAGAGCCGCCATAGATCCATCTCTGGCATCAGCTTCATGCCTTGTCAGAAGAGCTCAGCCTCTGGCTGTGGCTGCTGTGAGGCAGAGGTGGCATCCTGATGCTGAGAGCCTGGTAAGAGATTGAAGCTGTCTGTGGGGTTGCTTTACCTCTCAGTTTGCAGGCTCTGCCGGAGCACGGGGCAGGGGACGGCTGCGATCGCATGCGGCAGCTGCTCGCCCCAGCCTGTGCTTTTGCTGTGCTGCAGAGGGAGTGTGTGTTTAAATTTCAGAGCTGCTGCTGGATCCAGCCCAGTTCTCCCAGCAGCATAAATATCTGGCCCTCAGCACAGCCCTGGGAGCTGGCGTTGTGTTCTCTTGCAGATCCTGGCCCTGCTGACATGGTGACTGAGCGGCAGCCGTGGGGGACGGGCGGCTGGGGACAGCTGCCCCGCAGAGGTAACCCCTCCCTGCTGTCTGTTTGTGATCCTGCCATGAGAGAGGTTCTGAGATTGCTTCCCACAAGCTTCACTTTTATCCATGAGCTAAAACTTGCTTAAATTTCTTTGGAAATTTCAGCCGTGTCTTACTTTTGTTCAGTCTCTGAACATGATCTTTGTGATGGCAGATGTGAGATGTGTGTGGGGATCTCTTGGGGACTTGATCTTAAAGGTCTTTTCCAGCCTAAGTGATCCTATAATTGCATGTAGTACTGTCCCTGCTCTGGTGTTTGGGACTTCTGAGTGTGTGGAGAGGGTTTTGTGACGAGCCAGATGAGGCTTTGCTGCTGTGCAGAAGTGCTGCTGAGGTTCTCTCCAGCATGCTGCCCGTTGACAAATGTGTGTTCTTGTGCAGTACATCATGGTGCCTTTTGGGGAATATTTTGTCTGCAGCTATTTGAATTATGAGATGGAAATTTGCAAATGTTCCTAGACTGAGCAATTAGCCCAGCAAGAGCCTCTTGGGCTCCTCCATGCAGCAGGGAGAATGACAGGAGAATGATTTTTTTCAGTTGGATGAGATGATGTTAGAGTGCTTGTGCCTGGAAGGTTGATTGCTGCCAGAACCCAGCCTGGCTTGCCCTGACTCTGAAATTTTGGAGATGGTGATTTTTGAGGTGTGTTGGCTGCTGGGCAGCCACCACTGCCCTCGCTGATGCCCACAGATTTGTCAGGCTGTGTGGCTGCACTCTCATAGGCTGCTGTGGAGCCAGCTCTGCTTTTCTGGAGTGTAGCTGTGCAGAGGTACACAGCCTAGCTCTGGAGACTCTGGAGAGGTCCAGACAAAGCAGAAGTGATTTCATGGTGGCTACAAGTAAGAGTCTTCTGCAGAGCCAATGGTTTTTAGTATTTTACTCTGAGATGTGCTCGCATTGGCAGACTGCCTAGGAAATTGTTTTCCCAAAGCAGGGTTTAGAGTGGAAGGATGGATGCCAATATGAAGCCTTTTGGCCAAAGAAATGGTGAAATGCATCTTTCCCAAAATAAATGTTTTTTGGGATGATGCTCACCTGAGCTAGTTCATTATTCACCTGATTGCTAGAAGGGTTCAGAGCAGAGCTGGCTCAAAGTGGATCTTAGTTTCAGGATGATTTTTTAAAATGTTCTGATGTTCACTGCTGTGATCACAGCATCTGGGAAATGTCTGTGTCCTCCATGGCTTAGCCAGGAACTTGTGAACATCAGAGACCATCTGAGTCAGGTCTCTCAGACTGGCTTTGCAAAAAGTGCTCTGACATATGTGTGAGGGAGCTTCCCTACGGATCACCAGGAACAGGTTCTGCTGGAAAATGTAGAGCTTGCAGGGGAATCCTGGCTGGGGTGGAGGTGGCAAGGTGAAAGCGCCAGTCAGAAACGTGCTGCTGGGTCAGACCAGAGCACATTCCTGGCGCTTGTGGACAGCAGCAGCCACAGAATGTCTGTGCTGGTCAGAACCATCGCCCTTGTGCTGCATTCTTTGGTTTGCCTTGAACTGCGAACTGCAACTTGGAATAGCAGAAACCAGAACGTGCACATTCAGCCCCAGGAGAGATGTGGGAGTGAGAGAGGGAGCACTTTGGTGCTTGAAAAGGGCAGATGAACTTTGCTATCTGAGCTGGTAGGGAAGTGTTTCTTTGATGGTCTGTCCAGAGACTTGACTCTGAACCATCTGACTACCTGATGAACAACTCCCTGGGGAAGGCTTTGCCAGGCTGAGGGGAGAACAGGATAGGTGGCTTCAAAATACAAAGTGTTTTATACAGCCACCTCGGTGATGGGAACCTGAGCTCAGATCCAGAATATCTCTGGAAGTGCCCAAATCTGCTTTTCACTTCTAAGTTGATTACCTGGACTCTATTAGAGCTGCTGGGCCTCAAAAGCTCTGAACTGCATAAAGACTGATGGTCAGAGAACCACATCTCTGAGAATAATCCATAGATGCACAGAATGGGTTGGGTTGGAAGGAACCTCAAAGATCATCCAGTTCCAAGCCCACTGACATGGACAGGGACACCTCCCACTAGCCCAGCTTGCTCAAGGCCTCATCCAACCTGGCCTTCAACACCTCCAGGAAGGGGGCATCCACAGCCTCCCTGGGCAACCTCTTCCAGTGTCTTACCACCCTGACTGTAATCCATGAGTTCTGGTGTCCATAGGGCAGGTTTCATGTTGTGGGACTTAGGAACAGGAGGATCCCTGGTAAAAGGTTGTTGGCAAGTGGGAGCCAAGGGCTGGAGCTTGGTGGAGCTCCCAGTAGCCATGCTGGGATGTGATGATCAACTGTCTGCATACCTCTGCTGCCCTTGCCATGCTCCTGAGATGGTGCCAGAGACACGAGGTAGTTAAAGTGCTAAAGCTTTGCTCAAGCATTTTGTTTTCTAGGGGCAGAAGTGGAAATCCAAACAGTCAGAGCACCCCAGGGTCCTCTGATTGGCAGAGGAGTCCTGGCAGGATGCTGCTGACATGAGCACTGCTTCTGCTGCTGCTGAAAATGCAGGGGAAGCTCTGTCCCTGCAGCAGGCTCTGGCTGTGTCCGTGTGGCTAAAAATAGTAAGGAGACATCAGCCCCCTCTGGCTCCCTAAGAGGGTGTTGAACTAGTTTTGTATAACAAGGTTATCCTGGTGTTCTCTGGAGTTTTCCATACGGAGACATCTGTAGCCAGGCTCAGACTCCCTCTTTTTCCTGCTCGGTGGTTGGAATGGAGAGGCAGTGACCATGCTGATCTGTTCTGACCACACTGGTGGTTTGCAGTCCCTGCTGAATCATCTGAGCTTGTGCCTGGGCATAATCACTGCCTGTCAGCTGCATCCTGGGATCAGCATGGCGTGGCTGCTGCCCAGGATATTTTGCTAAGGTCTACAAACCCAGCAGCACTCCTGGGAGCTCATAAAACTCACAGCCTGGTGGGGTTTATTGTTTTTCCTGGTTAGCCCATGGCATTTCAACCTGAGGGATCTCAGTCTCTGGCACTGCCAAGAGGCAAAGGCTGGCTGCTGTTTGTGTGGGTGTTCTGCTGGGTCTGGGAGCAGTGGCAGCCTAGCAAGAAACTTCCTGGCTGCTG
This sequence comes from Ramphastos sulfuratus, assembly GCA_013399055.1. NCBI lineage: Eukaryota > Metazoa > Chordata > Aves > Piciformes > Ramphastidae > Ramphastos > Ramphastos sulfuratus. The sequence goes on from WBNM01029825.1 coordinate 97,379, forward strand.
GGTGCTCAGCTCCAGTCAGCAGGCTGCAAGCATAGGTCTGCAATCTGGCCTGCTGTCCTACACCTCCTTGCTTCTCTGAGGAGCTTCTGGCCCCACATCCAAAGCAGGGATGATGCTTGCTGGTGTCCAAGTGGCACTGAGGCTTTGAGGAAAGCTAAGCTGGGTACTGGTGAGTGCCAGCAGTGCTCCTGTGTGCAGTGGCAGCTTGTTCCAGTTGGTGCTTTCCTGGTTTTCCTTTGGAGGGTTGAACAACCTGTGCCCACTGTTTGCCTTGGACAGCCTGGCTGCTGTTCCTGTGCACTACTCCCTCCCCAGCCCTGTTCTAGAGTTACTGATGTTCCTGAAACCAGATCCTTCCACGTGGCCTGCTTCGGTTTGGGAGGACAAGGGGTCCCTCAGCCAGCCCTGCAGTGAAGCACAAGAGGGCTTCAGGAGTTTGGGAAGCCACAGCTTACAGTGGTTCAATACTTCTCTGAGCCACCATCCTCCTCTCCTCTGGGATGGGAGGGGAAAGGGGATTATATCCCAGGCAGCCTCTCTAGCCCGTCCAGGGGAGCAGGGATGTGAAAGTTGGCACTGGTGGAGGCTGCTGGGAGAGCACAAACAAGAGATACAGGGCAGGGTGGTGAGTCCCTCGCAGGAGATGGGAGCAAGCCCATGGGTGCAGTGTCCCAGTGGACATGTAACCATCTTGGCAGCTGTGTGCAGGCTGCTCTGTGCTCTCTCAGTAGCTGAGTTCCCATTGCCATAGCTTCACCACCACCTCTGCCATGCCATGGGAATGATCCTCTCTCCTTACCAGACTTAATGGTCATCTTAGATAGCCCCACTTCTCCACAGCTTCCAGCTCTGAGAAGCCCTGCTGGTGTCATCTTTCTGGTACCTGCTTGTTTCCTGGCTGTGGTCCTTATTCCAGCATGTCAGAGCCACGTGCCCCTCCTGTCTTGGGGTGCTCTGGGCTGCCCTTAGCTGACAGCACAACACAAATAATATCTGCTTGTTGTGGTAGTTGACAGCACAACACAACACCTGAAGGGATCCTCCAGGAAGGCTGCAGGGGGACTTTTCCTGAGGTTGTCTGGAGACAGGACATGGGGAAATGGTTTGAAGCTGAAGGAGAGCAGCGTTAGACTGGATCTGAGGAAAGAAGTGCTTCAGTACCAGGGTGGTGAGGCTCTGGCATAGGCTGCCCAGGAGAGACTGTGGCTGTCTTCTTCCTGGGGGGTGTTCAAGGCCAGGCTGGATGAGACCTTGAGCAGCTGAGTCTAGTTGAGAGGTGTCTGGCTGTGGAGGTTGGAGCGGATGGTCTCTGAGGTCCCTTCCAACCTGAGCCATTCCATCATTCCATGATCCAGGTTTCTTTGCTGAAAGTAATCTTGGAAAGACTTGTTCTAGGAATGTACAACGGAAGGAGATGGTCACAAGCAGTGTGCTAGTGCTGACCTGGGGACAGGGAGCCAGGCTCAGGAGCGTGACTGCAAACAGGTGTCAGGATCCATTCCTCAGGAGCAAACAAAGGCGCCTGGCACTGAGGTGTTCCGCTGTGCTCCCAAAGCACAGCTCTGAGCTCATGCAGTGAGGAAGGGATCAGGAAGGAAGCACTCTTGAGAGTCCTGGGGATGGGTTTTTTTTGGTGGTGAAGGAAATGGAGGTGTGGGAGTTGCCAGGATTTGCTGAAGGTCATGGCAGGAGTTTGGATAAGAGGTAACAGCTGCTCAGCTCTTTGTTGTGCCCCTGCTGCTACCCCTTCTATGAGAGGCAGACACAGAACCCATCAGAGGCTGAAGAGGGCAGGAGTCTCCCTGCTGCAAAAGTGTGTGGGGATGGTTGGTGGAAAAGCATTGACCTCCCCCCAGCATCTGCTGTCTCAAGATTCCAGACCATGTCTGATGTGTGCTTGAATGTGCTGGAGCCAGGGACATCTGCAGCTCCTGGAGGATGAACTGAAGAAGAGCAGCCTGTTAGACCTCTTTCAAACATGTCTGGGAGTTTATGGCCCGAAGTCTGATGTGCCTCTGGTTCTGTGACAGAACCTGAAGAGACCCAGCCCAGGTGAGAACATGGGAAGCTGCTTTGGGAGCAAAACTCCATGACCTAGTCTGGGAGCCATTGTCAGTGCTGGTACAAAAGGAGAAGAAGCCGTTGAGTTTTGTAACTTTTTTAACCTCTTTCTATTATTTTTTTCCCTCCTCAGTGTCCAGGAAGGAGGGGGTTAAACCATGTGGTAGATGTGTGATTCATTTTGGCAAGCCTGGCTGCTGGAGACAAGCAGGGAATCTCCTGCTGTCACATGTTCTTGAGTAATGAGCAGCAACAGGGCAGCAGAGGCTCTGGCAGCACCCTGCTGCCTCCTCAGCTGGGCTTGTCCTGGGTGAAACGCAGGACCCCACATACAACAGTGCTGGAGGGAAGATCACAAGGCTGGGGCAGATGCTTCAAGGTGAAAATCTGCTCCTGAGTGTCAGTAGCTGGCCAGGGCTGCAGGGGAGGACTCCTTGCTGGCTCTAGTAGTTTATTTCCTCATGTAGGTTGCCTTGTGGCCAAGACTTTGAGTAAGGGAGGAAGCACTTGGGTGGTAAGTGCTGCTGGGATCTCATTAGCTAATGAGGGGGGTTGTTGATCTTTCAGCAGCTAAAACAAACATGAGTTCTATGTTTGTCTCTCCTGGTTTGGGCACTTGGTTACCTCTCCTGTATTGCAGCATTTGCTCAGTTCTTTCTTGGCTTTTCTTAGTAATAGAATCATAGAATGGTTTAGGTTGGAAAGGACATCAAAGATCACCTAGTTCCAACCCCCTGCCATAGGCAGGGACAGTTCCCACTAGAACAGGTCTCTCAAGGCCTCATCCAGCCTGGCCTTGAACACCTCCAGGGAGGGAGCAGCCACAACCTGGAGATGTTGAAGGCCAGGTTGCATGGGGCCTTGAGCAGCCTGGTCTAGTAGGAGGTATTCCTGCCCCATGGTAGGGAAGTTGGAACTGGATGGTCTTTGAGGTCCCTTCCAATCCAAACCACTCTATGATTCTTGTGACAATTCATTCACTCTGTGTGGGCTTCTGGTCACATCACCCCACCACTCTGCACAGACAATGGCAAACTGGGCCCTTCTTTACTGATTTGTGCTTCTGCTTCTCCGAACTTGGCTTTGAGGTCTGCATTCTAACCACCAGTGAGGAGCTGCTGGGCCAAAAGGGTCCAAGCTACATATTGGTGGATTTGGAGTATCCTGAAAGTCTTGGATACTGTCCTTGGTTGCTCAGAGAGGTGGGAGATGCCCCACCCCTAAAACCATCCCAGGGCAGGTTGCTTGGGGCTCTAGTTGCAGATGTCCCTGCTGACTGCAGGGGGTTGTACTGGATAAGTTTTAAAGGCCCCTCCAATCAAACCCATTCTATGATCTTGGTCACTTCTGGACAGTGCTGCCTTCTTGCAGGGGATCCACACTGAAGATTTGTCTCCTTTTAACTTTCACTGCAGTTTGTTGGGGCTTTCGTCCTCCTTTTGTGCCACATCTCTCATCCCATCCCTGCTGGATGGTTTAGCTTGGCATAGATGCCAGCCTCTACTTCTAGCAAAGACAAACCTGTTGTCTATGATGTTTCCAGTGTAGGAGCAGGGCAGCCAACAGGCATCTGCCCGAGTCCAGAGCCAGCAAACAAACCCACCCATGTCTGGCTGCAGGCTCCTGGCTCAGTCAGGGTTTTGCCAGAGCTTCTTGGAGCAGGGATTGATGCAAGGGCAGAGCGAGTCATGAGATTCTTGCCCTCCTGCTTGTTCCCATCCTGTAGGAAGAGGAAGGGAAATGGCTTTGCCAGATCCTCTGGAGAGGTTTAGGAAGGAATTCACGGTCCCCATGCTTGTTTCCATCCTCTCTTTCCATCCCTGCCCTGTGACAGCTGCCTATGGAAAAAGGGGGTGGCTGCACCAGGCAGGAGTCTGCCCTTCTGCAGCTTGAGGCTGGTGCCAGGCTCTGACATGGGGCTTTTGAGCCAAAAGATCAGGCTCTGCCTGCTGGCAGCTGGCTGTGGAGGCACCAAAGAGATGGAGAAGTCCTGCAGTCAAGGTGAGCCCTTTGGCCATCCTCTGCCACCCCAGTGCTGTCCCACAAAGACACAGTACTGTGACAACACTGCCCATGGCCACATAGGCAGGGCAGGTCCATCCTTGCACCTGGACAGGCCTTTGGGGAGTTGCAGCTTTCTAGGGTACCTCACTCTGAACCACAGAGCTCATGAGGGAACAGAGGAGGCCAGGAGGGGAGGGCTTGAGTGTCCACATCTCTTGGGAGGCCCTGCCAGGCCAGCTCTCTGCACGCTGAGGTGCAGGGGCACAGCCTATACCCTGCCTTTGCCTCGGGCAGTGGCTGCTGTGGCCTTTCATCTGCCAAAGGCTCAAATCAGTCCCTTTGTCCTCCTCTGCCTGTCTCTTGTTGGGAGAGCAGGGGAACAGCCAAGGGGAAGGCAGGTGTGCAAACAGCTCTCACAGCTTCCCTCTGCTCAGGCCCCTGTACTCTTGACCTGCAAGGAGATATTAAAATGATGCCTTCAGAGCCTGCTGCTAAAAGCTTTTCTCTCTCAGGCTCTCCAGCTGCTCCTGAAGGGTGGGATCCAAATCCTTCCCGTAATGCCTGGATGCACCTAGGGAGCCTTAACTGGAGCTTCTGTATTTCTCACCCTCTGCTTCCCTGCTTCTCTGACCTGACCAACTCCAAGCCCAGTGCTGGGACTGGGTTTTGTGAAGCAAGCTGCATGTCATAAACTCGCTGCCACCCTGGGAGCGCACAGCCCTGAATGGACCCACTGGATGGATGACCGTGTGCCAGGGATGCAGGGGAAGGAATGTGCCCATGTTATCCCAACAGGAATGTGCCACAAGGCATCTGGGGTGAAACAGAGGTCTCTGCCTGCAGCGGGTTTAAAGCAAGTGTCCTGTGCTGGGTACCAGAGACAAAGAAGAGCTAATGAGAAGCTCATTAAGCTGCTGCTGGATGTATTTTCTGCTATAGACTAGTTTCTCCTGCCACAAGCTTCCCTCACTGCCTGCCGTTCCAGGCAAAAGCCTTTCCCTGCTGTTTGTGCACTCATCTCTATATAGCCTCAGAACGATCCAGCTCACTGCCCTTCAGCTCCCATGAAGAGGTTTTCCTGCCCGTGTGCCATATCCTACCATGCGGGGAGTGTGAGAAGAGGCCAAGGATAACACAGCCCTTCAATGGTCCCTTAGTGCTCCTCAGAGGCACAGGAAGGGAGCAGAGCTCTGCCCTCGTCCAAGCACCCCTCTCCTTGATGCAGTTCCATCTCCTAGAGTCTGAATTCCCAGCGTGCAGGGAAAAAACAAAGCACATCTCCAGGAGGTGACTTGTGTGTGCTGGCTCTGTGACAGGTTTGCATTCATCCTCCTCCTGGCACCTTTTGTCCCCTCCCTCGGCTCCTTGCTTGCTGTTGCAGGGAGCTCTGAGCCTGCTCGATGCCGACACCTTCCCATGCAGTCCAAGATTCTGGCTGCGGCTCAGGCTTGAAGTGCCAGGCAGGAGGCGCTGCTGTGGGAGGGAAAACTAGCCCAGGGTCCTGGATCGCTCCTGCCCTACCCCAGCAAGCGCTGTACTGTGGCCTTGGGTGTGGGTCACAAACCATCCCAGCTGGTCACCCTTGTGCGAGTTGTTTGCTCGCTTCAGTCTGCGGGCTGGAAGATGCTGCATTAGTTTAACTTGCGCCTGGAAATGGAGCTTTTCCTGGTGGAAGCTGCGTGTCAGTGGCTTTTCTGATGGCTGTTTCTCCACTTAAAAATCCCTCCTTCAAGGAAGTGGATGCCATTCTGCATAACTTGGGTCTCAGACGCTGATTACTGCAGCAAACGTCCGTTTAGAAATCAGGCTCTGGAGGTAGATGAGTGCTGGGGCGCTGCGGCGGGAGCTGGTTGCTGAGGTGAGCTCTGGCGTGGCGAGGAGGGAGGTGGGGAGGCTCTGCCACGCCGTGGTGCTGACTCACAGCTGGAGTTTTTCGAGGGCTGTTTGGGATGGACTCAGGCAAACAAGGGGCGGAAGCGCGGGGGGAGGCCGCGGCCGTTCCTGGCGCAGGAAGCCCGGGATGAGGACGGGGCTGGCCACGCGGTGCCGCCGGTTCGCCGCCGGGCGCCGGGGCTGAGCTCGGCCCGACGGCTGCGTGCGGAGCGGCAGCAACACGTCTGGCCCGGCGGCTCTTGGCAGAGGAGCTGGGACCAGTTACAGCAGGAGCAGTGCAGATAAACACGAAGGCTGCAGCTGGCAGCACTGCGGTGGGAAGCGGCAGGAGCAGGGGGGTCGGTAGGAAGCCGTCGGTCTGCAGAGGGTTTGAACAGTTCGGGGGCTTTCGGCCACTGCCTGCTGCTGCGCTGTGCCCTGCTCCCCCAGCACCTCCCACCCACAGGCACGGAGCCCTGTTGTCTGGAGCACTGTTTCTGTTATGGGACTTTGGAAGCTGGGGAGCCCTGAGTGGTGTCAGGGCTTTGTCTGCTGGCCTTCAAATAAGATTCTGGTGGAGTTTTGCTTCCTTGAGTCCTACAGAGTGTTTATACCAAAGTGAAGGCTCCAGGTACTGCTCTTGCCCCTGGATGAGGAGGAAAAGCTGAGCAGGACTAGAACCATAGAATCATTTTGGTTGGAAGAGAGCTTTAAGGGTATTACCTCCAACCCTTAACCCAGCACTGCCAGATCACGACCAACACATGTCCCTCAGCACCACATCTGCAGGGCTTTGAAACCCAGGGATGAGGACTGCCCTGGGCAGGCTGTTCCAGGGCTTGACATCCCCTCTGGGGAAGAACTGTGCCTCATGTCTAACGTGAATCTCACCTGGCACAACTTGAGGCTGCTTCCTCTAGTTCTGTCACTTGTTCCTTGGGAGAAGAGACCAACTCCCACCTGGCTCCAACCTCCTTGCAGGAAGTTGTAGCAAGCCAGAAAGTCTCCCTCAGCCTCCTTTTGTCCAAACAACCCCAGCTCCCCCAGGAACACCAGTGTGGTTACAGCTCTGCTGCTGAAGTGCTCCATGTGGATGCCATTGCCAGCTGACCTGTCTTATTTCTCCTGTCCCACAGGCTAGCAGGAACAGCCTGGTAGGGTCCATCTCGGCTAGATGCAGATGATGCCAGAGCTATGACAGGAACTGCAGTCTTGGCACTGAGGGGTGATCAATTATGGAACAACTACAGGAGGAAGTACCTGAGGTCAAGGAAGAGGAGGAGGAAGAGGCACTGATAGTGGCGAGCGGAGCCTCAGATCCAAGTGGAGGACCAGACAGCTCGCTGCCATCGAGCAGCTACACAGGTGAGTGGAGCCAGGGGAGCAGCCGGGGCCTGCAGCAGGGCGCTCAGCTTGCAAGGGCAGAGGGCCTGCCTGGGAGAGGAGTTTGGCTTGTTTTAATCTCTTCCCTTTGTGAGATAATGCATCAAGAGCAAAGCTCCGGAGAGGCTTGTTCCTCCCTGTGTGGTCACAGCCTAGCCCTTGGCAGCGAGTTGGGAGATAAAAATTGAAGGACAGGCCGGTGCCATTGTGCTTCAGAGCAAGGGGGCTCCCGGGGTGCCTGACAATGTGTCCCTGGCACTGCTCAAAGTCCTCAGTGTAAACTGATTGTAGGAGCTGGGGGAGAGGGTTTGTTGCTGCTGAAGAGTCTCTGACTGTTCCAGCTGGGCAGCCTTGTGCCAGTTGCCTGCCAACTGGGGATTATAAAATTTACTGGTCGGGTTTCCTTGCCTAGACATGAGTGCCGAAGGGAAGAAAGCAGCATTGAGGTGGAGTCTCTCAGCTGCTGGGGGCACTCTTGGCTCTGTGCATGGCATCTGCCTGCAGCCAGTGCCTGATCATGGAGGTTAACTGTCCAGATGCAACCTCACTGCTGAATGTCCCTCATCAGCCCCATGGCTGGCGGAGTTAAACGTGACGCTGGGCTTGTGGCTGCTACAGCCAAGGACACCCTCCTCTGTGTGCCTGCAGACCTCTCGCAGAGCTCCTCTCCCTCCCTGTCGGACCAGCTGCAGATGGGCTGCGAGGAGGCAGCCTTGGGAATGCTGAACGTGGAGTGCAGGGTCTGCGGGGACAAAGCCTCAGGGTTCCACTACGGCGTCCACGCCTGCGAGGGCTGCAAGGTACAGATGCCCTGGGGGGTGGTGGGCTCAGCAGTGCCTATCAGAGGTCAGCCCCCAGGGACCATTCTGTCTCTTCAGACAAGCAGATTTCCACCAAAACAGACATGTGGGATTGAGGGATTTTTGAAAAAGACTAATTTGCAACCTGTCCAGAGGGTGCAGGGAGCATAGGTGGGGACAGAAATGCTGTCCTAGGGGAGGCAGCAACGTTGCACATGGCCCAGATCTTGTCCCATCATCTTCACTTTGTAAGGCAAATCCCACCACGCCCACCCGGGAACCCTAGCTTTGCTGTTAGAGATGCTGTCAGTGCTGCAGATCAGCAGTGAGCTGCCTTTATCTCTGATGGGATCACTGGCTGCATTCTGGATGTGCCTCTGAAATCCTTTCTCCCACAGCAGATGCCAGCGGGCCTGTGTTAGTGGCCCAGGGCCTGCCAAACATTCCTGCAGGCTGAGGCCAGCCCGCGGCTCGTTCCTCCATCCCTCCCTGCTGGCTGCCTCCAGTATGACACATGTGGGGCAGGCACCAGAGCAGTTCACCACAGGCTCTCTTCTGCAGCCCCCTTCTACCACCCCACCACCTCTCCTTGAGACAGAGACTCTGCTTGTGCCAGAGGGACCCAGAGCTCAGCCTCCTCACTCAGCTGACCCTCCATGAGGCTCCTGAGGACAATAAACTAGCCTGGTCCCAACCCTCAAGTGCTAATGCTGCTGTTCTCTTGTCCCCCTGCTGCCCCTGCTCCACGTCCCCCTCTGTACCACTCGCTCACAGGGCTTCTTCCGCCGGACGATCCGCATGAAGCTGGAGTATGAGAAGTGCGAGAGGAGCTGCAAGATCCAGAAGAAGAACCGGAACAAGTGCCAGTACTGCCGCTTCCAGAAGTGCCTCTCACTGGGCATGTCACACAACGGTGCGTGTGTGACACACTGCTGCCTGCCACAGGGCTGTCTGCCCCCCTCTCAAGGGTTTGCTTCATCCCACAGCTCTCTGCTTGCCAGGAGGAGATCATCTTCCAAACCCAGTGCTTTGGGCCTTTAGCTCTCCATCCCTTTCTTCTGTATGAAAAGGGGGTGCTTGTTCAGGTCAGCTTGGATGAGGCTTTGAGCAAGCTGATCTAGTAGGAGGTGTCCCTGCCCATGGCCCCTGGCCCATGGTCCCTCCCAACCCAAGTCATTCTGTGGTTCCCACTGTGCAGGCTGGCTGCTGGCACATGGCTGTCCTTTATGGGTTGACTCAGAGGGAACTGGACACACAGATTGCTCTTCTGTGCTGGGATTATTAATCTTCAGGTGTAGCCATCACGTCCCTGGCCAAACCAAGGTGTTTATGTGGGAAGCAGGGTTTGAGAAAGGGCCTAGAGCGTAAGTGGTGTATTGGTGAAGGTGGCAATAATGGGGCTGGTTCATGAAGGTGTTGATGCTGGAGGGTCTGCAGCCCTGGAGATGCATCATGTTGTGTAGCTGGTGGTGTTCACCAGCAGACCTCTTGGGATCCCCCCCACTGTCCTGACTCTCCACTTTTGCTCCACTCACAGCAATCCGCTTCGGTCGCATGCCAGAGGCAGAGAAGAGGAAGCTGGTGGCAGGGCTGACAGCCAGCGAGGTCAGCTGCCAGAACCCGCAGGTGGCTGACCTGAAAGCTTTCTCCAAGCACATCTACAATGCCTACCTGAAAAACTTCAACATGACCAAAAAGAAAGCGAGAGGCATCCTGACTGGGAAGGCCAGCAGCACCCCAGTGAGTTCCTTCCCTGGCACCAGTGGGGCTGGCCATGCCCATTGAGGGGGGGCTGTTCTCTGGGAGGTGCTGCAGGTCTCCTCCTGTAGCTGTTCCAAAAGCAGCAGTTCCCAGCTGCCTGCAGGTGCAGATGCCACACATTCTTCCCCTCGCTGGGAGCATTCCCATTGCTCTGCACACTCGGGCTGTGGTGGGTGGGTTCAGATTGCCTGGCACTGCCAGTCCCAGCGGGGATACAACACACAGGGCTAGCAGGTGACAGTGTCCTTGGCAGAGACGGTGTCTCAAGTCCCCGCAATGGTGTCCTGACCACTTGCTTCTTTCTCAAGCAGCCTTTTGTGATCCATGACATGGACACCTTGTGGCAGGCAGAAAAGGGGCTGGTGTGGAAGCAGTTGGTGAATGGCATTCCCCCCTACAAGGAGATTGGGGTGCACGTCTTCTACCGCTGCCAGTGCACCACGGTGGAGACCGTGCGGGAGCTCACCGAGTTCGCCAAGAGCATCCCCAGCTTCGTAGGCCTCTACTTGAATGACCAGGTGACTCTGCTGAAGTATGGGGTGCACGAGGCCATCTTCGCCATGCTGGCCTCTATCATGAACAAGGACGGGCTGCTGGTGGCCAACGGGAACGGCTTCGTCACCCGCGAGTTCCTGCGCAGCCTGCGCAAGCCCTTCAGTGAGATCATGGAGCCCAAGTTCGAGTTCGCTGTGAAGTTCAACGCGCTGGAGCTGGATGACAGTGACCTGTCCCTGTTTGTGGCTGCCATCATCCTCTGTGGAGGTGAGCGAGCGCCAGCAAGAATCCTAACCAGCAAGTGGCTTGGGGTGGGCTGAGCTGCAGCTGGCCTTGAGGTCAGCTATGGGTGTCTTAGAGGGGTGAGAGAAGAAGTGAAACCAAAGTTTCTCCATGGCAGTGATGCCTAACAAGCTTGGACCTTCTAGCAAGGAGCATAAAAGTGGAAGTGTTCAAAGACAGGTTGGGCAGGGCCTTGAGCAACCTGGTCTAGTAGGACGTGTCCGTGCCCATGGCAAGGGGATTGGAACTAAATAACCTTAAGGTCCCTTCCAACCCAAAGCAGTCTGGGATTCCATGATTCTCTTAAGTGGCATTTCCTTCTCATATGCTGCTGTAGGATATGCTGTCTCCCCCTTCCTAGTTGAGGTTGGAATCATGGTGGGTGGGCTACAGCTCCCATCTCCCTTTCCCCAATGAGGAGCATGTGCTTTGGAGGGCCACGCCCTAACGCTACATCTTCCATGCTTCCCCTGCACAGACCGTCCTGGCCTGATGAACGTGAAGCAGGTGGAGGAGATCCAAGACAACATCCTGCAGGCACTGGAGTTTCACCTGCAGTCCAACCACCCCGATGCCCAGTACCTCTTCCCCAAGCTGCTGCAGAAGATGGCTGACCTGCGGCAGCTGGTGACGGAACACGCCCAACTGGTGCAGAAGATCAAGAAGACAGAGACAGAGACATCTCTGCACCCTCTTCTGCAGGAGATCTACAAGGACATGTACTAAGACCCTGTTATTTATGAGAATGAAGCCATGGATTCCCACCAAGACTTTGTACAGAAACAAAGAAAACCTCTCCCCATGTCTTCCATTTTCTTCTGGAAACTTCTCTACCTGACCCCGACCTACGGTACACAGGGGTGAGATGCTGTGAGGCAGCCACCAGCTGCTAGGCCAGGCCTTCTGTTACCCACCCTGGCACCTCCACAAAGGCAAACCATAAGCTATTGTTTCCGTTACTGTGGCCTCAGCTCTTCAGCTGCTCCCCAGGGCCTCTGGAAGGGTTCAGTGGCCCAGACCAAGGGTTCCTGTGGCAGCCTGCAGACAGTGGGGGAAACTCGGGTCCTTAGGAGACCTGAGCACAGCACAGGTGTCCAGTGGGGTTAGCAGCAGCACTTAGAGCTTGTCTTTATTTCCTTTCTCTTACTGCACTCCAAATACAGAGTCCTGCCCAGTCCAGGACTTGTGAAAGGATGTTCCTCTCTTTCCCAAGGAAAAGCCAGAGATGGGTAGGACTGTCCTAGCACAGACCCTTGGCTTCACTCCCCTGCTTCCTGTCTCCCAGAGGAGATGGTGTGACCTTTGCTTTCTCCCAGGGGATGTGTGGGAGCCTTTGCTCCTGGTACCCCAGTTTCAGAGGGAGGCTGCCCCTCGGTCTCTCAGTATGAGAGAGGGAGGAATGGAGAGGTGGAAAGGAAAAGGGTCAACTTAAAAATTCCCTGTCTGTATGCTTCCCTCCCAGGCTGTCCTGTGCAGGTGTGAGTGACCAGAAGGGTCTGTGCAGGGCTGGGGGCAGGCCCAGGACTGACTGGTCAGGGTTTGGGTGGCAGTGACACCAACAAGAACAAAACCACAGCCAGGCCATGGTGCTCATGATGCTGAGAGGGCTTTGACTTGGCTGTCAACTGCCCTGCCTCAGTTTCCCCTCTGGGAAAAGGAGCTGGTTTGTCACCTGCTGTGAATGGGAGCATGAGGATTTAGTGGTGCACTGGTTGCAAAGAGCTTTGCAGCTGTAAAGCACAGTACAGGTGCCAATGGTCATGAAAAGGCAGGGAGCATGTGGGATGCTCAATGAGCAGGAGCTTCCTGGCGAGCACAGCTGGCTTGTGGAAGTGGCCCTGTCCTCCTGTATCACCATTCTGAGTGAGGTACAGCTCCAGGCTTTGGGGTCTACCTAAACCCAGAGCCCTTCTGGGATTTTACCTTGCATCTCCTGGCAGCTGCAGTGAAAGGCTCCGGTGCCACTGGTGCTCAGCACCCCTGCGTAGGGAGGTCGCTGCAGGAGAGCAGACAGACGCAGGAAGGGCTCAGTCCCCTCTTGGGATCATAGTGTCTGGCTTCAGAAGTGGCACTTCCTCGTGGTCCCCATCAACCAGCAGCCTTATTAAATACTGACATGCCCAAGGAGGGGCGGTGGGAGCAAATGAGTCAGGTTTGCTTTCTTTCCCTCCACTCCAGCAGATTTCCCTGGTGCAATAATTCCTTTAAAAGCCCAAGGGGATTGCTCCAGGCATCCCCTCTCTGTCACAGGGCTGGCTGGTCTCAAACCCACTCTGCTGCCACCTTCCAGCTCCTTGCCATGCCTCAGTTTCCTTGCCCACTGCCCCCCAGCCTCTTTCCCTCCCTACCTTGCAGGGGTCTCATGAATTACCGTTTCTAAAGCACTTTGAAGCCCTCTCAGGGCAGGCACTGGGGGCTGCGTGTGCTGGACGTGTGCTGGATGGAGCCCAAAGGCGCCGCTGGCAGCCCTGCCATGGCCAGCACCCAGGCCTCGTGCTCAGCACCTGGGGAACTTTTTGCTCATCCCTCCTTGACAGTGTAACAACCCTCAAACTGAAATGTCTATTTTTGCTAGCAGGACAAAACTCCAAGTGTTTTTAATAATATAAACAGTGTCCACAGACTGACTTGACTTAAATAAATCCAAACTAAATATTTAAGAATCTTGTAGCATCCAGCTTTTCTCCATGGGATTGCTCTTGGACCGTGGGGGGCTGTCCCTGGAGGGGTTTCCAGCAAAGGCAATGGGAGACTTGATGAACTTCAACTGGGAGGAGTGGCTGAGACCCTGTCAGGCTGTGCTGCTGTTCAGTGAGACCTGGCCAGGCTGAAGAATTGGGCAGAAGGAGCCTCATGAAGTTCAACAAGGACAAGTGTAGGGTCCTGCCCCTGGGAAGGAACAACCCCCTGCAGCAGTACAGGTGAGGGGGGACCTGCTGGGAAGCAGCTCTGGGGAGACCTGAACTAGCAATGTGCCCTCAAGAAGATCAATGGTGTCCTGAGGTGCATGGTTCTGCTTCCCCTCTGCCCTATTGAAGCCTCCTCTGGAGCACTGGGCCCAGTTCTGGTATCTCCAGTTTGTGAGAGACTTGGGAGAGTCCAGCAGTGGCTGGTAAGCTTCTGAGGGGAAAAGATTAAAGGCTTGAGAACCGTGGGAGTATTGATCCTGGAGAGGAGCAGCCTGATAGGGGATCTGATCCATGTTCAGCAAGAGCTAAAGAACGGGGAGCAAGAGGCTGAGACCAGACTCTGCTCAGTGGTGCCCAGTGACAGAACAAGGGGCAGTGGGCACAAACTGGGACCCAGGAGCTTCCATCTGAACAGGAGAAGCTTCTCTGGTGTGAGGGTGCTGGAGGCCTGGGGCAGGCTGCCCAGAAAGGTTGTGGAGTCTCCTTCTCTGGAGAGCTTCCAAACCCCCTTGGGCATTGTGATCCTGGGTGAGCTGCTGTGGGTGCCCTCCTTTAGCAAGGGGGGGTCAGACTGGATGATCTCTAGAGGTCCCAAACATCAAACGACATGGGATAGCTCTTGGTCACTTTGGATCAGCCATCCTTGCTGTGTTCCCTCACAGCTTCTTGTGGCCCCCCTCAGCCTCCTCACTGGCAGGGCATGAGAAGCCGAAAAGTCCTTGACTCAGTGTAAACTCTGCTTGGCAACAGCTAAACCTCAGCTGTTATCGCGGCGTTCTCATCCTAAATCCAAAATACAGCTACTGGGATGGAGATTAACCCTATCCCTGCCAAAACCTGGGCACCAGCCACTGCCATAAATAGCCCTGGGAGGTGGCCCAGCCCACTTGCTCGCCAAGGAGGAGATGGAGTCAGGCTCGCTTGTGGCACCTGGGGCGTTAAGGGCCCGGGGGGGCTGTGCGAGACCCCTGTGCAGGTAGGGCTCTGTGGGGAGGGCAACTGGGAGCAGCTTTTGGGGGAGAGTGTCTGGAGATGGGGCTGTGGGCTCCTCGTTGTGGGGACAGAAAATTACTTGTGATGCCCTTGAACCCCTCCCACACCTGCTTATTCCCCCTGGAAGGTGAGGGCCTGGAGGGCACAGTCTGTCCATCCAGCTGCCCCCTCTCCAGAGCTAGGAGTCCCTGGCCAAGCAACCCCTCCCTGCCAGCCCTAAGCCGAGGGTTCTCCTGTGCTTTTCCTTGCCCGTAAGGGAAGATGAGGACTGCTCCAGCCTTTCCTCCCCCCCATCTTTTCTCCATGCTCCCCCAGCCACAGCAAAGGCTCCCCCAGGCTTGTGCAGTGTCTCCTTGAGCCCCCTTGGCCAGCCCAGCCCTGGGTTTCCCTTGCTTTGGAATTAGCCAGGGCATGAAACTGGATGGGGCAGGGGGAGCCCATGGTGAGGCTTCTAAGCCCAAGCACCAGCCTGGGGGCTCCAAAAACAGGGCTCCATCCAAGCAAAGCTGGTATCCAGGGGGGGTTTGGGGCGGCCAGTGGAGCAGGGATGGAGCAGGGGCTGACCCTGGCTTTTCCATCTGTCAGGAATTTTGCCCGTGGATTCTGTCGCTGGGGCCAGAGCTGCCGCTTCTCGCACGAGAGAAAGTCAACGCAGGTCTGCAGGTACTTTCAGAGTGGGTTTTGCAGTCACGGAGAGCGGTGCGGGTAAGGACCACCGAGGGATGGGCTGATGCCACAAGGACGGGCTGGGAGCCAGGAGGGGGCATGCCGGGCTGACGAGACTCTCTCTCTGTCTGTCTGTCTCTCCATCCGCCCACGGCCTCCTCCAGCTATGACCACCTCCAAGAGCAGCCTGTGTCTGCAGGGACCCACTATGGCTCTGTGCCCACCACGCTCCCTGCCCGCTGGGGCTTGGAGCACAGCTGCATGCCTGTGGCAGCGGCCCGGGGCTGGCAGGGAACCCAGCGTGGCACACCCCAGCCTGGCCCCAGTATGACACACCTGGCCTTAAAGTTTGCAAGCATGGAGGTTAAGGAGGAAAAGAAAGGCAAGGAGAAGACCCCAGCACCTGATAACATCATCCATGGGGCCATCGGTGAAGGATTTGTCCCAGCACAAGCTCAGGGTGCCTCAGGTACGTGCTAGGCNGACTCAGTGTAAACTCTGCTTGGCAACAGCTAAACCTCAGCTGTTATCGCGGCGTTCTCATCCTAAATCCAAAATACAGCTACTGGGATGGAGATTAACCCTATCCCTGCCAAAACCTGGGCACCAGCCACTGCCATAAATAGCCCTGGGAGGTGGCCCAGCCCACTTGCTCGCCAAGGAGGAGATGGAGTCAGGCTCGCTTGTGGCACCTGGGGCGTTAAGGGCCCGGGGGGGCTGTGCGAGACCCCTGTGCAGGTAGGGCTCTGTGGGGAGGGCAACTGGGAGCAGCTTTTGGGGGAGAGTGTCTGGAGATGGGGCTGTGGGCTCCTCGTTGTGGGGACAGAAAATTACTTGTGATGCCCTTGAACCCCTCCCACACCTGCTTATTCCCCCTGGAAGGTGAGGGCCTGGAGGGCACAGTCTGTCCATCCAGCTGCCCCCTCTCCAGAGCTAGGAGTCCCTGGCCAAGCAACCCCTCCCTGCCAGCCCTAAGCCGAGGGTTCTCCTGTGCTTTTCCTTGCCCGTAAGGGAAGATGAGGACTGCTCCAGCCTTTCCTCCCCCCCATCTTTTCTCCATGCTCCCCCAGCCACAGCAAAGGCTCCCCCAGGCTTGTGCAGTGTCTCCTTGAGCCCCCTTGGCCAGCCCAGCCCTGGGTTTCCCTTGCTTTGGAATTAGCCAGGGCATGAAACTGGATGGGGCAGGGGGAGCCCATGGTGAGGCTTCTAAGCCCAAGCACCAGCCTGGGGGCTCCAAAAACAGGGCTCCATCCAAGCAAAGCTGGTATCCAGGGGGGGTTTGGGGCGGCCAGTGGAGCAGGGATGGAGCAGGGGCTGACCCTGGCTTTTCCATCTGTCAGGAATTTTGCCCGTGGATTCTGTCGCTGGGGCCAGAGCTGCCGCTTCTCGCACGAGAGAAAGTCAACGCAGGTCTGCAGGTACTTTCAGAGTGGGTTTTGCAGTCACGGAGAGCGGTGCGGGTAAGGACCACCGAGGGATGGGCTGATGCCACAAGGACGGGCTGGGAGCCAGGAGGGGGCATGCCGGGCTGACGAGACTCTCTCTCTGTCTGTCTGTCTCTCCATCCGCCCACGGCCTCCTCCAGCTATGACCACCTCCAAGAGCAGCCTGTGTCTGCAGGGACCCACTATGGCTCTGTGCCCACCACGCTCCCTGCCCGCTGGGGCTTGGAGCACAGCTGCATGCCTGTGGCAGCGGCCCGGGGCTGGCAGGGAACCCAGCGTGGCACACCCCAGCCTGGCCCCAGTATGACACACCTGGCCTTAAAGTTTGCAAGCATGGAGGTTAAGGAGGAAAAGAAAGGCAAGGAGAAGACCCCAGCACCTGATAACATCATCCATGGGGCCATCGGTGAAGGATTTGTCCCAGCACAAGCTCAGGGTGCCTCAGGTACGTGCTAGGCTGTCCAGAGCATCCCGTGACCCAAGTTCTTCTCCCCATACAGCTGGGGCTGTGGAAAGCTCTCCCAGCAGTGGGTTTTTTTGGGTGGGATCCTTAACTGTTAAGCCTCTGCTCTCTGAGCAGCCAGTCTGCTTCCCTGCTGGTGGGGCAAGATGTGCTTCAACCCTCTAACAGCTCCGCTACCTGCAGGCTCCCAGCTGCAGCAGTCAGAACTCGATACAAAATCCTCTGACCCTCAAAAGGCTGTGCTGGAGGCAGCAACATGGACTGACCCTGCAGAGGTGGGCTTGGGGGTCTCCTGCTGCCAGGCAGGCCCTGTCACCCTGCTTCATTCCTGCAATGGGGGCAGTGGTGCAGCCAGGGGCTGCAATGTTGTGCTGCTGTGCTCACAGGTGCCGGTGGAGGCAGGCACCACAGCAGCACCCATCACCACCGCGGTGCTGAGGGCTCGGAGCGAGGCCGTGGTGTGTGGTATCTGCATGGATCGGGTGTACGAGAAGCCACTGCCAGAAGAGAGGCTCTTTGGGATCCTCCCAAACTGCGCCCACGCATACTGCGTGGGCTGCATCCGCAAGTGGCGCCGCAGTCGAAGCTTCCAGAGCGCGGTCATCAAGTGAGTGGCAATGGGGACGTGGCAGGGTGGTCACCAACATCCCTTCTGCACCCTGAAATCTCTCCTTGGGTCTGATGATCTGGCTTTGGGATTGGAGCTATCCCCCTGACCTGGCAGTCCAGGGTGTTTTTCCAACTGAAATGATTCTCTGGGAGAAGCTGTGATGGGGACAGGGCTGTTGGATGAGGCTGCGGTGGTAGGACCACCCAGCAAGGATGCTGCACCTGTGCTCCTTCCTCCCTTTTTGGGACACCCACCTGCACCCACTCCCCTCATCTAGGGCCTGCCCAGAATGTCGGATCACCTCCGGTTACTACATCCCTCATAAGTACTGGGTCTCAGATGTGCGCGAGAAGGAGAAGCTCATCCAGACCTTCAAGGCGCAGATGGGGTGAGTGCTTGGCACGGTGGGCACTGGGCTGAGGGCTCTGCGCTGCCGTGGGGGTTCCGCTTACAGCTGGGCTTCGGATCCCGCAGGAAGATCCGGTGCAAGTTCTTTGTGCAGAACCGCGGCCGCTGCCCGTTCAAGTCAGACTGCATCTACCTGCACGAGCTGCCCGCCGGCCGGCCGCAGCACAGGCGGCAGGGCCCCACCATGCCCACTGTAAGCGAGGGTCTTGTCCAGGGGCTGGGGCACAGCAGAGCCCTGCAGTGCAGCTCAGGGTCAGTACTCACTCTCTCTCCCCTGGTGCAGGAGAGTGCCTTCGTCTTGGAGAACTCTGATGAGGACGACGAGGAGCTCTGTGTGCTCGAATGGGCTCTCAGCCTGGCAGAGACGGGCTTCTGGTACCCTCTTCTCCGCCTGGGCCATGGGGTGCCCCACTAGGCCTGACTGCTGCTGACACCAAGGAAATCGCTTCAGGCAGGGGGAGGCATCTGCTCACAACATGGGTTTGGGGTGGCTCTGGGCATGAAGGGTGCTGCTGGGATGGGGTGTGATGAGGCAATAGGTTAGTAGTTATCAGCCACCCCCATGCCGATGGCTGAACCCCCAGCAGGGGAGAGGTGACAGAGCTGGATGGGGCTCAGGGCAGTGGAGCACAAATACTGTCTCTATGATGGTGCACCCATGGAAGATGCTGGGGCGGGGGTATGGCAGGGTTTTGGGGGGCAGGGTTGGGGGGGTCAAT
>WBNM01029825.1:116343-156515 GCA_013399055.1 Ramphastos sulfuratus
AGGGTTGGGGGGTTCAATGGATGGGTGGGCTGGATGCTGGGAGGCAGGGTTGGAGGGTTCAATGGACAGGGGTGGGCTGGGTGCTGGGGTTGGAGCAGAGTGTAAGTGCACGTGGGGCTGGACGGAGGGAGCCGCGGGGCACTGTTTTAACCTGCTTTTAACCAGAGCTGGAAAGGCTGAAATAAACCAAAATGGGCTGCTAAGGTAGCGCTGCCTGCAGGCTCTTCTTCCGGCGGGGGGCACCCCCGATCCCCGGGGGCCTGCATGGGCTGCAAGGGTTCGTCCGCCTGAGGCGGCTATTTGCACGCGGGTTCATTTGCATACGTGGCGCGCTTTTCCCGGGGGGCGGGACCGGAAGTGGCGCCTGCCTTCGGTCCCGGTGCTACCGGAATACTTGTCCCGGGAGCAGGCAGCGGGCAGCTTACCCTCCGTCGCCCCTCCGTCTGCTCCCCGCGGTGAGTGACTGCCCGGCTGGGTTTACCGGGAGCTGGTAAGCGGGGCCCGGCGCGGCCAGCACCGAGGCCCCAGGGGGATGTGAAATCGATCTGTGTCTGGAGGAGGGGCACACTCTTGGGTGAGGGGACCCCCGCCAGCAGCACTTGCGTCTTCCCCCTTTCTCCTCCCCCGGGAAGGCAGCAGGGGGTTGCATTGTCAATCCTGATCAATAGCTAAAGGATGGGGGGGAAGAGGTTGGGGACAGACTCTGCTCAGTGGTGCCCAGTGACAGGACAAGGGGCAGTGGGCACAAACTGGAACCCAGGAGCTTCCATCTGAACAGGAGAAGCTTCTTTGGTGTGAGGGTGCTGGAGGCCTGAAGCAGGCTGCCCAGAGAGGTTGTGGAGTCTCCTTGCCTGGAGAGCTTCCAACCCCGCCCCGGGCATTGTGATCCTGGGCAAGCTGTTGTGAATGCCCTCGTTTAGCCAGGGAGGTTGGACTGGATGATCTCCAGAGGTCCCTTCCAACCCCACCATGCTGGGATTCTATGATGAAGGAGCTGTGAACGAAATGAGGTTTTAGAAGGCTCAGATTAGCTCTGAATCCTCTGGCCTGACCATGATCCTCGGTAATCCATCTGCGTTCTCAGTGATGAGAGGACCACGGATTCTGCCTGCATGCAGGTGAGGAGGGCCCCAAAACTGCAGCCTGGTCTTCTCCCAAGGAATAGGATGAGAGGAAATAGCCTCACAGTGTGTGGGGAGAGGTGGGTGTGAGGAACAATTTCTGGCCCTTTGTGGTTATCAAGGCCCGGCCCAGGCTGCCCAAAGCAGTGGTGGAGTCCCCATCCCTAGAGGGGTTTCAGAGCCCTGGAGATGTGGAGCTGAGGGCCATGGATTAGTGGTGACCTGGGTTAAGGGTTGGACTTGATGATCGTAAAGATATTCTCCAACCTAAACAATCCTATGACTCTTGCAGTGGCTGTGGAGCCCCCCAGCAGCAATGCAGCCCCCCTGGCTGCAGAGCCTCGACAAGCCCTGTCGCCTGCTGCTCCACACACTCGCCTCCAGCTCCTGCGGGACCCTGGCTGCCCTCCAAATGCTGCAGCGGGTCCAGGCTGGCGAGGGACCTGGACAGGCATTTCCCTGGCAGACCTTCACCGAGGCCCTGTGTGCTGAGGAGCCCACGCTGGAGGGGTTGGAGGAGACCTTGGTTGTGTGAGTGGCTGTGTTCCCATAACTCAGTGCTTTTGGGGAGGTTTGGTGTGTTGGGCGCTCAGTTTGGGACCATGCAGCCTCATCCTTGTCCCTGCAGCAGCCTGGGTGTGAAGGATGGCAGCAGTGACCTGCTGGTCTCCCAGCCTGTGTCTGGAAACTGGCGAAGGTGTTTGCTGCCTCCTCTTGCTTCCCAGTCCCACCAGAGCCAGCTCCATGGGGCAGGCTGGGCAGTAAGGACCTGAGGGTTTGTTCTGACCTGTTGCTTTTCCCTTTCTCCAGCAAACCACGGCTGCTACTGCTCCCTGTCCTCTGCCAGAGGAACCTCTTCTCCTTGCTTCTCATGGTGCAAGCTGTGGTGCCAGCTGTCTGCCTCAACCAACTGCTTCAGGCTGTGGAGCAGGATTCCCATCTGGATCCCTGGGTGCGGGCACTGAGGAATCTGCTCCGGCAGGGACCAAGGGGAGGGGAGTGCTCCCCACCTCCTGCTCCTTTGTCTTCTGCATGCCAGCAGCAGCTGAAGCAGCTGTGCCAAAAAATCAGCCTGAACAAATCAGAGGGCCAAAGAAAAGCAAACTGGTGCTTCAGCAAGGAGCCCAATGCTGCTGGGGCCAGGGCTGACTCTGTGCCTCAAGGTGGGAAGCGCAAGAAAGTGTCAGAGGAGAGCCTGGAGTTGAATGAGAGGGAAGAGAAGAGGTCGCTGGTGGAGGAGGAAGCCTTTGAACCCCCAGGAACACAGGAGGATGCGGATGTGGCAGGGATGGAAGAGGAGATTCCTGAGGAGCCTTCAGGGGATGGATCTGCTCAGAACCTGGATGAGTCTGCTCCAGAAAGCTCCCAACAGGAAGTGACCAGGGAGCCCAGGAAGACTTCCCAGGCAGAGCTGGCAGTGGAAGTCCAGTCCTTTCTCCAGGTACTGGGCAGGGTTTGCTTTCTCCTCTCAGCCAGTGAGCTTTTTACAGTCTGATTTCTGTTCCTTCATCTTATTTTCCTCAGACACATGGACAAAGGCTGAAAATGCTGCTGCAGAAAGAGTCCAATGTAAGTGGTTGCTGCTGCATTTCTCTTGGCACTGATGCTCTAAACAGGCTCTGCCAGGGCCTCTGGAAGGGAAGGAGAGGGATGACTGGAGTGGGATAAAAAGACTCCTGCTGGGCTCAGGTAGTAGAACCTTCCGCCGTCTTGTGGGGATTCTGTGACCTGTGGGGTCAGTGCTAGCTGAAGCAGGGAGGGTGATGGGGAGGAGAAAAGGCCTGGAGCCTGTGTGGGTTGCCTTGTCTGATCTGTTACTCAAGGACCACATTTCCATTAGCACTTGGATCTGAGCATCCCCCCTGAGCTGCACACCTTGACCAGCTGCTCTCCTGGCCAGGTGAGCCTCGGCATCCTTGCTGCAACTGTGGGTGCCCTGGAGAGCCTCCTGCTGTCCCTAATGTCCCTGTCCCCTCTGCTGTCCCCAGCTCGAGGGGCTGTGCTCCTTCCTCCAGCTCTCCACGTGCCCAGAGCACCTCCTGGTGCGGTTCTGCCGCTGGCTGCTGGCTCTCAGCCCTGACCTCAGCTACACCAGCGCAGCCATCCTGGCTGAGCAGCTCTTCCTCAGGCGGGTAAGCATGAGGGCAGCAGAGGTTTCCTGCACCCCCCTGCCCTCACTGCCATTCCCACCTCCTGCCTTTTCTGTCCCTAGGTCCTGTCCCTCAGCCAGCCACCATCTCGCCACCTCATGGCTGCCCTTGCTTCGTTCTGCTCCAAGTACTCCCAGCCCTTCTGCCGGGTCCTGGTGGCTGCAGTCCTGCGGGAGCCAGAGCAAGGTGTGAGGGGCTTGCAGCAGGCACAGCTGCTTCTGGGAGCAGCTGAGGGAACTGGAGAGGGACCATCAGGAAGGGAAGGCCCAGCTGTCTCATGGGAGACGTTTGTCATCCAGAATGTGAATGGAGGAATGGTGCTGGTTTTAATCTAGGCAGGTGAGCACTTGGGAGTGAAGATGTGAGATAGGTTTACAGATACCTGAGTGGGAGGCTGGGCTGGTTTCCAGCAGCAGTCATCCCAGGGTACAGGTGCCATCCCTGCATGGGCTGGAGGGTTTCTGACAGCTCCTCGTGCTGGGGGCAGAACTGTTCCAGGGTGGCTCTGCAGGCACAAGAAGAGGGTCCCACATGAATCTCTGCCTTAGCAGCATCCTCTTTTCCTAGGGACTGATGCTAGTTAAACCCCAGTGCAGACAGGCAAAGGAAGCTGGATTATTCTGAACAGTAGAAGAGGCCACAACATGTGTGCCCCAACTGGAATGCACCCCTGTGTGAAGGGGTGCCAGGGAGGGTTGGGCTCATGGATTTGGCAGCCTCTGGAGACTCTCCTGCTTTGCTCTTGCAGGCACTGAGCAGACCAAGCTGGTGTGTGAACTTGTGGAGGAGTGCTTGGAGCCAGACTGTGTGCAGCTGGTGTTAAGGTAAAAGATTACAGGACTCGGAGTTCTGCCTCAGCTCTTGCACCTACCTGGATGGGTCCAGGTGCCCAGGAGCACCAGAGAGGCCATTTGGCTGTCACATCTCTTCTCTGTCCTTTGCAGCCAGGTCCTGGAGGTGCCTCTGTCAGAGAGACTCCTGCCAGTAGTGCAGGCTGTGCTGGGGCGGCAGGTGAGGGGATCCTCCTTGTCCACCCTGAGTTTCCTTACCATCTCCAGCAGTGCTGGAGCTCAGGACCAGCTCTCCCTGATCGTGGCTGTTTTCCAGGAGGTGCTGCCACCCAAGCTCTTCGATCTCCTGGTCCTGACTCTGTGCCGCCAAGCCCCAGCCTTTGCCACGT
Organism: Ramphastos sulfuratus; assembly: GCA_013399055.1. Lineage (NCBI taxonomy): Eukaryota > Metazoa > Chordata > Aves > Piciformes > Ramphastidae > Ramphastos > Ramphastos sulfuratus. The sequence continues at coordinate 120,795 of WBNM01029825.1, forward strand.
CTCTGAGTTACACCCAGCTGGTGACAGCTGTGCTCACCATGTACCAAAGCCAGGTGAGGAAGACTAAGCTTTGGAACTGCTGGGGCTGCAGCTGACTCAGCACCTGGCCCAAGGGGTCTCAGGTGGGCACCCAGCAGTGCAGCAATCTGAGCTCCTTGCTCCTCTCCATCCCAGGTCACCCCAGCCCACCGGAGCAGTCTGGCTGCTGCTCTGGATTTGAGCAGTGCAGTGCTCAAGAAATCACTGCAGGCTGCACTGGAAGGAGACAGGTGAGACGGATGCTCTGCTCTCTGGCCTGGGGCCAGGAGATCTTTGATGGAGGATGTCAGGCTCCATGCTCCTCATCTGGCCTAAGTGCTGGCACAAGCCATAACAGGGTGTGGTTGGCATGGAGTTCCCTTGTCTTGATCTCTCTCCTCTTTCTCTCTCCTCCTCCCAGGTGAGGGAAACACAAGGCAATGGTGTCCTTGGGCAGAGGATGCTCATTAGGTGGTGAGGGCTGCAGCCCAGTCCTTCACTGGGGACATCACCAGCACGATGAAGACTCCTGAGCATGGCCAATGGCAGCACATGCCCTGGTTTGAGGTGGCTGTCACTGGGCAAACCTGTTGCAGCCTCATATACACCCCAGGGCCAGACAAACCTTTTCTTGGTTAAACAGTGAACATCTTCAAATCATCTCTCTCTGGGCCGCCTCAGTGCCCTCCTGGCCACACTCAAGAGGGCATCTTTCCTGTCTCCCTTTCCTGCCCTGCCACACTCAAGATGGTGGCTCCCACCCCACCTCTGCCAAGGTGGCAGCTCCCAGAGGATGAGCTGTGCAGGGGCTGGGCTGCAGGATGGCTCCTGACAGCAGCTGTCCTCTCCCACCCTCCAGCAGAGTGGGCACCTCAAAGCCCTGGAATGCCCCACATCAGCACCAGGCCTGTGGGCATGAGGGGTGGCCAGTCTGAGCATTGCCTGCAGTGGGGTAACTGCATAAAGCTTCTGGAGATGGTTTGTGCCCAAAAGGTGTGTGGTTTTTTTTTTAAATCAGGAAAACAAAAAATCTGTTAGTTTTGCATTATCACTGGAGTAAGCTGAGGAGCATCTGGAGGTTGGCTGCCCTGGTTCTGGGTCTAAGGCTCGCCGCTGTTCCTCCTCAGAGGAGCCACTGCCTGTTTCCCCTGCCTGTTCCCTTACAACAAAGAGTTTCTCTTGAACAGGTGCCAGGTTGCCCAAGCAGGCAGCAGGAAGCTGCAGAAGCAGCAGAAGCCCTTCTCTGCTTTCAGATCCCCTTTGGTGTGCTGAGTGTACTGGCTGACGTGATGCTCTCTGCCTTGCTGCAGCGTCTCTTGAGGATGCTTGTCAAGAGCATTCATGAGCCTCACCAGTCTGGTTTGTAGGGATCCCTACTTGTTTTAACCAACCTCAACTCACTGCCTGGTTGAAAATGGAGGGACACATATTTCCTGTCTGTACCTGCACCCATGCCCCTGATGGCTGAGGAGTGTGATGCCTTCCCATCATCAGCCCTGCAGGAAGCAGGCTGGGCCAGCCTGGCTGCAGGTCTCCACAATGCTGGCAGACCTCCTTTTGTCCCCACTCACAGGGGCAGCCTGGTAGCCAAGGCAAAGAGCCATCTGGTTCAAAACCTCTCTATTTCAAGTGGTTTCCAGTGTTGCAGTGGCACAGAGCACCTAGCACACAGGACCTTAGTCCTTAATGCCCTTAATACATTGCTGAATCAAGGCAGGGATTGATTTGAGGCTGTTTGAAGATGCTAATTTTGACCCGGGCTTAATGAGTTAATCTTGGCTTGCAGGAGCCAAGGCATGGCTGGTATGTTTTGTGCACATCAGCCTTTTCTCTCCAGGCTTGAAGCTGCTTTCTGGATGGTGCAGCAGTGATCTGCTGGGTTGTTTCTCTGGTCTGCTGGGGTTTACAGATCTCAGTGTGCAGGAGAATGGCATTTGGATCAAGAGCTGGTAAAATGGAATTCTCTGCTTGAGAGCTGCTTGCTCTTTCTGTTTTGCTGACTCCTGTGGGAGGCCCTGCTCTGTGTGTCACACTGCTGGTTCTCAGTGTGGTGATGATGACATTTCCCATTGCAAGGTGTTCAGTGGTACACTAATAAAAAAAAAAATGCTTTCCTAGTGTGGCTGTTGCAAATTTTCTGTCCTCTATCCTTGAAAAAACCTTATCTGGGCACCTTCTGGTAAGAGGACTGGGAAAATAAGGATGGGACAGAGTGCTGGAGTTTCAGTGGTGTTTTGAAGCACTGCATACTTCAGGAACTATTTAAAAACTCAAACATTTATGTTTACAAATGGAGAGGAGGCTTTAAAACACGTGGGTGTGACATGATGCTGTTTTGTTTGCTCATTAATGCCTGGATCCAGACAGAGGACTGAAACTGAAGCATTAAGTGATGCTCTTAATGCTGAGAGTGTAGATGTCATTATAATAAGTATCTCTTAAGCTATTTTAGGTGACAATGGACTGATGAAGCTTCAAAGTCTGTGTTGGCCAGAGGGACAAAACCTCCAGGGAGCCAAACTGTTGATGTATTTGCATACCAGTGAGTTAAAGGCTGAGTATATTGAAGCTATTGTAGGGCTGCCCAAAATATGACATAAATAGACACTGTGCCCTGATCATCAAGGTCTGAGCCTGCTTTTCTGGCTTTATTAGGTAGCAGGCTGTGGTGGGCACAGTTTCCCTGCAAAACTTGGTACAAGTGACCTCCTCAGTGTCATTGTCCCCAGTCTGTGGCTGTTGGTCACACCAAGATGACCAAGGGCAAACTCTTCTCCAGAATTCACCTGGTTGTCACCTTCCTGGTGTCCTTGATGAAGAACTGGGAGCAGACACCTGCAGTGTATACAGCATCATGGGGAAGCCCTGGCATCTCTGTGGGCTGAGCAGCAATAAATGGCCTGGAATGTCCTGGCCATGGCCTGCATCTCCTCCCTGCTGGGTGGTTGGTTTTGTAACTGCTCACTGGTCTCTTTTAGGCAGCAGGCTCATTTTGACAGGCTGTTTTTGGCTGCAGCTTGCACTTCCAGCTCATCTGGAGATGCTGGGAGCTGCCTTTGGGGTCAGCCTACATGGTTCTTGCAAGCAGCAGCAGTCAAACAGGGATTGGCTTTGAAAGCTGCATTGGGAGTTCCTGTTGTGCTGGGAAGTATTATGCTGGCTTGTGGAAAGAGCCTTCCCTGCCCTACTTTTGCTCTTGGCTGCAGCTTATCACGTCCTGTGGATTCCTCTGGGGTGTATGTGCAAGATACCAGTCAGGAGAACTGGAAGCAAACCCTGGAGACACCCAACATGCTGAGGGAACACTGCTTGTTTATGTGGTGCTTGGTAGCACCCACATGGAAAACTTTCCTTTTGACTCCTCTTGACCTTCTCAAGAACTTTAAAATTCATCCTGAGGGATGCCAAGGGGTGGATGCAGCATGAAATGTCAGTTTGGTTTTATAGATCAGCAGAGCTTTGTCCAGGAGAGGAGGGAGAAACAGCAGTGGCTTTATTGTCTGGATTTATTAGCAGCACTGGAGAAGGGAAAGGTCTGAAGCTTGGTCTTAGCCCTTTGCTAGGCTGGGTGTAGAAGGCAGTGTCTCATTTTTGGCCAAGTTGTTTGGGATATTTGACAGTAGCTGCTTATCTGCTTCCTCTTCTGTTTGTAGAGCTCTATGTCCTTCATGGCATGGAGGGGAATTCCCTTTTTGACTGGTAAGGTGGGTTGGTTTTAAATGAAATTAGTATCATGCACTTGAAGGGGCTATCTACCCACCCTGCTGCCTCCTCATCCTCCCATGGTGATTTCTGAACCAGTTTCATGTCAAGATGCTGCTCCCCAGGTGGGTGGGAATGCTCCACAAAGGTTAAACACCAGATGTCAGAGCCACACAGGAGTCAGACAACCTTGGTCCATGCAGCACCTTGCTGGAAAGGGCTGAAACTCAGCTGCTTTCCCAGAAACAGTCCATACCCACCTGCTGAGAGGCTGCCAAACCAGAGCTGCAGGCATGTCCAGGTAGCTGCTGTGTCTCCTCCTGCAGCAGTGCTGGGAGCTGATGAAGTCACCTTGCTTCTGGGGGTAACTGTGCTCCACTGACAACCAGTTCATCCCCTGCACATCATCCCCAGTACACTGATGCAGTTCTGCATTGGAATCTGGTGCCTGTGACACCCAGACCTGAGGCTGGCTGCCCAGGAGGAGGCTCAGCACCCTTCTTTCTTCCATCTGGAATTTAGAGCTGAACACAAAGCAGTAAACTCCCTCTTTCTTGTCTCTAAATTTTTTGTTTGGTTGGTTTGGTTTTTTTTTTTTTCCAATCATGATAAAAGAAGGGTGGTCTCCCTTGGGCAGTCTGGTGGCTGCCAGCTCTCTGTCAGCTGGGGAGACCAGGGCCATGAGAAGAATTTGCTGGAGGACCAGGGAGTTGCTGTCTGGTTGGGCTCCCTGCACAGACCTATTAAATCACATTTGCCACATCAGCAGGAGCAGCCAGTGTCAGACTGAGCAGCTTTCCTCTGAGAGGTGGATAGGATAATCCAGGTGACCTCAGGCCCTGGGATCCGAGCTGCAAGTTCACCTCAGCTTCAGGAGGAGCCCTGGGAAGACACCGTGGCAGCAGTCTGCTGCAGGACCTCGCTGGAAGGAGACACGAGGGGTAAAACCAGAGCCTGCAGCCCCCTCTCTGGGATGGAGATCTTGCCGCAGGATCCTGTTCATCCTCACTGAACAGGTCTGTGCATGGGGAGCTGGGCTGCTTTTGCTTCTCTGAGGCACTACAGCACCTAGATTGCAATCAGGTTGCTCTTGGGTTAAAAATAAGACAGAAAAACTTCTGAGTGCTTTGTAGAGGCTCTTTGATCGGGAGAGTTTGCAAAGAGGGGCATAGCCTCCTACTGACTCCCTGAGCACCTGTGTGTGGGAGGGAATGGAGGAGATTTTGAGCAGCAAAGCTGTGTTGGTTGTTGCTGGTTGGTTGTATTCTGGTATGGGGAACCAGCACAACAGTGCCTTTAGGTCTGTATCACCCCTGGAGCAACTTGCTGCAGCCCTGGGCCAGCCAGGACACAAGAGCAGAGGCTATGGAAACTGATCTGCTGCCTGCCCAGTGCCAGGCTGCAGCTCTTGGGGAGGAAGCAGGTGATTGTGAGGGCAAGCAGGACCAGGCTGTGTTGATCACAAGGCACTGGTAGATGCAAAGGTGTCCATCCCCCATCCTCTTGGTTTTGTTAGCTCTGTCTGCTTGGCACCATGCTCTGAAGGTGCTTTTACTTCCTTGCCCTGCTACAGGAGTCTCGGCTGCAGGTTCTGTTGAGGAGAGATCTTGAGCTTGGCTAGAAAAAGCACTCAACAATGAAGTAGACTCACGTGCCCAAGCAGAGCCTGCAGGCATGGGGAGGCCCTCAAGGAGGGGAATAGCATTGGAATGCTGAGCTCAACCCGAAGGAAGGTCTGGGTCTTCATTTTCCAAATGGAGAGGTGTCTGGAAGAGTGGTGATGGGACTGGTGGTGCTAATGCAAACCTGATTTCACACCTGCAGAGTTCATCTGCATTTCAAGATACCAACCAGCTGGGAAACCCACTGAGCACCTGGGAAAGCATGGGGAAAGCTGGGAAACCCACTGAGCAACTGGGAAAGCACTGGGGGAAGGAGCAGGCGGAAAGTTCTTGCAGCTCAGGGTTGTCACTACTGCACAGCAACCAGGCTCAGCTGCCTCTGCATGGATCTATCTTATCCCACTGTGGCACAGCTCCTGCTTCAAAGCTGCACATGGGGCCTCTCAGTCCTCCCTGTCTGCTTCCTGACCCTGGGGCCACATCCTGCTCTCTCAACAGATGCACATGGGGCTGGGCCACCCCTGCTGTAGGGTTGAGAGCTGGCTGACCTCTCAGGGCTTACGCAGTTTGCAGACCCTGAGGGCTTGCCTTGTTCCTCGTGATACATCAGGGTCCCCAGGCAGGGGAAGCTCCTGCCTGCAGCCTGGTCCTCTGTAGTGTTGAGCATCGAGTTTGACTCCATTTAAGCTCATTAGGGGAAGAAAGCAGCTTTAGAGGATGTGAGGGATTTGGGCAAAGGAGTCAGGCAGGGACAGGGGAGGTGATGTCTGGGGGGAGATGTGGGGCTGCTAAGAGGGTAGGAGGGATGGGTGTCTCCCTGAATCATCGAATATGATGCTACAGGAGCTCCTTATCAGCCATTCTGGTTTAATTTGGTGCTGTGTCTCCCACGGAGTCATTGGGGGATCCCCCATCTCTGTGGAGATCCTGAGCGCCATCATCCTGCCCTGAGTCTCCAGCTAGGGAGATGCTGAGACTCATCTCTGCTCCACTCTGCAGACACTGGGCACAGAGGCAGCAGGTCTGGGCTCTCCCAGCTCTGAGTCCCAGCTCTCACCTCCAAAGCATGGGTGCAGGATCTGGCCCCCCCACCAAAAGCAGAGGCCTCTTGGCTACCTGGAAAACCATCCTGCCCTCCCCGGCCCCACGCAGGGAGCTCCCAGTTGCTCTCGTGCATGTCCTTTAAAGGCCTTCTTGCCTCCAGCTCTTCCCTGGCACATCCTCCTGCCTCAGACGCTTTTGCTTTCCCCTCTGGGCAGAATCTGCCGCCGGCAGCTTGCAGCGTGCGGGGCCCCGCACCCCTTGACCCACCATCTGCCAGCCACGCAGCCTTCCCTGACCCCCTCCTGGGTCTGCTGGGGACCCTACAGCGCTGAGTGCCGGGGCCGAGCTGGGTGTCCCCGCATCTGCCTTCAGCTGCTTGAGACAAGTTCAGGCAGGTAACGACCTGGGGAGCGTTTGGTGAAGCCACCAAGGCGAGGGACAGTGCTGGGGCTGGCTGCCGGGGGGTTCTGGGTGCCACGCCGGGCAAACGAGCTGCGTGTGGCTGTGCTGCCACCCGTGAAACAACCAAGCTGCAGCTGCAAGATTGCCGGAGCTGCAGCTCCCCTGCGGGCTGCCGGGGCTGCCGCGGAGCTTTGCAGCAGGGACCAGCTCTCGGGAGAACTGATGAGTTTGATCCACGGTGGGCTTCCAAGCCCCTGGATGGACGTGTCAGGGACGATTTCCAGGGTATAGGCATGAAGTGGACTTGCTCTGACAGCTGCCATCAGGACTGAGCAGGCTTGGGGCAATGGCAGTGGCCCCACTTGGCTTGGGGGCAAGGCTTTGCATAGGCATGTAAGGCTTCACCCAGTCCCTGCTCTCTGTCCCCTTCAGATTCTGCTGCATTCTGTATCCCAGCTAAAAAGGGGGGGGGGGCCGGAATCTCCTCTGCCCTATATCTGCATGTCCATGGGCACAGCTTCCAACGTGAAGTCCTGCAGGTGAATTGCTGCTATGGAGTCTTTTTACCATGGGCTGGGAGAGGGAATCTGTGGACTTTCTGCCAGCTTTTTCTGAGTTTTAAACATTTCAAAACAGCTTAAATGAGATGTCCAAGCTCTCCTGGATGCAGGAATCTCATATTTGTCTATCTGAGGACCAGCCTGGCTCAGGAATTGCTATCCCCTGCTTGGGGTCCAGTGGGTTGCTCCTGCTCTGCACTGGGTACTCACACCTGTGGGTGGGTGCAAACACCTCTGACCCCAGGGAGATGACCCACATCAGGAGCCCCCAGCAAGGCTCACCCTGTGGGAGGGAAACAGGGGGGTGGCCAGCAGGCAGGTCCACCCTCAGGACTGCAGAGAAATGGGGCTTGTGTTCAGTTCCTGGCTCACCTCACCCTGTGCCCACTCGGATCCCAGCAGCATCCCTCTGGATCGCAGCAGGCCTCCCCACCTCTTTTCCCACAGATGCCGCCACGCTAAGGAGAGGCGCTCGGAGCTCCTGCTGGGTGAGAAAAATGCTTTAAAAATATAACATTTAGAGGCGTTCTCCCATCTGTGCTCAGCTAATGTGTGCCTCTCATGCTAGGTGTGCTGCTCCTGGAGCTCTGCAAATGAAGCCACTCGCAGGGACCTCGCTAGGAGAAGGGCAAGAGGAGACTCAGGGACGCCGGCGGTGGCAGCAGCAGCAGAGACAGAGGACGAGCTGCAGACCCAGCCCCTCGCCTCGGAGGTATGTGCATGAAAGGCTCCCTCCGTGTTCTCAGGGTGCTAACAAGGATGGGAACGACGATGCCAGGCAAGGGGGGATGCTGATGGGAACATCACCCAACTCCGAGGCACTGAGTAGTGTTTTGGCACAGCAGCCTCTTCTCCTGTGACCGCTGCTCCCAAGGAATGATCCCCAGGCTTGCAGGGAGGAGGGGGGAAAACCTGTTGTAGCCCTGTCCAGAGCTGGGAGCAGTTTGGGGTTCAAACCCTTTCCCAGGTGGGTGCTGAGCTCCAGCATAAGGCTGCAGAGGGCTGATTGCACAGCAGCTCCTGTATCTCCGTGCACCTCTATCTCGCCTGATTTGCCACCCACAGCATGCTCCAGCATCCCCAGCCCCAGTGAGCAGGGCTGCTCCAGAGCTGCCAGACTTCATTGAATCCCAGGACAAGATTTTGGGGTGGTGAGGTCATCCTGATGCACTTTAAGGGGGCAAGAGCACAGGCCAAGGCCTGCCATCTCTGTGGTGGTGTGAGATGGCACCTGAGCTCCACCAGCAGCCGGGTTTGTTGTGGTGCTTGCAATGAGGCTGGCTTGCAGTGAGGTCTGCTTGGCAGCCAGGGCCAAGAAAACAAATCCCTGATGTGCTGAGGAGAAGCCTGGCCGTGGGCCGGTGACTCACTGCTCGCTGGAGATAGCCTCAGCGGGCTGCTTGGTGGCAGCTCTGCAGCAGCCGCGGGAGCAGAGGGGGCTGCTGTGCCTGTGCCAAGGACAGCAGGCATGGAGAGGGATGAGGACGGAGCAGGCTGCAGAGGATGCTCAGAAAGGATCCAGGTCCAGAGCAGCATCCTGTCAAGGGATGGCAGAGGGAGTGGGATGCTGCCTCTGCTGCTGGAGTTCCTTTGGGCCTTATTCTGGCTTCTCTCTGCAGGGAGCAGCAGGCAGAGCTGCCCAGACTCTCCATGTCTCCAAATGAAGGTAAGTGCAGCTCAGGCTGGGAATGGGGGCAAAGGGGTGGGTTTTACACCCTCCTTCCATGAGCACCATTGCATAGGTCCAGCAGGAGACTGTCCCACGGCCTGGCAGCATCTCCCTGTAACCCCACTCCCCTTCCAGTGCTGGCACCCCAACCCATCCCCTGGGTCTCTCCTCCCCCTGCCCTGGCTCAGGCTGGCTGCAGTCCCCTTAGCAGGGGTATTTTGGGGAGCAGTTGTCACCCTGTGCCTCCTGAAAGCCTGTAGAGATGCCAGTGGTGCTTTTAGGTGTCCTTTGAAGTAGTGTCACACTGGAGTGAGCATGCTGCTGCCCAGCTCCCACCACCCTTTCTGACTCCAGGGAGGATAAGCAGTCCCCAGGGGCAGCCAGAAGGGACTCTGGCCAGGAGTGAGCAGAGTGTGGAGTGCACGGAAGAGGTGAGAGTAAGGGGAGGGTGATGGGTTGGGGGCCTCGGGCTTGGCTGGACCCGCAGATGCTTGATGCTGCTCTTTTTGGGGTGTCTCCAGCATGAGGTGAGGGGGTTGCTCTGATAGTGTCCTTGTGCCCTTCAGGTACCAGGCATGGCTAAGCAGGAGCTGGCTGTACATACTGGGGACAGTGATGGGACTGAGGCAGGTGGGTGAGTCCCCATCCCACACCCTAGCTGAGTCCTTTTAGGAGAAAGCTTGAAGTAGTTGTGAATGAGCATGGGAACAGTGTGGCCTAATGGGGTTTGGTGGGCTCCTTTGGAGGGGACATGCAGAAAGGGGCCTGGCCTGGGAGGACCTGCAGCCCCCCTGATGCCGGGGAAAGGATTGGGACAATCCCACACTGTGGGCATCTCCCTACTGGGTCAAGAGAGCAGAGGGAGGAGAAAATGCTGAGGAAAAGCCTTCATGTGTGGTCTCTCCCATGGCTTTGCTGCCTTCCTGCAGAAACCCTGGAGGAGCCACTGCTGAGTCTTCCCAGTGAGCTCTCGGTGCTGGAGAGATTAGGCTTGCACAGGTAAGACCAGTAAGCACCTGCATCCCTCTCAGGGCTATGGGACAAGGGGTACAAGTGGTCCAGGGATTGGACTTTCCTTTTTTCACTGCACAAGACCTGCTGTCTAGGCATGGGGCACTTGGGGTCCCCACTTCTGTTGGTGGCTGGCACCGCTGGGAGCAGACCAAGGGCATTTTCAGTGTGTGGTCCCCATGGTGCCTCCAACCCTGAGGGAACTTCTCTTTCTGCAGGGCAGCTTTGACAGAGCAGGATGTGGAGGTGAGGACTGCCAGGTGGGCTGGGGAAGGGGGACAGAGATAGGGACACTTTGCTGGCTCATAGTCCCAGGGCTGTGCTGTGCTCCTGGCAACCCTCCAGGCACTGCAGTCTCCTGGCAGCTGCCTTACAACTCCCTTTCCTGGTGACGCTGTTGGCATTGTGAGGCAGCTGCATTTCCATGCCCTCTGTGTACTCAGCAATCCCACAAAGTGCTCTGCAGCTGGCCCAGAGCGTCCTTAGCCGGGGAGGTGGCAGAAGGTCTGCTAATGATTTTCCTGTGAGTGCCAGCACTGAGTCAGGCTCCGCTGCCAGCCGGGACCTGCAGCGAGTGCCAGTGTCTGCCTGGTGCCTGCTCTTGCCAGGAGGACTTGGGATTTCCATGCCTTATCAGCTGTGTCTTGTTCAGGCTGGCAGCTTACAGGGATTGTGCCCAGCATGCAGCAACCTAAGAAGCAAGTCCTAATTAACCTTAGCACTGCCCTGCTTGGTGGTCTGTCTGTGCCTTGGAGACAGCAATGTGTGGCCCTGGTGGCTTCTCCTTCACCCTGTTTCCTACCTCTTGCCCTCCCACCCCGCAGGCAGCCTTTGCCCACCTCGCTCTGGCTTTTCGCTGTGACATGTTCACCCTGCAGCAACGAGTGCTGGTGGAGAAACGGGCACGGGACGCAGCAGAGGAAAATATCCAGGAGGAGCTGGGGCAGTGCCGTGGTGCCCTGGAGGTAGGGGGGCATCAGGTCATGGTGATGGCAACTGCTGGGGATGGGACAACTCAAAATCCTGGCTCTCACAGCTACATCCTCTCCTTCTGTGACACTGTGACCAAATAGGTAGACAAAGGCAGAGCTGTGGATGTTATACACCTTGACTTCAGCAAGGCTTTTGATACTGTCTCCCACAACATCCTCATAGATAAGCTCAGGAGATGTGGCGCAGACTGCTGGTCTGTGAGGTGGATTGAAAACTGATCGACAACAGAGTTCAGAGAGTTGTCATCGGTGGCACAGAATCAAGTTGGAGGCCTGTGGCCAGCAGTGTTCCCCAGGGATCAGTACTGAGTCCAGTTTTGTTCAGTATCTCCATGAATGACCTGGACGAGGGCACTGAGTGCACCCTCAGCAAGGTCGCTGATGATACAGAACTGGGGATGGGGCTGACACCCCTCAGGCTGTGCTGCCATCCAATGAGATCTGGACAGGCTGGAGTGTTGGACGAAGGCTAACCACATGAAGTTCAATAAGGACAAGTGCAGGGTCCCACATCTGGGGAGGAATAACAACAGNAGCCAGGGCAGGAAGGTTGGACTTGATTTCTGGAGGTCCCTTCCAACCTCTGAAGTTCTGTGATTCCACAGAGGCTGGGCCCATTCTGCACTGACGTGGGCTGCAAGGAGACGCTGGAGCAGCTCCAGCACAGCCTGACTGTGCTGGCAGCTGCTGTTGAGCGGGCAACTAGCGCTGCAGAGAAGCTGGGGGCTGTACATCAGGTCTGTGCATCTCTTGGGAGACACCCACCAGGGCTGGGAGGGCTGGAGGGTGCTGCAGCTGGGCTTGGGGACCCAGTGTTGGCACTGACCTCATGTTTGCATGTACTAGGCTGGAGGGTGCTGTGACTGGGCTTGGGGACCCAGTGCTGGCATTGACCTCGTGTTTGCATGTACCAGGCTGCAAGGGATCTGCCTGCCCTTGGGAGCAGGCAGGACATGCATTTGAACTCCCCAGCTGGAGGCACTGTTAGAAACACAGCAAGGGGTTGGTAGGCTCCTTCGGGACTGGGAGGTGTGGGGGCCTGATCCCCCGTCCTGCCTGGCTGCAGGAGGCCCGGATGAGCCGAGCAGCAGAGGTGATGGTGCAGCACGTGGAGAACCTGAAGCGCCACCACCTGCGTGAGCACACGGAGCTGGAGGAGATGAAGCGCCTGATCCAGCAAAACTCCCGCAACCGGCAGCTGGCAGAGACCCAGGGTGAGGTGGGCTCTGCACCAGGGCCTGCATGGGCTGGCATTCAGTCCTGGCATCGCCCAGGGGGTCGGTGCGATCCCGTGCCGCAGAGCTGGTGTGTTGTGTGAGCTCAGGATTGGGGGGTGGGTGACAGCTGGGACAGCTGGGACTGATGGTGACAAATGTGAGGGGCCAGTGTAACAGCAGACGCGGTGTGGGAGCAGGTGCTGGAGGCTGCAGAGCCATCATCCCACAGCCCAGCTGGGAATGTGGGGCAGAGGGGCAAGGGGCACACAAAGGACACTCTGTCCCTGGATGCCAATCCTTACACACCCCATTGCTACGCATACAATCGAGGTCCCCCTGGCCCCCTGGGGCACCCTGGTGACTTGTGCCAAGCACGAAGCATATGAGCAGGACAGCTTTCAGTGGGAGAGAAGTTTGCAACCATCTGTGCATCAGCCCCCTCTAAATTTTGGGAGGTGACATAAAGCAGCTTCATTTTGCCTCCAGATGACATGGAGCCACGGCTGAGGCCTCACCCTCTGATGCGATCTTTCCAGCAGGTAACCAGTCCCAGTTCAGTGGCACTGGAGTCCCCTCCTCCCCATGCCCTGCTGCTTTTCCTCACCTAGTGGTCCCCACACTCCTGATAGTCCTTGGACAATGCCACTCCGGCCAGCTGCTTGCTGCAAGCAAGGTCTGCTAGAAATGCCAGGGATGAGGCAAAAAGTAGGGCTACCCTTAGAGAGTTGTGGGGAGATGGTGCACAAGGCTGAGGGTTGCTTGTCCAGGAGTTCTCAGGCAGGTCCCTCTGCACTGCAGGGTCATAGCACCAGAGCTGTAGGCTTGGCTGTTCTCTAGCACCAGCTCAAATCTGGCACCGACTCCCCAAAAGCTCAAGAGGTAGGGGAGTGCTCGGGGAGGGGACTAGGCAGCCCTGCCAGCACAGCTTGAAGCAGTAAGGACAAGTGCAAACCTTCTGGCTTTGACCTCCCCTCATCTCACCAGCTCTCCACCTTTGCCCCTTAGCTCCAGGGCTGGTTGGGAGGTTGGCAGTGTCCTTTCTCCTTGGTGTCCCTTGCCATGCTGGGGAGACAACAAAAGTAGAGGGGACGGGAAACACAGGGAGGCAGTTGGCACAGTGCTCACCCAGAGCCCCTCCATTGCAGGGGTCTGCCCGCCGCAGAGTCAGCATCGCTGTCATCCCCAAGCAGCTCTTGGTAAGGACATGGGCAGGGGGGCTGGACAGGAGCTGTGCCCTGCTGTCAGACATGTCACCAGCTCTGTGCTACTGGGGGTCTGAGTCCTCCCTGATGCTCCCACCTTCGGTGCCCAGCCAGGTGCCAGCCCAGAGAGCCGAGCAGCCCCAGCTGGTGAGCTGGAGAGGGCCCAGTGCCAGCAAAGCACCCAGAGGTAACCATTCTGGGTGGCAGAGGCCATGGCATCAGCTGCTGCGGGCCCATGGAGCACAGCACCTCATCCTCTCCCTCCACAGGAGCGAGCTGGAGCTGCAGGGCCAGGGCAGCACTGTGACTGAGGAGCTGGCAGCAGAGGTGGACAGCAGAGGTTCAAGTGCAGAGGTCAAGGAGCCAGAGCAGCTTGGGCTGACGTGAGCACCACCCTGTGTGTGCCCAGCATCCCTTCCCACAGCTGGTGGACACTCTGTGGTCCCATATTGGCCAGCACATGGGAAATGTGCTGGGGCATTTGTTAATGGAAGCCGGGAGGTTGCTTGGCTGCCCCAGCTCAGCCTTGCTCTGCCTCAGTTTCCCCAGTGCATTGCAGTCACCTGTGCCCTCCTCAGGCCTGTTTCACTTGGGTTTGCAAAAGAGACAGTGAAGTTTGGGATGGAGTCAAACTCCTTCCTCATCCCCAGCTGGGGTGGAGATGGGGTTTGCTCTCCCTGCCTGGAGGACAAGTGTCCCTGGTCACCTTCTCTCCAGGTCCAAGGGGTCTCCAGTGGAGCTCTGGCGGCCGTGGCTGTTCCTCCCACAGCACTGCTGGGTTTTCTTCTGGCTGCTTCTCTTGAGCATCACTTTCCTCCTCCTCATCCGCATCCTGGAGCTGCAGCGGCTGCAGCCTGCGGCATCACCCAAAGCCTAGCCAGAGCAGGGAGGCAGCCGGGAGGTGTCCCCTCTCCTCCACTGCTCCTGCCTCACACCATGAAACACCAAAACCCTAGAATAATAAAATTGGAGGAAAACCAGGGGAATTGTAATGCTGGAGCAGAGGGGCACAGGCTGTGCTTAGACCTAAGGTATGGTTGGCACTTCCTCACTGGCGCAAGGAGCTCAGGGAGCTGCAGGCACCCTCATTGATGCTGTGAGTTTGCTTGTTCTCTTGGCTGGGGACAGACCAGGCTGCCCACGGCCAGTAGGTCTGCATCAGAGCCGTGTCCCACCGTGCTGGCCAGGTGCCCTCCACCGTGGCACCTCCTCGGTCCCTGCCGTAATTGAAGATCTAAGGCTGCTTTGTGGCTGCCCGCGGCAGGCTGGAAGGCGTGGGCCAGCGCTCAGACTTCCCCCACGGCACCACGGAGGGCTCACACACAGAGGGAGCTGTTCTCGTCCGCACCGGCGGCCGGGAAAAGAGCCTGGCTGGCCGCGCCGGCGCCGTTTCCGCGTCCGCCCCGGCCGGTCGCAGCCCCACAACTTGAGTGGACTCCCTCGTGTCCGAGCCCAGCAGCTTCGCTGGAGGCTGGTGGGCTCACAGCGCTCCGGCCCAGCTGTGGTGGGGAGGTCTCGGGGGGCACGGGGGGGTGTCTCCACGAGGACCCCCAGGACGAAGCCCGAGCGATGGAGGTGCTGGGCTGCCCGGCCCCGCCGACCGCAGCCACGGGTGACTCACGTGCGGCCGCCGCCGTGACCTCCGCGCCCTGTGGCAGCTCGGCCCGCGGCAGCTCGCCCCGCGTCCCTGAGTCACCGCCGCCCCAGCGTCGTGACAGATTGTCCCCGTGTGTCACCAGCCCTCCAACTCCTCCGCCGCGACGCCCACCCCAGCATGTGGCCAGCGGCCGGCAGTGCCCAGAGGACGTCAGCATCGGAAAACTCGGCCGGCAGCGATCTGCGGTGACCTCGGCGGCTCCATCCTCTGCCCCAAGGTACCTTCGCCCCACCGAGGTTGTTCCTACCCGGGGTCCCACCTGGAAACGTAATCCTTGAAGTTTCCAGGAGGGCTGTGGTGGTCTGGGACAGAGGTCAGGGATCGGGGCTGGCATCGAGCAGATCCCTTCATGCCCACAACTCCTTTCTGCCCCCTATTTCTGGCTGGGAGGAAGGAAGTGGAAAGCGAAGCTGTTTGGTTTTATCACCTGAATCTTTTTAGTTTTCTTTACATAAAGACTGTTTTCTCGCCCCAGAATTCAAAGCAACTCACCTGGGGTCGTGCTGTGCATCCCCTCCAAAACCTCCCGGCGTGGGGAGGGCAGGGCAGAGCTGTCCAGGGGGCGCAGGATGGTGGTGGTGTAGGTGTCAGCCTTCAGCAGGAAAAAAAAAAAAACAAACCCCAAAAACCCACAATTACAGCAGCATTTGCAGCGGCACAAAGCAGGAGCAGCCCACCCGCCCCTGCCAGCACCGCATCCCAGCAGCCAGGGCGCCTGCAGGGCGCCTGGATCCCCCTGGCCGTGGGGGATGGGGAGGGGAGGGGTCAGATGGCTGGGGAGGGAGGGGAGCGCCAGTCCGCAGCTGCTTACGGAGCCGAAGGCCGTTTCCTGCTCATCCTCGCCCTTCGAGCAGCCTTGAGCTGCTCCCCGGCGCTCGGGCTCTGCCTCAGTTGCCCTCTCCGAAAGGCTTTGGAGGTGAGTGGGGGAGTGGGCACGGGCAGAGCATCCCTGCGGAGGTAGGGAGGGTGAAGGCTCTGTTGTCCCCCCTCCCCCCGTGCCCACGTCTCCAACTGTCGCTGGGATGTGGGCACGGGAGAAGATAGCATCTCTCTGACTGGTCCCCTCTGCTCTGGGCTGTGCAAGGTGGGAATGGAGGTGGGAACGTTGCCAAATCTGAGGGGTGATGTCGGGGTGCTGGGAAGGGGTGGGGTGTGTGGGGGGTGTTCTGCGTGTCCCCGGATCACCAAGCAAGGATGCTCGATGGTAGGGTGGCAGCTCTCTCCCCACAGCCTCTCCTCGCGGGCAGCAGGGTCCCCCCCACTCTGTCCTTGCTGCTTTTCCCCTCCAGCCCTGGGCTCTGCTCCCCTTTGGGCAAAGGGAAAAGAGAGCAACACCCACTCCTCCTTCTCGACTCCATTCCCAGTACCACCAGTGCTCCCAGTGCCAAGTGAGATGGGGGTGGGGAAAAAACTTTGCCAAGTGCTTTTCTTCCATCCCGACCACTCCACCTAGTTCCTGGGGACAGATGCTGCATGGATGCCCCACGGAGTGAGTCCTAGGTGGGGGGTTGGGTCTGTGCCCCCATCCCAGAGTTGAGAGTAGGGTACACATTCACCAGCCCTTGTGTCTGGATGGGATGAAGTTCCCAGTACGTGTGGGTAACTGGACTTGAGTCTCAGCACTGTACCCCAAGACACATCTCAGACCACAGAGAGAAGCAGGAGGAGGAAGGAGATGTGGGGTGTGAAGCCTGGCTGGGAACAGACTAACCCTTGAAATTCTGCTACCAGAGGCACCTCTCTCTTACCATGGGGTTGGTGCTGGCCAGAGGGGCAAAGCTGAGCAGCCAAAAAAGGGGAGGCAGATTTGCTACTTCTGCTAAATGTTGTCTCTGCCCAGGGCTCCCTGGTACATGGCTGAGCTGTGGTCTGTGGATCCCCTGTAAAGGGTAACATGAAAGTGTCCCAAAGTGCCCACTTCTGCTGACAGCAGCTGCAGGGTCCTGCCCCTCTGAGGGGAGATTTTGCCATGTGGTTTCCAGGGTGGGTGGGAATGGTGTTATGCACCCTTGAACGGGAACCCTCTCCACTGCTACACCCCTGCAGCTGCCAGTCTCTGCCCTCACAGTGCTGGTGCCAGATTTGTCTCATCTCCTTACCCCTGCTCCCCACAGCTCCACACTGGGCACTTGCTGAGGGATCTCATCTGGGGTGTGTGCATGCGCCCTCGTTCCCAGCTCAAACCAGAGGAACTAGCAGAGGTTCTTCCCCTTCTTGCAAGGATCAAAACCCAGACAAATTAGGGCAGGTTTCCACCGCGTCAGCCAGGGCAATATCCCTGCCTGGTCTCACACCTGGGGTGGTTGTTCTGAGCACAGCAATGGTGGGAAGAGCAATTCCAGCCCCAGCACCAGCTCCAACTCACCCCAAGGCTGAAAGCAGGATCTTTGGCCAAGTTTTCGAGTGGCCACAAGAAGACCTCCATTTTCCCTGACAGCCTTGGGGCCATCCCAGAATTTGATTGAAGGATTTTTTGGGGTTCAGTCTGTCTCAGCAGCCCAGCCCAGGGGTCTCCAAGCTGGATCCCAAACCCAGAGCAGCCTGGTTCATGCTGGGAGCCAACGCAGCGATGAGGCAAGATGCTGCTGATGGAAATCCTCCCAGCTTTCATTAGCTCTGTATGGAGCCGTGTCCTTTTCCACCACATTTCCACATGCCTGGAAGACAGTGAGATCACAACATCTCAGCACCACCAGGGTTGTTCCCTCCATCATCTCCCAAGGGGCTGCTCCTCTCTATGCAGGAACAGGAGGGAGATCCTGACCAACAAAGCACAGTGGGGTGTCCCTGCTCCAGGGATGCTCTGCATGTACCAGTCCCTGGTAATGTCCCCATGGGCTGGATGTCTGCAGCTACCCCAACCAGAACCACTGAGCCGAATCAAAGCTGGCTGCAACCCCCCACATCTTCCCCCTCTGGCTCCCAGAAGCAGTTTTAAGGGAAGGCAAAAGGGGACAGCAGAGTTGGAGGCAGCCTCCTGTGCTGGCATTGGCCTTTGGGAGCGGAAAGCTGTTTATCTGCATCTAACCTGCAGGAGCTGAGTATCCCAGGGGGTTCTGTCCTTGTATGTGGTTGCTGGGGGTGGTTTAAGAGTGCCAGAGGGGATGCAGTGTCCTGGCATGAGCAGTACTTCCATAAGAAACTTGGTGAATCACAAGGCTTGTTTGTTCTGCCTCCTTGAAGCCTCCCTGCTAAAGCTTTCCCGGGCACCATGCTCCTTCTGACGGTGTGTCTGGTGGGAGTTGAGGGCTTGAAATGTTTTTTTTTTCTCAGAGCCAGGAGCTGGTGATGCTGGAGTGGGTGCTCCCAAGCAAGGCAGCTGCCTTTACTCCATCCCCATGGGTCTGCTCTGTGGTGGTGTGAAAGGCACTGATGCAGTAACATGAGCTCCTGGGGGAAAACCCCTTGTGCCTGGGCAGCACAGGACACTCTGGTGAAGCTTGCAGCTCTGTCTCAGTTTCCCAAGGTTCATCCTGTCCCACTGACAGAGCCAGAGGGCTGGTACCACTTGGACCAAGGGCAGAAATCTGTCCCCAGGTCTCACAGCCCTGCCATGAATGCGTTGCTTGTGTCCTCTGTCCCCACGCTGCTACTCTGGAGTCCAGTGGATTCCAGCTCCTGCTCTGGCCCCCCAACTGGATGTTTTATCTTTGTGTCTGCTCAGGAAGGAAGAGGTTAAAATGCCAGCATTTCCTGGCTGTGGTGCTGAGGAGGGAAGGTGACCTGCAGAAATGCTTTTGCATCCACCACGGCTCCAGCTGACTTTGCAGAGTGCCTGCGGGTGTCAGGAAACTGCTGGAGCAAAACTGAACTTAAAACCCTACTAGAATTTAGACTTTTCAGCTCAAATTTAAGCCCAGGTTTAAACAGCTGCTTTCCCCCACCCCACTAAGGGCAGCTTGGCTCAGACATGGCATCCTTCCCCTTATGGTGCCTTCCTGCGGGGCTGGAGCTGGCTGACACCTTCAGGGTGCCACAACATGCCCACTGGTAACACCTAGCAATGAGAGGGCAAAGAGCGATGGTTCAAAGGTAGCAGCACTCTGGATTCCTGACTCTTTCACCACCAGTTCCTCTCTGGCAGTGCCACATCTCCACCAGCTACTTTGCTGGGTTGGGAGAGGCTTTCGCAGTCCCAGGCCTTGGTGGCAGTGGCTGGAAAGGGCAAAGATTTGTGGTTGGACTGGCAAGATAGAGGGTGGCATTGGACAGTGCTGGGGGGGGCAGATGCAAGGAGTGCTGATCCCCTCGGAAATACCAGGGGTTAGGGGACCTTGGGGGGATGTGCTGCACCACTCCTCCTGTGGGTTCCTTGGCACAGTGAGGCTGTTTGTGCAATGGTTTGGCTTTTTTTGGTTTTGCCAGCAGTGCTTCCTCTGTGCTAATCTACTTCCTCCTGCGCCGCGGGTGGCAGAGGCAGAGGTGGTGCTGGGGAAAGTCTCTCAGGTTCACTTGCAAAAGCCAGGCTGCTGGGATGGGTCCAGTTCTGGTCCCTCCTGCCCCAGGGGTGGATCTTGCTGGTTTCTGGGGCAACTGTGGTTTGTCCCCTGCAGCCAGGACCCTCTGCCTCATTCGTCCTGCTGTGAGGCTGAGGGTGAAGAGGAAGGAAGTGTCACCTCGCTCTGCTCTCGCTTCTGCAGGTACACAACGCATGGAGGAAGCTGCTTGCTGCTACCGCAGCCTTCCCCGTCCCCTCCCCTGACGTCACTGCAGCAGGGTGACACCGTGGCTTGCTGGGTGCAGCACCCCAGGGAGGCTCCAGCAGCTGCTGCTGGGAAGGGCCCCTGTTTTGGCAGCACCATCACCCAGCAGGGCCCCTGGCTGGGAAACCTTGCACCAAGACACCAGGTCTGGTATCAGTGGGTTTGGGGGTGCGAGTCCAGAAGGGTCCCCTCTCTGCTTATCTCCATGGTTCTTCTCCAGGCTGCTGGGTGAAGCAGGATGAATGTGCCAGCTGAGGAGCCAGGCAACGTGGCCCATGCCACCTTTGAGAGGTTCCTGCGTGCCGGGGAGTGCCGGGAGGTTCTGAGCTGCTTTGAGGAGCTGTGCCAGCAGCTGGGGCTGCAGGGCAGTGGACTGCAGCTCTACCACGGCCTCAAGGCTGCCCTTAACTACTGGAGTGCCAAGGCCCTGTGGAGCAAACTGGATAAGAAAGCTGGTCACAAGGACTATGACCAGGGCACAGCCTGTGCCAACACCAAGGTACCATGGACATGGGGTGTGGGGTTTGGGTCCCTCTTTCCCCTGGTCCCCACCCCAGGAGGATGCAAGATGTGCCATGTGGGAGGTGGATTGAGTTTAACAGGACAGGATGTTAATTACTGCCAATCCTCTTCTTATGGCTTGATGCCACCTTGGTGTCACCCAACCAGTGGTGTCCTTCATCCTCCCAGCTGCTCTTTGCTGGGGACATGCTATGGTGGGCTGTGAAGGGGTAGAGGGATCTGCTGTGCCCTTTCTGGGGGACTGGAGCATGTTGGCTTTAAGATGTCCCAACTTAGGGTGAGTTAGGATGTCCCCATGGGGCTGAGGGACCCTATTTTTGACCCTCTCTGTCCCAGAGCTTTCGTCCCCAATACTGGTGCCCCCCTGTCCCCCAAACCCTGTGCAGGAGATAAAAACCAAATCCTGGGTTTGAGTCTGTTGCTGGTGAAGCCTCCCTGTTCCTGGGTTGTGGCAGGCAGCAGGTGTGCAGCTTATCTCAGCCAGCACTTTAATTGCTGCCATGGCCCTGTGCAGAGGCAAGGTTCAGGCAGGCAGAGAGGGGGCGACACCCCACAGGGCCCCACTTCACAGGGAGAACCCAGCTTGAACCCTGGGGAAATGAGGAAGAGTGGTAAGGGACAGATCCTAACCCAGGGGAATTCCCACTGTCCATGGTGGTGCTGAGCTCCATGGGGACTTAACTAAATCCCTGCTCTCAGGTGCCTGTCCCCTTTGTGCCACCCAACCTCCTCACGCCCCCCTGTCCCCTTCACAGTGCCTGGTGGTGGGGGCTGGTCCGTGCGGGCTGCGGGTGGCCATCGAGCTGGCGCTGCTGGGTGCCCGGGTGGTGCTGCTGGAGAAACGCGACTCCTTCTCCCGCAACAACGTCCTGCACCTCTGGCCCTTCACCATCCACGACCTGCGGATGCTGGGCGCCAAGAAGTTCTATGGACGCTTCTGCACCGGCATGCTGGACCACATCAGTGAGTTTCCTGGGGGCAGGCTGGGGAGCAGGCTCGCTGCAGGGAGCCTAGGGACTGCGGGGTGCAGTCCTGAGTGCCCCCCTCTCCCCTCGCAGGTATCCGGCAGCTCCAGCTGATCCTGCTGAAGGTGGCTCTGCTGCTGGGTGTGGAGGTGCACATCAACGTGAAGTTCAGTGGGCTCGTCCCCCCCCCGGGCAAGGCGGGTGGACAGGGTAAGGTATTGATAGGGGGCAGGTGGAACCCCTAGGGACAAGGGCAGGGCTGCCGCTGGCTGCTCTGCTCTCACCATCCTGAAGCAGGTCCCAGCTGAGACCCAGCATGCCAGTGACTGACCCTGTCCCTGCAGGCGGCTGGCGGGCTGTGCTGCAGCCTAGCTCCTCTCTCCTCAGCCACTATGAGTTTGACGTCCTCATCTCAGCTGGCGGTGGCAGATTTGTCCCTGAAGGTGACAGCAGTGGGGCCCTGCACCCCTGGGGACTGGTACTGGGTGGGCTGGAGGGCGCTCACATCTCCCCCATCCCACAGGGTTCAAGAGGAAGGAGACACGGGGCAAGCTGGCCATTGGCATCACCACCAACTTCATCAACCGCCACAGCCGGGCTGAGGTGGAGGTGGCCGAGATCAGCGGCGTGGCCAGAATCTACAACCAGAGATTCTTCCAAAACCTCTACAACAAAACAGGTCGGTGGGCCTGGCCTGGCGGTGCTGATACTCCCTGTCCCCTCCTGGTGCAATCAAAGGCACTGCTCTGGCATGTCCCCTGTGTGATGGGATGCATGTCCCTGCATGGTACTTGTGCTGGTTTAAGGCACCGGTAGGTGACACTGTAGGGGGCATCTGAGGGGGCTGAGCATAGTGTGGGGGCTCCCCATGGCCGTGACTCAGCTCAGCCCCTTCTCCATCACCAGGCATTGACCTGGAAAACATCGTCTACTACAAGGATGACACTCACTACTTTGTCATGACGGCCAAGAAGCAGAGCCTGCTGAAGAAGGGGGTCATCCTCCAGGTAAGGGCAGGATCCAGCTCTAGGATCCTGTAGCAACAGGATGGGATACAAACCATGGGTGCATGACCATGTGCCCCTGGAATAGTGAGGGTTCAGCAGCTGTGGCCTATTCAGGGGAAAAATCATTCTGAGAGACTCAGCCCTGAGGCCAGCGGAGTGGCTTCACCCCCGAGCTGGCTACACCTAGGCTGGGGGACAACTACCAGCTCCTGCATCCCAGCTAGCTTTACCCTATCCCTGCAGGATAAAGCGGACATTGAGAGCCTCCTGGCCCCAGAGAACGTCAACCGTGATGCCCTCCTCAGCTATGCCAAAGAAGCTGCCAACTTCTCCACCAACTACTGCCTGCCCGAGCTGGAGTTTGCCCTCAACCACCAAGCGCTGCCGGACGTTGACATGTTTGACTTCACCTGCATGAGGCGCTCGGAGAACGCGGCGCTGGTGCGGGAGCACAACGGTGCCCGTCTGCTCCTCGGGCTGGTGGGCGACTGCTTGGTGGAGGTGAGGGTCCCCTTCGCACCACCTCTGTGGGCCTCAGTGTCCCCTCTCCTTGCAAGATGTGTTGGTTGCAAGACATTTCCCCTCCTATAGAGCTTCTTGCTCCAACCGCATAGTGCGCCCCATCCCTGGGGGCAGACTCCCCCAAGTCCCAGCAGTGGGATGTTTTGGTGGGGTTATAGAATCATAGAGTCACAGACTGGTTTGGGTGGGAAGGGACCTTCAAAGCTCATCCAGTCCAACCCCTTGCAGTCAGGAGGGACATCTGCAACTAGAGCTCAGAGCCTCAAATAACGTGACCTGGAGTGGTACCAGGGATGGGGCATCTCCCACCTCTCTGGGCAACCTGGGCTAGGGTCTCACCACCTCTGCACAAAAATTTTGTAACTTTATCTAGTGTGAATCTGCCTCTCTTAATTCAAACCATCAGCCCTTGTCCTGTCACAACAGGCCCTGCTCAATGGTCTGCCCCAGCTTTCTCATCATCCTCAGGTCTCCCTGAAGCCTACAACCCCAACTCTTTCGGCCTCTCCTCACAGCTGAGGGGTTCCAACCTTAGGATTATCCCCTTCCCAGGCCCCACAGGAGAACTGGGGTGGGTTCAGGGTAGGGCAGCAGCCCAGCTCCTCCCCAGACGCAGCTACACCAGCTGGGCAGGACACAGCCACTCATCCTCTCCTCTTCCTGGGCGTCCTGCTGCCGCTCCCTGCTTTCATCCCCAGCCAAGCCCAGCAGTTCCCAGTCTCCTCCCAGCCACCCCAACCGGCCACACGACTCCAGCTCCACCTCTCTCTGCTTTTCCCTTCACAGCCCTTCTGGCCACTGGGCACTGGCGTGGCCAGGGGCTTCCTTGCTGCCTTTGATGCAGCATGGATGGTACGGCGCTGGGCAGCTGGAACGCCCCCCCTGGAGGTGCTGGCTGAGAGGTAGGTGTCCCCATCCCACTGGGGCAGTCCCGGACTGGGCAAGGTTGGTGGCACTGAGCCCAGTCCTATCCTTCCCACCCAGGGAGAGCATCTATCAGCACCTCTCACAGACCTCCCCAGACAACACCAACAAGAACATCAACCAGTACAGCATTGACCCAGCCACACGCTATCCCAACATCAACCTGCAGGCCATCAAACCCAGCCAGGTACCCAGACCAGGTCCTGCCATGGGACAGCCATCCAGCCCAGCCTCCCTGGCAGTCAGGGTGACATAATTTACATGGTCCTCTGTCTCCAGAGGGTGCAAGGCTGAAGCTGTTGGTCCCCTGGGCATTGTTTATTGTGGATATTGGTTCTGGGGACATCTCGAGGTGTTTCTGAGTTCTTGTGTGGTGCTACTGGCTCTGTGCAAGTGGTGACCTGCCACTAGCATGTCCCCATTGGCAGGTCCGGGACCTCTACCTCGTGGGCATGGTTGAGGTGGACCACAAGAGGAAAAGTGACAACCAGCTCAACACTGGTAGGAGCAGTCATCCCTACCCTAGTACCTCCAGGACCAGGACCCCCAATTCCTCTTGGCCTCAGCAGCTCCTACCCTGATTTTCCTTCCCATCCTTTCTTTTCTTGAGCCCTAGTTGGTGTCCAGCTGGCTGCCACACTTCTTCCAGCAGCAGTTGTGTTTCTGTCCCACTGGCACCACTGGTTTTCCATTCCCTCTGCCCATGGCCCTATGGGGACACAGCCCCCCTGTCTCCAGCTGCCTTTGGGGGGGTGGGCTTTGTCCTCCTCCTCCTGGCCTGCAGTGGTGCTGAGCTGTGAAACTGTGACTGATGCATTAGCAAGGTTTATTGAGCCTGTGTGGGAAAGGTTACATGGTGGGGTTGTGCATTACTCCCTGGGGCCCCTTCCCCACTATAGCACTGATATTTGGGAGGGGGAGGGGGCAGTGGGGTGAGGGGGTGTCCCCTGCTTCTTTGGGATGGGGACACGTGTTGCTTCCCCAGCAGTCTCCGGAGATGCCTATGAAGAGCTGCTGAGCTGGTGCCAGGCCAGCACGGCTGGGTACCGTGGAGTGGCTGTCACCGACTTCACCACCTCCTGGACCAGCGGCTTGGCCCTCTGTGCCCTTATCCACCGCTTCCACCCCGACCTGGTGTGAGTGCCTGGGATGCCCTCTACCCTGGGACCCCTACCCTGCAGAGCCCACCCTGACAGCACCTATGTCCCCTCGCAGGGACTTTGATTCTATAGACCCCCAGGATCCCATCCGGATCCACCAGTTGGTGCTGGACAAGGCGGAGCAGGAGCTGGGCATCCAGCCTGTCCTCTCCAGTGCCGAGATGGCTGCCATGGCAGAGCCTGACCGCCTGGGGCTCATCACCTACCTCAGCCAGTTTTATGAAGCTTTCAAGACCTCTCCAGGTGCGAGATTTTGCAGGGTGTTTATCCCATCCTGTGCCCCACTGGGGCTGGCTGGGTGTCCCCTGCTTGTTAGGGTGAGTCCTACCAACATGGCTGTGTCCCCTCTGTGCAGAGGAGGTGGTCAGCAAGAAGCCGCTGTCTCCCCGTGGCACACGAGGGGCCATCCTCTTCCTCAGCAAGCTACAGAAGAGCCGGAACCTGACACACAAACGTGCCCAGGTGAGGGACTCCCACCCTTATGACACCCCAAAACCATGCCACTCCCCCGCCCCGTCCTAGCCACTCTCTTGCATTCACAGGACAATGCCCAAAAGAATGTTGAGACTAAGAGGATCTGCAGGGACACCAAGGTGGGTCCTGCCTTGGGTACTTTGAGGGATGCTCTGTTGGGGTGCAGCTGAACCAGGGGGAGAGCAGGGGACTGACCCTCCTCTTGGGTTGCTTGTTAGGAGGACATGGGGCTGGATGGAGACACTCCAGATGCTGCCCACAAGCTGCCGCAACCCACCACGATGCACCCAGGGCAGGTCAGTCCTCATGTTGCCCTGGAGTGGGGGACACAGCTCTTGGCAGGTGGCTGCCGTGGGGGCACTGGGGACTCGTGGGGCTGAGCCAAGGGCCGGGAGCGGGGCTGCGCAAGAGAACACCCACAGGCTGCCGGCTCCTCCCTGCCTGCTTCCTGACCCAACTGGTTTTCCGGAGCCGGGACTTGCCGCTCCCTCACTGGTGCCAACAAACCCGAGCACTCAGACCCACCTCTGCAAAGCACCCCCTGGGCTGCCAGCAGAGCCCCGGGCCAGGGTGGGTGCCAGTACCCTGGTGTCACCTCAACCTGCCCTGTCCCCACCGCAGCCGCCGGCCCGTGGGGACAGCAGCGACGCCTGCTACTTCTGCGGCCTCCGCGTCTACATCCTGGAGCGAGCCAGCGCCGAGGGACGCTTCTTCCACCGCGGCTGCTTCCAGTGCCAGCGCTGCGGGGCCACCCTGCGCCTGGGCGACTACGGCTTCGACGAGCGGGACGGTGAGCGGGCTCTGGGTGAGGGGGCTGCTCAGGGGCAGGGCTTCTCTGCCTTGCAGCTGTTGCATGGCTTTGGACACCCCTTCCACCTCCAGGTCATTTTTACTGCTCACTTCACTACCCCGCTCCACCCAGCATGGACTTGCCCCACGATGAGCCCCCGGTGCTGCCTGATGGGGTAAGTCGTTGTAAATCCCCATAGGTGGTGCAGGAAGGCACCATCGTGGAATTATGGAATGGTTTGGCTGGGAAGGGGCCTTTCAAACTCAGCCAGTCTGACCCCGTGCCGTCAGCAGGGGCAGCTGCAGCTAGAGCAGGCTGCTCAGAGCCCCAAACAACCTGACCTGCAATGGTTCCAGGGATAAGGCAGCTCCCACCTCTCTGGGCAACCTGGGCCAGGCTCTCACCAACCTCAGTGTGAAAAATTTCCTTATGGAGGGTGATGCTCAGGCATGGCCCTGTGCTGCATCACCCTCTGCTGCTGGCTCTGCCCTAGGATGCCACTGGCCTGCCCTTGGATGCTGGGACCCCATGTATGTCCCCCAAAGAGGGGGCACCCAGTCCCCTGCAGCCCCTGACAGCAGCCCCACAGCCAGGGAGAGAGCCTGGGACAGCAGAAGATGCAGAGGATGCTGGAGACATGAAAGAGCAAGAAGTTACTGTTGATATGGAGAAGCAGGAGGATGCAGGTGACATGAAGGAGCAAGAAGTTACTGCTGACATGGAGAAGCAGAAGGATGCAGGTGACATGAAGGAGCAAGAAGTTACTGCTGACATGGAGAAGCAGGAGGATGCAGGTGACATGAAGGAGCAAGAAGATACTGTTGATATGGAGAAGCAGGAGGATTCAGGTGATATGGAGGAGCAAGATGCTGCTGGTAACATGGAGGAGATGAAGGATGCTGATGACATGGAGGAGCAGAAGCTGCTGGCACAGCCCAGCAGAGATGCAAGGGAGGAGGAGGGTCCCAGAATGGAGCCCCACAGATTGACAGAGGAGACTGAGAGTGGGGGCAGGAGGAAGATAGTCCTCACACCACTGGAGAAGTTCAAGCTGTCCACGCTGAACCTCGCCAGTGAAGGAGAGCCTGAGCCACCACCGAAGCCAGCTCGTCTGCGGCTCCAAGCACTGCCCGAGGCTGTCCCTGCCCTGTGGGGGGAACAAGGTGCCTGGGAGGAGGAGGAGGACGAGGACGAGGACGAGGACATAGCCACGGAAGAAGGTAGGTGGCTACAAGCTGGAGTCTGACTGAGCAGGGCTCTGTGTACCTCTGCTATCCTGCTGTGCCTCACGTTTTGCTTATGAGGCACTAACCCAAAATGGCTTTTCTTTGGGGCAGCTTTGGAGGAGAGTGACAGTGAGGAAGAGGAGGATGACACAGTCCTTGGCATCATGACACAGTCGGTGAGTGCTTTCCCTGAGTGGTGGTGGCCTCACCTTGGGCAGTGACTGGGGCTTCTGCCAGCACCTCCTCTCACAGAGGCATGGGGTCTGGCTCTGCTGTGGCTGCCAGGGCAGGAGGTGTCTGGTACAGGGACTGACCTTGTGCCTGTGCCCCTGGCTCCTCACAGATGCTGAATCTGGGGCAGGAGGGGAAGCCAACCACGCTGGAGCGCACGCTCACCCGCCGGGCCCGGGATGCCCAGACCAAGCGCTTCCGTGAAGCCCAGGTAGCTCCACAGGGGACAGCTGAGTCCCCAGCCCAGGGCCATACCCTGTTCCCTCCACCAGCTGCTGGTGGCCATGTCACAGGAGGTGCCAGCCCATGGACAAGCACTGCCCTTCCCTCACAGGCCATCCAAAGGCGTCTGGAAGAGATCGAGGTGACGTATCAGGACCTGGAGCAACAGGGCATCAAGGTAGAGAAGTTACTCCGGGATGAGAGAGGTAAGGCCAGGGTGGACAGGGCACCATGACCCCCATGACCAGGTGGTCTGCGCCCCACTTATGCTCCCCCTGCTGCACAGGCACTTCGGAAGAGCAGAAGACGCAGTGGATGAACCAACTGCTGTACCTGGTCCAGAAGAAGAACAACCTGCTGTCTGAGGAGTCAGACCTTATGATTGTGTAAGGCATTGATGGGATGCTCCCTGGTCAGTGTAGGGGCTCAGCTCACCCCAAGCCCAGCACCTAGCACCCCCTTTCCCTCCCTGCAGGGTGCAGGAGCTGAAGCTGGAGGAGGAGCAGTGGCAGCTTGACCAGAAGCTCCGGTACTATGAGAGCAAGGAGGGTGAGTGCTGGCATGTGCCTGTGTGGCTCCCTGTGCGCAGCGGTGGGGGAGCAGGGTCAGGGCTTGTGGCCCATCCAGCCCTGCTCCAGCCCCTTGCTCCTGCAGAATCCCTGAAGACACCCGAGGATCGCATGGCTGCACAGGAGACCCTGGCACAGCTGCTGGAGGTGGTGAGGAAGCGCGACGCCCTCATCCTCAGGCAGGAGGAGAAGCGGCTCAGCGAGCTGCAGGCCTGAGCCACATGGCCCCAGAGCCACGAGGGGACAAACAGTGTCTCCTGCCTTGGCATCACCCTGAGCTGCCTCTGAGTGTGGGGATGCCTGAGCCATCTGCAGGCAGCTGTTGCAGCAAATCCAGCCTCCCACTTGCCAAAGCCTGCCAGGGAGTGGACACCCACGTGGGGAGACACCTTGCAGCCACCCCAGCTTTGGGGTGCAGAGAAGCTGTCCCCCAGGACTGGTTGGATAGCCTTTGCCTTGTGCTTGCTTGAAAACAAGATTTGCAGGGGGCTACAAAACACGCAGCTGTGGTGGCTCTGCCCAGGGTTTGCTGCAGGAGGATGTCCCACAGGGTGCCTCCCAGTGCTGGGGGTCCCTCAGCCATCACCTCTTCGAAGGCTTTGTCCAGCAGAGCCCTTCGTGCTTGAGCTGCATGGCTGGATGCCTCAGGACAGGCTCCAGTGGGAGTGGTGGCTCCATCACTACCTGTCCAGCCCCATGTCCCAAAGGGCTTTGCTTCCAACAGCAAGGATGTGACCATGGCCACCACTGTGCAGGTCACAGTGGAGATGCCAAATGTGGAGAGCCAGCATTGGGAGTGGTCCCTGAAAGCCACCCCAGGACATCCTACCCAGCATCTTAACTCAGGACCCCCAGCTCAAACAAGGACATCTATCCCAGCCAGGAACATCTGTAAGTGTGGCCACTGGCAGACAGACTGGGCTGATGCCATCGCTCTGCATTGCTGCTTTTGAGTGCCACAACCAGCGTGTCCCTGGCCACTGCCAGAAACCAGGGTCAGAAAATCCTGTGAAGTCCCAGGACCAGGAAAGGGGATTTTTGTCAAGCAGCTCCACAGGAATATTGTGGCCAGGGCTGGCACTGTGCGACACCAAGGACAAGGGATGCTGGGGGCTGTGTTCTTGCCTCTTGGGGGTTTCTCCTTGCTTGATGATGCCACATTGACCCCCTCAGGCTTTCTGGGAGTCCCCAGTTGTTGTTGGGTGGCCTCTGTGGCCAAATGGTGCTTATGGCATCCCTAGCCATGTCAGTCTCAAGGGTCTGGGGTGCAGGCTCCTCCATCAGCCATACCCCACCATGGTCAACCCTCATCCTACTGCTCCCTTCAGTGCCTCCCCAAACCCTACCATGTGCCTTTTTTTTTTTGTACCAGCCTGCTGCAACCACCTTCCTCTTTGAATAAAACCTTCCTGACCCGCACCAAGGGCTCAAGTCCCACCTTTATTTTCTACCCAAATTGAACCTGGGTACTGGAGCAGTCACCAGCTTCCACCAGGAGCTCCCACAGATGCTACGGACAAGGGGAGGCTGAGCCTCTTGAGCCTCCTGGCCATGCTGATGGGTGCCTCCAGGTAGAAAGAGTGTATTAAAAACCTCAGCAATTAAAACCTGCCTCTGTGGGGGCTGCCATGGGGAGCAAAGTGCCAAATTTGCCCCCCAAAATCTTAATTCCACCCAGAGAGGCAGCTGCTGACTGCGCTACCAAGCCAGACACAGCCAGAAGTCACCTAGAAAAAGGGACTAAAAAGGACCAGGATGGGTCCCCTGGAGGGGAACGTCATGGGACATACATGAGGCAACGTGGGACACCCACATCCCCAGCTCAGCTGTCTTGGGGCCGCTCTTGCAGTGCCCGCAGTGCCATCCGCATCTGCTCCTCAGTGCCCTGCAGCATCTTCACCTCTGTGGTGTGGAAGAGGTGCAGGCCGGTGGCAAGGAGGAGGATGCCAATGGCAGCAAAGGCCAGCAGGGAGAAGGAGAGCTTGGGGAAGGGCTGTTCAGTGCCCAGCCCCACCAGTGTGCCCAGTGCAGCTGTTGCCTGCACCAGCAGCAGCAGCAGGGCCAGCACAGCCATCCTGCCGGTGGAGTAACGCTGCCTCTGTGCTGCCCGCAGCCCCACGCCCACCTCCGTCTGTGCTTCTGTCACCACATCTGCCATCATTGGCTCTGCAGGGAACAGGGTGGGGCTCAGCAGGGGAGCACCTCCCTTGCACCCACTTTTCACCTCCTTGGTGCCCTTTATTAACACCATCTCTACCACTCTGCCCTGTTCATGCACCCCTCCACAAGCAGCCTCTGCAAGAGATGCCCCAAATAAGGGGACATCCCCCCCAGAACTCTCTACAACTCCATCAGTCCATGTATCAGCTCCCATTCCTGGCACATGGGATACCCCAGCAGCACCCCCCAACCTTACCAGCTGTGCCAAGGGTGTCACTTGCAGCCTGTCCCTGTCTCTTGATGTGCAGCGTTGCCATCACAGCTTCGTGGTCTGAGAAGGGGATGTCTGTGCCTGGGGCTGTCCCTGTGGTGGTCTTCAGCTCTTTGCACGTCACTGTGAAGCTGGAGATGGCCTGGGCAAGGGGACAGGAGGGAGTCATGCTGGTGCTCACCCCACTCCACCCGCCAGTGGGCTGAGGGTGGCCCTGGTACCTTGTAGAGGATGTAGTCGATGCGGATGCCCAGCGGGAAGGGCAGCAGCTCTGCCTTGTCAGTGAAGCAGTTCTTGGGGATGAGGGTGCAGCCATCCTCACAGCCCTAAGACCAAACCCCTGGGTCGGTGGGCAGCTCTTGTGGTGCCCTGGCACCCCCCTCATCCCCCTCACCTCCTGCTGCTCACCTCAAAGTGTGTGGCCTCAGCAAAGGCGTCCTGTAGCCCTGTCCAGCCGCGCAGCAGCCGGATGCCCACATCTTCAGGGTGCATGTTCAGGTCCCCTCCCAGCAGCACCACATCTGCCGCCTTCGAGGTGTGTCTGTGGGCACAGGGATGGCTAAATCCCTCCCCACCCTGCCCCACATCGGACTGGGGTGACTGAGACTTCCACCAGTGCTCCCCAGCCTTACTCCTGGATGGGACTGGTGCAGCTGTGAGCTGTCTGCAGTGCAAGCCTCAGCGGTAGGTAGGGATGACTGCGGACAGCGCAGGGACCCTGTGGGACCCCCAGGGTTGCTCACCGGATGAACTGGGCCAGCTCCCAGGCCTGCACCAGGCGATGGGGCAGGTAGGCGTCCTTCTCCCGGCAGTACTCAGCGTGCAGCTGGTGAGAAAGGGGGAACAAAGGGACTGTGATCTCCCCCACCATGCCAGTACCTGCCCTACTCCTAGGCTCCCTGCAAACACACTCAGCCCCTGCACATGGTCCCCTTGGGGTCTGGCTGATCACTCTGCTCCCCTCCTGGGAGCATGGGATGCTCACTCCACTGCACAGCCAATTTGTGGATCCCTGTCCCCCATCCCTCCCCAGGAGAGATAGTACAAGGTCGTGGGCAAAGCAAGGGGACAGTGATGGAGAGATACAGCCACTTGTCCCCTTTCTCATCATCATCCCCATGCCAGGTCCTCCTGCAGGGCACTCACATGGGTGACATAGACGTTGAAGATGATCCCAGAGATCTTAATGATGACGAGGCCAACAGACTTGCCACAGAACCAGTCCCCATGCTGGAGCTGCCAGGGAGGAAGGGAGCAGGCTGGGGCTGTTGAGGCTGCATGAGGGCAAGCACCATGGTGCCAGGTGCCCCCCCCACCCCACTCACCATGTAGGGGTACCCATTCAGGGAGTACTGGTAGAGGAGGGTGTCCAGGATGGGGAACCTGGAGAAGATGCAGAGGCCACTGCCGATCACCCCACTGTGGGAGGGGAAAAGAACAGTGAGGAAGCATGGTGCCCCCCACCTCTGCCTGCCCCCAGCATCAAGCCATTGGGGCTCCCCCAGTGGCTGGGCACCCCTGTGCTACCATAAGCATCCCGCTTTCAAGGCGTGGGGTCTCCCACAGCAACAGAAGTGACCTACAGCACCTACACCAGTCTTTCTACTTGGCAAACACTGAGGACATGGCATAGACCTGCCACCACCCCACGAACAGCCCCGGGAGGAGACGCCCCACCCCCTCTCACCTGCGAAAGTAATGGCAGAAGGGGTAGCGGCCTCCTAGCTTCCCCTTCAGGTTGTTGTAGTCCTGCTCGCTCCACACCTGGAGAACAGTAGGAGGGGCTGAGAATTGGCATGTTCATCTCAAAATCCCAGAATTCCATCATGCTGGGGGTTGGAAGGGACCTCTGGAGATAATCCAGTCTGACCCCCTTACTAAAAGAGGGCACCCACAGCAGCTTGCCCAGGATCACAATGACCAGGGGAGTTTGGAAGCTCTCCAAAGGAGACTCTACAACCTCTCTGGGCAACCTGCTCCAGGCCTCCAGCACCCTCACACCAAATAAGTTTATCTTCCTGTTCAGATCGCACCTCCTGGGTTCCAGTGTGTGCCCACTGCCCCATGTCCTGTGACTAGGCACCACTGAGAAGAGTCTGGTCCCAGCCTCTCGTCCCCTGTTCTTTAGCTCTTGCTGAGCATGGATCAGATCCCCTCTGGGGCTGCTTTTGTCCAGGCACTACAGCTCCAGGGCTCTCACAGAGCTCCTCACAGAGCTGCTCCAGGCTCCTCAGCATCTTCAGACCCTCCACTGGACCCTCTCCAGTACTTCCCTGTCTCTCTTGAACTGGGGAGCCGAGAACTGGACCCAGTACTCCAGACGTGGCCTGACTAGGAAAGAGCAGAGCCTCCCTCAACCTGCCATCCACGCTTTTCTTCATGTCTCACAGGACACCTTTGGCTTTCTTGGCCACCATGGCACATTGCTGGTTTATGGTGAACTTGTCCCCCAGAGCCCTCAGGTCCTTCTCCCCAGAGCTGCTTCCCAGCAGGTCCCCCCTCATCTGTACTGCTGCAGGGGGTTGTTCCTTCCCAGGTGCAGGACCCTACACTTGTCAAGAGGTTCCTCTCCCTCAGCTCCGCAGCCTGGCCAGGTGTCACAGGCTGAGAAGACACACCCAGCTCCAGGGCTGCCCTCACCTCCTGGAGAAGCGCCAGATCAAAGCCCTCGCGGCGCAGCGTGTCCCCGATGAGCTCCACACGCTCCTGCCGCCGCTTGCTCAGGTACCGAATGCCCCTGTGGAGAGGTCACAGCTTGAGGGGGCACAGGGAGATGGGGGCTCTTGGGACACAATGGGGCACGTCAGGACCCAAGACTGGGGAGAGAAGTCTCCAGTAGTGAGATGAGTAGGATGCTGACTAGGGCCGATGGGAGGGAAGGGGGAGAGGGCCATGTGGGGCCATGTGGACAGCTGTGTGGCAACAGCTTTTCCTCCCTGCAGAACGGAGGCAGCTCACCCCTGGCTGGGGTGTGAACGGGTGGCCCTTTTCTCAGGGAGCACAGAGGGCACGGGGCACACTTTGGCCAAATGTCTCATGACCCTCTGAGGCTGGCAGAGCACTGTCACCTTGAGATAAGGTGACACAAAGGTGACCCTAATGTGGGACCTCTCTCCCAGCACAGGTGTCCTGGTCCCACAACCCACTATGGCCCCAGAGAACTCTGCACTCACCAGCAGTTGAGGTCAAAGATGCGGAGCTGCAGGGCAGAATCTCCCTCCATCACCGGCTGGGGGACAATGGCAGACAGAAGGGGGGTCCTGTGGGGAGTGGGTGAGGGGTGACAGTCCCAGCGAGGTGACAGAAGGTACAGGACAGAGCTGGGGTGTCAGGCTGCCACAGCCACGGGGCCAGGTCAAGGCAAAGGCCAGGAGGAGCAGCACTAGGGGTGCTCTAGCGTGGTCCATGCTGTCTCCTCCTCCCTCACCCACAAACCCAAATTTGCTCCCAGACAGGGCCTGAGCCACGTGGGTGCCCCCTCCACCCCACAGACAGGAACACTGGTGGGGCAGAAATGGGGTACGGCACTCAAAGCCTTTGTCTGTTCCCACCTCTGACCCCTGGGGGACTTCACACCCCAGGTTCAAAGCAGCACTGTGAGGGGTGGGCGTGAGGCACCCCTCACCCACTGTCCCACTTGAGGAGCCCAAAACCTGGAAGAACCCAGCAGCTCTTGGAGCAGCTCCAGTTTGCAGGGCAACGCTGCCAGCCCCGCTCCTCCCACGCCTTCCTCCAGAGGAAATGGGTATGATCCGTGCACGTTTTAGAGCCAAAACGAGCAAACCCAGAGCCCTGAGACGCTGGGGACCAGCAGCGGCGGGGCAGGCAGCAGGTATTAGGTAGTGGAGTACAACCAGATGGGTGCAGGCAGCTGGGTACGGGCAGATGGGCAGTCAACTGGGAAAGGCAGATGGGTACAATCATTGGAGTACAGGCAGTGAGCTACAGGCAGTTGAGTACAGGCAGCCGGGTACAGGTAACTGAGCACAATCGGTGGGGTAGAGGCAGCCGGGTACAGGCAACTGAGCGCAATCGGTGGGGTAGAGGCAGCCGGGTACAGGCAACGGAGCACAATCGGTGGGGTAGAGGCAGCCGGGTACAGGCAACGGAGCACAATCGGTGGGGTAGAGGCAGCCGGGTACAGGTAACGGAGAACAATCGGTGGGGTAGAGGCAGCTGAGTACAATGAGTGGGGTCCAGGCAGCAGAGTACAGGAAGCCGGGCTCTGCCTATCCTACCGGATTACCGAGTGGCTTGTCCCGTCCCGTCCCTGGCTCGTGCCAGTATCGGGGTCTCCTCCCGGAGCTGAGCCCCTTCGGGGTCGCTTTTCCACCCCCACCTCTTCCTCCTCGCAGCTCCCCGCAGGAGCGGGCGGGGAGCGGAACCGGGACGGGAGCGAGGAGCAACAGGCGGAACCCAGAGCGGGACACGGGAGGTGGGAGCGGAGCGGAGCAGAGTAACGGGCGGGACCGGGACTCGGACCGGGACCAGAAGCGGGACCGAGACCGGGAGCGGGAGGCGGGACTGAGGGGAGCGCGGAGGAGCGGCGGGAGCGCGGAGCAAACCTGGGTCAGCCGGGAACGGTTCCGGGCAGCAGGACTACGAATCCCGACAGGCAGCGTTGGGGCGGAGCGGGGACAGGAACGGGAAGGGGAAGTGGGAGGGAAAGGGGAACGGGAAAGGCCCCAGGGGCGGTGCGGTGCTGGGGTGGGTGGAACCGGCAAGCGCCGAGCGAGCGACAGCGCCGAGCGAGCGACAGCGCCGAGCGAGCGACAGCGCCGAGCGAGCGACAGCGCCGAGCGAGCGACAGCGCCGAGCGAGCGACAGCGCCGAGCGAGCGACAGCGCCGAGCGAGCGACAGCGCCGAGCGAGCGACAGC